>JAVLUX010000010.1:50003533-50071033 GCA_032164185.1 Moxostoma hubbsi
GAATTCACACAATACTGTCTGGCCAACTTATTGTGCCCTCATGCCAATAGCACTCATACCCCCCACATTCCAGAACATTAGCACCTGTCCCTCATGAAGCACGCAGATATTTGGGAAAACAAGCAAAGCCCAGAAAAGAAAACAGGACCAGTTAAGTATCTTTTATAAATGTTGCTACACAAATACTTTCAAATTCTCAAAGAAATGATGTATTCGTTAATTCAACTTGAACATATAATTTAATAATCATCATATTGTGATTGAAACTCAAAATGGTATAAGACATTTTATTTCTGCACGAGCTAGACATGTTACTAAATGTTACAGAAACAATATTTTAGGCATTTTACTTACTTGAATGTTGATTTATCTGGTCCAGTAAAACAAGATGATGTGTTTAAAGGCAAGTTTGCAGGTTGTGTGAGTTCATGGCCAGGTGAAACAGGCCTATTTGACTAAATCTGCCATCCAATAGCGAGATAGAGAGAAAATAGAGAGAAAAAACATGTGCAGGTTTATTTTGACTGGAGTAGTGGTGGTGTAGTGGTCTAAAGCACACAACTGGTAATCTGGTAATCAGAAGGTTGCTGGTTTGATCCCCACAGCCACCACCATTATGTCCTTGAGTAAGACACTTAACTCCAGGTTGCTCCGGGGGGATTGTCCCTGTAATAAGTGCACTGTAAGTCACTTTGGATAAAAGCGTCTGACAAATGCGTAGAGCAGTAGAGCTGAAATGTATGTTGTAATATTACTACAGTGGGACTCAAAGGGTTAATCAGGAACTTCAGAAGTATCTTGTAACTCGGCTTGTCCAATCAGATTAAAGGAGCGGAAATTACTGTTGTATAATATAGAAATATTTTACGGTCGAGTGGAAGTGGATAATAATGATTCCCTACAAGTTGCCGGCCTGTTTTCTGCTTCTTTGTGCCGCTTTACAAAATACAAGTAGTGCTGATGAAAATGTGCTTTAAATACCTGCGAGGGGACAATAATGATGCCGATCAAGCACAGATGAAAGAGAAATGCGCTTGTTTTCGGTCCATATGTTCCGCCGCACTCAGAGGTGCACAGCACTTCCCAAAAAGAGCAAACGTCTGTTCCATTAGGGATGAAGAGATCTGTCATTATTTATCTGGGAACTCTTGTATGCCTGAAGAGCTCAGTTCAAGTGATTAGGTGTAGACCTGCATGCACACATTCATTTCTGTGCGCCGCTCTGGCTTGAATTACTCCTCAAACAGTCATTTCAGACCTGCGACCGCATGTGCATTTTTCCCACTGGCTGATGGCGACAGCTCCTGTTTCGGCATGTAGAAGTAGTGCGAGACTCGCAGAGAAACACAGGAGACACCGACACCTGCGAGAACTTTTGATTAGTGCTGAAACAAGACGACAGAGTGACTCTGGGAGCCTGGAAACTTCCAGAAGGAAGGAAACGGAGTGAAAAACAGATAGGCAAATTGCCCTGTGGTCTCCTCCTGTGGCGTGGGGTTTGTCCTAGGGGCAGGTGGAGGTGACGGCGAATGATTCGCTCATACACAACTCAATCTACATCACAATGATCTGATGATCGTCAGGTTCAGCGATCGGCTTGTCTGGACTCGCTCACATCGCTATTCATAGAGTCACGGCTGTGAATATTCTCACACTTGTCATTTGTGTTAAGTGGAGATTATAATGAGGGTGAAATGATTGTGTGAGAGACACGGAGGCTGATATTCAGGTGATGTATCTCTCCACACATGAGAAATTGCTGCAGTGATGAGATTTTCACTTTCATTTGCTCTGTAACGTATAAGAATTATCAACTTTTAAAAGGGAGGAGAAATAACCACTTCCCACTCGTTTGCTTGGTGACGTCAATGCTTGTGTGTCCAATCAAACTCTACAGTTGAAGCTCATCAAATTAGACAGATGTCAACATGGACAGGTCATGTGATGTGGCCTCATCCTCATGAAATAACCAAATGGGCAACTTTGCAGTTCATGGTAATATTTACCCTTTTGTGGTGTTCATGGTTTTGTTATTTACCCAATTTTCATGTGATGGCTTTATAACATAATTTTAGTTTTTTGTTTTAAACAATACAGCCTTTTACCAGTTTATGTCAAATACTTCATTCTAAACACTGATATCTATAGTAGAGGTCTTCACGGGTCCACCCGAAACCAAGGACCCGGGACCCAACCCAGGACCCGTACGGGTTCGGTCCATATTTTAAACGTTCAGCCGGGGTCCGGGTCGGGTACCATTCTTGTACTTCGGGTCCCGAGTCTGTTTAACATCTGCAGTGACGCGATGACTTTACCTGTTGATGATTGGCTCTTTTATTTAGAAGGCGGGACTTATTCCACCACATCGGTGTTTGACAGATGACGCAATCCGAAGTGCATCTATGGTCAGACACGTCTCAGACCAGCCTCTCAACAAGAGAGGAACAACATGGATGTTATTATGCCATCTTTCTTGGCAAGGAGGATGGACTGTATGCGTCACGGTCCGGTACAGGAGTGAAGGCTACTAACGTTACTGTAGGTAAGACACAAAGGTTTATTTCACAACTTGTAAAGTAACTTGTCAATAGCAATTAGCTGTGCGATCTGTGCCAATCGGGTTCAATCGGGTCTGTGTGTCCCGGCCGGGTCCGGGTCCAGATTTCAAATAATAGACTGGTCTGAGTCAGTTCCGGATAGCACATATATGGGTCTCTTCGGGTTCGGTGCACACATTTTTTGGACCCGTGAAGACCTCTAATCTAAAGCCGCTTTTCGACCATCGGGCTGAACAGTTCTCATTACGAAACCGAAAGGAAAGCAAAGAGAAGGCAAGAGGTTTACCATCATGTGCTGAGGGGATGTGCATGCTAACGGACATGAATACACAGAAAGGCAAATGTTCCCAAACTAGCTAAAATGATAAAAAAATATACGAGTAATACACCGATGAGCCAAAACTGGTGAAGCGAATAATGTTGATCATCTCCTAACAAGCCCACATGTCAAGGTCTGGTAGATTAGATGGTACGCGAACAATCAGTTCTCGTAGTCAGCGTGTTGAATGCAGGAGAAATGGGCAGGAGTAAAGACCTGAGTGACTTTGACAAGGGCCAAACTGTCATGGCCAGATGACTGAGTCAGAGCATCTCTGAAGCAGCAATGCTTGTGCGGTGCTTCCAGTCAACAGTGGTGAGCACCTAACGACAGCGGTCCGAGGAGGGACAAACCACAAACCGGCAACAGGATGTTGGGCGCCCAAGACTCATTGATGCACGAGGGCAATGTCTGGTCTATCTCATCTGGTCCAAACCAACAGAAGGTCTCCAGTAGCATAAGTCACAAAATTTGTTCATGATGGTTATAGGAGATGTGTCACTACACACAACGTCTCGTACCCATAGCCGCAGGCCGGTCAGAGTGCACATGATGACACCTGTCCACCATCGAGTGCCTACAATGGGCACGTGAGCATCGGAACTGGACCTTCGAGCAACGGAAGAAGGTCGCCTGGGCCGACAAGTCCTTTTTTCTTTTACATCATGTGGACGGACGTGTACATGTGTGCCATTTACCTGGGGAAGTGACTGCACCAGGATGCTTTGTGGGAAGAGGAGGACCAAAAGCATAATGGGCATGTGGTTATAATGTTTTACCTCATTGGTGTACACTTAAAACCTCTCAGATTACTTTAACAAGCACATAGCAATGCCCTGGCATCCTCCCAGCACACCACAGCAGCTTTATAGCAAAACACTAAATGCCACTCAGAACACCTTTTGCAACTGCATTGCAATGCCCTGGCAACCATCCAGAACACCCTAGTAATGATATGGCCATATACTAAAAACCACTCAGATTACCAAAGCAACACCCTGGCAACCACCCAGGATACCCAAGCAACTTCATAACAAAATACTAAAAGCAACTCAGGGCACCTTTAACAACCGCATTGCAATGCCCTGGCAACCATCCAGAACACCCTAGTAACAATATGGCAATACATTAAAAACAACTCAGATTACCTTAGCAACCACATAGCATTGTCCTGGCAACCACCAGAAAACCCTAGCATTTAATTGCAATGACTTGGCATCCACCCAGCACACCCTAGCAACTTAATGGCTGAACACTAAAAACTCTCATATTACCTTAGCAACTGCATAGCATTGCCCTGGCAACCACCCAAAACACCCTAGCAACTTAATGGTTGAACACTAAAAAAACACTCATATTACCTTAGCAACTGCATAACATTGCCCTGGCAACCACCCAGGACACCCTAGCAACAATATGGTGATACATTAAAAACCACTCAGGTTACCTTAGCAACCGCATAGCAATGTCCTGGCAACTACCAGAAAACCCTAGCATTTAATTGCAATGACTTGGCAACCACTCAGAACACCCTAGCAACTTCATAGAAATACAATAAAAAAAAACACTCTAAACTCATTAGCAACCGCATAGCAACACCCTGGCAACCACCCAAAACACAATATCAACTTAACGGCCATACACTTAAAAACCACAGATTAGTTTAGAAAGTGCATAACATTTCCCTGGCAACCATGCAGAGTGACCTAGCCACGTCATAGCAATACAATTAAAACCATCCAGAACACCTTAGCAACCACAGAGCAATGCCCCAGCAACCACTCAGAACAGCTTAGCATCATGACAGTGAGTTTTGCATGGGCGAGCGCCACACACATTCTTTAGAAAATTTTAAAACCAAGTTCATTTTCATATTGCTCATGCCAGCTGCCAGAACTGCATTAATGTGTCAGGGAAAATTCACCCAACTCAGTTTGTCTCTTGCCAAGAATACTAATTAAAATGGGCTCGGCTTAAACTTTGAACAGTGGTAGATAAGAAATTAAATTTCACAGTTTTTAAAATTATTGTTTTTGTCTTTGTGAGCTGTGAAACGCTTTGGCAGGGCCGCAGCCAGAGGAAAATGCACTTTTGTGTTGTTATTGTGTTTGTGTGCTCAACTCAGAGGCAGCAACCTGCTCGCACGTCTGTGCTGTGTTTGACACACGCAGCGGCGCAGGAGAGACTCCATCAGTCATACACGCTCGACTGCACACGCCTCAAACACACCTTCATCGCGTCACATCACAGTGCTTTGTTTTAACTGGACCGGGCCATCACGTCGCTGTAGAATGCTCTTATAGTTTCACAGTAAACTGTTTGAACAGCACAAATGTATTGTAAACACTTGAGACCCACTGAGGGGAATTTTCCGTGTAAATATTTGTGAGTAACGTTTAAAGGCCTGTTTTTCAGACTCGTGATTGTGCCATTTTTCTGGATGCTCTTGTCTTTGGAAACAAAATACTTTGAGAATGCCAAACAGATACACGGTTAACAGCTTGGGACACGGTCAAGCGGTTGTCAGGACGCTGGGATTAAACTCATTGTAAATATCAAGGCTTTCCAACAGAATATGCGGGGATGTGAACTCAGGCTTTTGTTTACAGAGAAGTCTGAAAACTTCCAGATGTATTTGTTCTTTTGTCTAACAGTGACACTATTGTGCTAATACAAACTGTGAGAATATTTGCTGCTCAAATCAATTGACGAATTTCAAGCCAAAACAAAAATGACAAAAAATTCACCATGTTTACCACGGTATCACATCCCTTACAAAAATATAGCATTCTGGCAAGCACTTGCAAATGAGTTTGTTATTTGCCGCAAATTATTGCCAGACGTTTGCAGCTCTTCTGCGCTAGTGGTGAACCTGCAGCAAACCTTTGGCGAGCACTGACAATTTGCCACTCCTGGCAAACACGTCTATGACAGTCCTGTGGTGCAAATATAGAGTTTGCCCCTCAAGCTCATTCGCATGTGAAAATAATGAGGGGTGAGCGATGTTTGCCAAAACTCTTGATTTTTCTAAGGGTTCGCTTGTGCATTCAATTTTCAGTTTCTGGAAAGTTTGCGGGAACATTCGTGTGTTGCGCTAAAAATAAAAGCTCAAAAATAACCATTGGAGAATGTTCCTTTATACACCAAAAACCTCCCTGCAATGCTCTGGCAATGTTAGTTTATGTTTTAATTAATTAATTATTTAATAAATAAAAAAAAATAAACATTTAATAGACAGTTCTGTATACGTTTTTATTTGGTTGCCATGCAACAACCTCCCGCAACATTGTTGCTGGGAACGTTAACAGCACAAGTAACACTTCTACACAATTTTTACTTCTAAGTAACAATTTTTGGTTTCTGGATAATTTTGGGAACGGTACAGTGAAAGTTAACCATAAGAACTACAAATAACCATTCTAAAGTGACACTATTGTGCCAACTCAAACGGGGCAATGGTGGCTCAGCGGTTGAGGCTCTGGGATACTGACCAGAAGGTCGGGCCTACCTAACATGGAACGTTCCAACAACTTTGGCTAACATTATTTAAAGGTTTGGAGAAAAAATGTATATAAAACATTAATGGAACATCCGTATAACGTTATTAACCTTAAAAAACGTTCTACTAATGTTAAGAAAACTGGACATTTTCATGTTCCCACAATCACAATGTTATGTTTGGAAAACGTTTTTAGAACATAAATTTGCTAGCTGGGGGGGTTCAAGCCCTCCCGGTCCGACACCACTGTTGGGCCAGAGCAAGGCAATTGACCCTATCTGCTCCAGGGGTGCCGTATCATGGCTGACCCTCACTCTGACCCCAGCTTAGCTGGCATATGTGAAAAAAATCATTTCACTGTATATAATGCAGAAATGTTTGTATAATGTGTGACAATTATTATATTATTCTAAAACATTCTGTATAAGTTCTTGGGTTCTTAAACAACAACCTCCCTGCAACGTTCTGGGAACGTTCACAGCACCTGGACGCTTCACTGTTTGTATCTCTCAGCTTATTCACAGCGTTCAACCCAGCTAACAATCTTTTGTTTCTGGAACGTAGTGGGAATGTTAGTTTTGTTTTTAAAAATTAAAAAAAATAACCGTTATAGAAAGTTCAGTATAAGTTCTTATTAGGATGTCACACAAAAACCTTCCTGCAACGTTCTGGGAATGTTAGTTTATGGTTCTAATAAAAACAAAAACTTAAAAATAACCATTACAGAATGTTCTGTATGAGTTCGTATTATTCTGTCACCAAAAAAATTAATAAAAAATACAAGATCAAACCCTGCGACGTTCTGGCAACTTTGGTTTCTGGTTAAAAAATAAAACCTAAAAATAACCATTAGAGAACATTCCTTTATAAGCTCTTATGTTGTCACACAAAAACCTCCCTGAAACATTCTGGAAACGTTAGTTTATGGTTATAAAACGAACTAAAAAGTTCCATGTAATTAGGTTGTCACTTGCCTGCAATGTTCTTGGAACGTTAATGGTTATATAATTAAAATGGAAAAAATACCATATGAGAACGTTTAAGTTCTTATTAGGGTTTCACACAAAAGCCTCCTTTCAATGTTCTGAGAATGTTAGTTTGGAGTTACAGAAAATATATAAAACCAAAAAATAACGTTCCAAGAACATTAGGAATTGGTTTCACCGAGCGTGAATCCTTGGCTGTGTGTACGAGGTAGACGGGCCGTTGGTCTGTCAGGCTCTAGTGGCTTGAGTGAAATCTCAATTGTACAAGATTTGTACAGTTTCTTATTCAACAACAACATGTGACGGGAAAAAATAATGGCAGTTCATGAGTCAAAAAGAGAACCTGAAACTTGATCTGCTTCTTTAGGGACTAAAACGATCATTTGTAGTGACCCACTGATGTCTGGTCACTCATTCAGAAAGATTATTTGGGGTTTAATTAATGATGTTTTGACTTGTGTCATCAGAGAGTGACAGTGACCTTCAGATGATGTCACTGTGAAAAGGTCAAACCTTCGCTGTATAACGAGGTAGCTTCGTTTTCTTTCATTTTGACACAAGACGAGAATGTTATTTGATGTCATTTGTGTGGCGTAAATCAACCGTACTCAACATGTGGCCCGCGGGCTGCATTCCGGCCCTTGAGCAATCTTTTGTGGCCCGTGTTAGGATATATTCATCAGGAATGAACTCGGCAAAAAAAGAAACGTCCTCTCACTTACAACTGCTGTTATTTTCAGCACACTTCACATACTGCATAAGACATGAACTGAACAAGTTTGACAGACATGTGACTGACAGAAATGGAATAATGTGTCCCTGAACAAAGGGGGGGTCCAAATCAAGAGTAACAGTCAGTGTCTGGTGTGGCAGCAGCTGCATTAAGTACATCAGTGCATCTCCTCCTCATGGACTGCCCCAGATGTGCCCGCTCTCGCGGTGAGATGTTATCCCACTCTTCCAGTAAGGCACATGCAAGTTCCCGGACATTTCTGGGGGGAATGGCCCTCACCCTCCGATCCAACAGGTCCCAGACGTGCTCAATGGGATTGAGATCCGAGCTCTTCGCTGGCCATGGCAGAACACTGGCATTCCTGTCTTGCAGGAGATCACGCACAGAATGACCGGTATGGCTGGTGGCACTGCCATGCTGGAGGATCATGCCAGGATGAGCTGCAGGAAGGGCACCACATGAGGGTGGAGGATGTCTTCCCTGTAACACACAGTGATGAGATTGTCTGCAATGACAACAAACTCAGTCCGATGATGCTGTGACACACCGACCCAGACCATGACGGACCCTCCAGTTCCAAACCGATCCCGCTCCAGAGTACAGGCCTCGGAGTAACGCTCATTCCTTCGGCAATAAACGTGAGTCCAACCATCACCCCTGGTGAGACAAAACCGCGACTCGTCAGTGAAGCCAGTCCTGTCTGGTCCAGTGAAGGTGGGTTTGTGCCCGTAGGCGACGTTGTTGCTGATGATGTCTGGTCCAGCGAAGGTGGGTTTGTGCCCGTAGGTGACGTTGTTGCTGGTGATGTCTGGTCCAGCGAAGATGGGTTTGTGCCCGTAGGTGACGTTGTTGCTGGTGATGTCTGGTCCAGCGAAGGTGGGTTTGTGCCCGTAGGCGACGTTGTTGCTGATGATGTCTGGTCCAGCGAAGGTGGGTTTGTGCCCGTAGGTGACGTTGTTGCTGGTGATGTCTGGTCCAGCGAAGGTGGGTTTGTGCCCGTAGGCGACGTTGTTGCTGATGATGTCTGGTCCAGCGAAGGTGGGTTTGTGCCCGTAGGCGACGTTGTTGCTGATGATGTCTGGTCCAGCGAAGGTGGGTTTGTGCGATAGGTGACGTTGTTGCTGGTGATGTCTGGTCCAGTGAAGGTGGGTTTGTGCCCGTAGGCGACGTTGTTGCTGATGATGTCTGGTCCAGCGAAGGTGGGTTTGTGCCCGTAGGTGACGTTGTTGCCGGTGATGTCGGGGAAGGACCTGCCTTACTACAGTCCTACGAGCCCTCAGTCCAGCCTCTCTCAGTCTATTGCGGACAGTCCGAGCACTGATGGAGGGATTGTGCGTTCCTGGTGTAACTCGGGCAGTTGTTCTTGCCATCCTGTACCTGTCCCGCAGGTGTGACATTCGGATATACCGATCCTGTGCAGGTGTTGTTGCAAGTGGTCTGCCACTGCGAGGACGATCACCAGTCCATCCTGTCTCCCTGTAGCGCTTTCTCAGGCGTCTCTCAGTACGGACATTGCCATTTATTGCCCTGGCCACATCTGCAGTCCTCATGCCTCCATGGGAGGACACTGGGCATCTTTCTTTTGGTGTTTTTCAGAGTCAGTAGAAAGGTCTCTTTAGTGTCCTAAGTGTTTATAACGGTGACCTTCATTGCCGTCTGTAAGCTGTTAGTGTCTTAACGGCCGTTCCACAGGTGCACGTTCATTAACTGTTTATGGTTATTTGGATTTTTTACAAAATGATCTTTAAAACACATTGTCCTGAAAAAGGGACGTTTCTTTATTTGCTGCGTTTCTGCATCACTGAATCACATTAGAGAGGGAATTCAACTGATTGAGGATGTTACAAATAAATAAATAAAAAAACAACTACTTATATCTGAGCACAGCTGATGTTAGAGAGTGGCGGTCGGTCTGCATGCGCGTTCATACGCGGTACATGTGTGCTCGCTTGAGGCACTCAACACGGCGCAAATCTGTCCCATCTCTTCAGTTGCTCATCAGAGATATATGCACTCGTCATGACAACAGTATTTACAGGAATAAATAACAGATGATGTTGAGACGTCTTCACGCAAATGCTTTTTAGTGATCTACTTTGGGACAAAACTCTAAGGGGGGGTGAACAAATCTTTACCTGAAAGACTTTCAGTGCTAATTTGGGATATTTCGCCGTGTTTTTGGACACATCTCTGGCGTGTGTCATGTTGACAATCACAGTGACCATAGTGTGTCCAGATGTGTGTGACTTTCTTCTTCTGAACACAAATTAAGATTTTTAGAAGAATATTTCAGCTCTGTAGGTCCATACAATGCAAGTGAATGGTGACCAGACCTTTGCAGCTCCAAAAAGCACATAAAGTCAGCATAAAAGTAATCCATGTGACTCCAGTGGTTTAATCCATGTCTTCTGAAGTGATATGATCGATGTGAAATCTGTTTGAAACCTGCTGCATAGTGATTTTAAAAGCAAGTCTTCAAGTGTCTGATAATGGTTTGCATTTTTTGATGCATAATCAGTAAAACCAAAAACAGGATTACAGCTTTATCAGTAGATTCTGCTAATGAGCATGACGTCACTGAATACCTAAAGATTAAGAAAACAAGATGCATAAATAAAAACAATTATCTCATAAGATGCGATCCCGCCTGTAAACAGGGTGAGAGCAGTTGAGTTTTGCCCCGCCCACTCTCAGAGTGCAGGTAATTAACATGCTAATTAACATAACGAGTCTTTCACCAGCGACATGAGCGACAGAGACAGGGCGGAGTGAATCTGTGACCTCGCACTTTATTATTCCTGTTTAATGATAACATCCTTCAGATAAACGAGTATAAACCTGCTCTTACCCTCATTAAAAACAACACTCAATGACGCCCCGTGTCACGCCTGTACAGCTCTGATACCTACAGCGAATGCACATTAATGCAAACTTAATATTCAGTAACATGAACAACATCTTGTCTTGAGTAATTCACTGAATAAAAGTAACCTTGCCCCCATCATATATGTCTTAGTAATGTAAAGTTCTTTGCAGTCATTGTTTTCAAAGGTGTTATATGAATCAAAATTATTTACAAATATTGAATAAAATGTTGAACTTACAATTTTGAAAGATGGACATGATATATCACATTTAATAAATATCACATGGATGTTTCCATTTTTGTCATGTCCCTGGGTGCTATGCACATACATATGAAAAACTGGCAATTTATTAACCCTTTATTGCATCCGGTTGCGTCTTGAGTAACAAACCCATTTTCTGAACCTTTCAATGCCTGTAAGATGGAAATAAAATGTTTAATAAGGAAGGGATGACTACAACAAAATGTCCCGGTGTTCATTTTAGTGTCTTCTTCTGTTGTGGTGCTCTGTATGGTGGCTGCACATTCTTGAGAACGGCCCTTAGGAAAGCAATGATTAAACATTTGTTTGACATATTATTGCAATCAGTGAAAAATTAATCTGATCAAATATAGTTGGAAAGCTCTCAAAGAGTAAAATACAACCAGCCTATTTGTTTTACTAACAGACTAAAATATAGCGAGTAACAGCTAATTATATGTCTTTGATAATTATGTTGGTGTTGCTTATATCTTCATGAATAATAAACAGAACACAAAATACATTATTAAACTTAAAGGAGGTGATTATCTTTCAATCGAGTCCACACACAAGGTAATCAGATGTATAGATCATTAGATAATCCAAACGAACACAGACTCAATGATGACTCAAATGACACAGAATGAAACTCATTCTGTGAAATCTCATGACTAAAATCATGTCTGCATGCTATGCAAACCTTTAGTCATTGTTGTGTTTGCATGTGTAATTAGATCTTATGTACAATTATTATCTTTTATTTGTTTGGAGATGTTTTTGGACACTATGATCAATTATATTTGTACTGTTGTAACTTTTGATTGATTTGTCGTATCAACATAAATCCTTTTCTCAGAGAGTTGAAGCAGTTTAACAAGATTTTTGACTAAATTTTTTTGTGATTTTTCAGCAGTTTATTTGGCTGAGAGTCTCAGAATGTATCATAATCTCTCTCTCTCTCTCTCTCTCTCTATATATATATATATATATATATATAAAAAAAAACAAAAAAAAAAACACGACCATCCAAATTTTTTTTTTAGAGTTATAAAAATATAAGTTATAAGGCTTTAATTTTGGGTATGCCACTGAAATAGTAAATCTTTTAAAACACCTTCAGAGCTTAAAGGATTAAAGTCTATTACACTAATATTTAGTTTAATAAAACCATATTAACAGCATTTGTGTTTTTACATATTTAGTGTTTTTACATCCACAATATAAAAATAAATAAAAACCTGTCTATGATTATTTTATTAATTTATTTATTTATTTCCGCACATTGTTGCCTCCAAACAACATACCTAAAATCATTATATTAAATTATTACACACACACATATATATATATATATACACATATGTTTTAGACCTGTAGTATGTCTGTCTGTCCTCTGGGAAGTTATAAGAACATTCTGAACATGAAAATGTATTTTACAGGTTTTTTTTTCCATGTATATCTTGCATATCATGAATGAATGGGTGGCATCTCCTATGTTTTAGTGTAGTGAGTGGAGTTTTCAGACGGTCCCTTACACCCGCAAAACCGAATGTCCAACGTCAAACTTTACCGCGCTAAATCAGCGAGGCCAACGACATCCAGCTGGATAGTGAAAATGGCGCGAAAAGAGCAGGAGAGACGGAAGAGAAAGCAGGCAGCAGCGCCATTGTCACGGAATATTGAACATATGCTCAAAACGACTGCCAAACAGGGTAAGGTTGGTAAACTTGGTAAGCAATTTTACAACATTTTAGTAAATATTTCAGTGCATCAAAAAGCGTGCTCGTTAAGATACCAGCAGACAAGCTAATCCAGCACAAATTAATGCATAAAAAGTCACCAATATATATATATATATATATATATATATATATTAGTAATGAGGTCCATTTTAAGAAAATTAATAAAACCATTTTTTTTTTCAAAACTGATTTCATAATCTGTGCAATTAAGAAATACCACACATTCCTTATCAAATTGTTTCAAAGAAAACGTTTCCTTGAAAATAATGTTTTCATTGATAATCAACTGATTGTTTTTTCAGTGTCCTCAATATCACTTTCCATCCTGGGAGTCTTTTGTAATATCCGTTTAATGAACAAAAGCCTGTTCCTTATTATTTGTCAGCCTCCAGTAAGTGACATAATTAATTAAGGGAAAACAACAGGACAACTAATAGTAATGCTGCATTCTATTCAACTCGGAAAGTCTGATTGTCCAAATTCCTACAAGGAAAAGTGCAATGGAACGATCTAAAGTCAGAATTCCAACTTGGAATTTTTTAACCCCAATTCCACCGTGATGCAGGTGTGTGATGTCACACAAACATGTCGGCACCGAGGGAGATGTACAAAGAAAGTGATAAACGTCCACTTTTATTAAATAATATCAATCAGTAGTCGTTGTTCACACATACAGCCTTTTCCAGAAAATTACCTACGATTTCCAAGTTAGAGGTCATGTGTGAACAATTTTAGATTTGGCAATTTTCCTTAATGCAAAGTTGTATCGTTATCTATGAATTTCCTTATTGATGGTATGTGTGAATAGAGCCAGAAGATTACCATTTTGAGTACGTATAAGGTCAGGGCACGCTGGCGTATGTCGTTCCGAGGGAGATGACGCAATTACTCTGCGCCGTTTAAAACCGGTATCTCTGAAGCCTCAGTTATCGTCTCCATCTTTGAATATTAACGACAGCATTTTCTTCTCTGCAGTTAAAACAGTCTCATTTAAAGTCGTTGCATATGGCGTCGTTGTCTGCAAGTGCATAAATAAAAACATTTGCCAAAAAACAAATCAACAACATTCAGCAACAGCCGTGTTGAAGTCATTTCCGGCAAACAAGGTCACTTAGTTTAAGGGAATTTGGTGCTGATGTGTGAATGGTAGCAAAACAGAAAAAAGATGGAAAGTAGTTTCATGTGTGAACAGCACAATTGGTACATTTACATTTATTCATTTGGCAGACGCTTTTATCCAAAGCGACTTACAAAAGAGGAAAACATAAGCGAATCATCTTAAGGAGACATTTGTATGAAAAGTGCCATACTACAAAGTGTCACTAGCATCAGAACAGCATTCAAAACAGATTTAAGGGCAACAAGAATTATTTTTTTTTAGGTTTTAAGTGCTCTTGGAAAAGATGTGTTTTTAGCTGTTTTTTGAAGACCGAGAGTGAGTCAGCTTCACGTATGGAGTTGGAAAGTCATTCCACCACCGTGGTATGATGAAACTGAGAGTCCGGAAAAGTGTTTTGGTGCCTCTTTGTTTTGGTACAACAAGGCGACGTTCCTTAGCCGACCGCAGACTTCTGGCGGGAGTGTAGCTCTGCAGAAATTATGTTAGGTGTGCTGGAGCAGACCCAGTGACTGTTCTATATTCCAGCATCAGGGCCTTGAATTTAATACGTGCATCAACCGGCAGCCAGTGGAGAGAGACAAAGAGTGGTGGAACATGTGCTCTCTTTGGTTCATTAAAGACCAGACGTGCTGCTGCATTCTGGATCATTTGGAGAGGTCTAATAGCACCTGCAGGAAGGGCTGCAGTGAGCGTTACAGTAGTCCAGTCTAGTTATAACAAGTGACTGAACAAGCATTTGTGTGGCATGTTCAGAGAGGAAGGGTCTTATCTTCCTGATATTGTAGAGTGTAAATCTACATGATCTTGCAGTCTTTGAGATGTGGTCTGTGAAATTTAGCTTGTTATCGATGGTTACCCCTAGATTTCTGACCGTTTTGGAAGGCGATACTGTAGTTGAACCCAGCTGCATGGTGATGTTGTGTTCAACAGCAGGGTTGGCTGGAAAGACGAGGAGTTCAGTCTTGGCTGGGTTGAGTTGCAGGTGGTGTTCCTTCATCCAGGCCGAGATGTCTGCCAGACAGGCAGCGATTCGAGCGGTCACTGTGGTGTCGTTGGGCTGGAAAGACAAGTAGAGATGCGTGTCGTCAGCATAGCAGTGGTAAGAGAAACCATGTGACTGGATGATGGGTCCCAGTGATGTTGTGTATATAGAGATTGTGTATATATAGTGGCCCAAGCACTGATCCTTGAGGTACCCCAGTAAGTAACTGATGTGGCTTGGATACCTCACCTCTCCAGGCTACCTTGAAGGACCTATCAGAGAGATAGGAGATGAACCAGCCAAGCACAGTTCCCAGTTTAGAGAGGGTGGAGTGTAGGATCTGATGGTTGACTGTGTCAAAGGCTGCAGAAAGGTCCAGCAGAATCAGGCCGGATGATTTGGATTCAGCTTTCGCCCGTCTCAGCGACTCAGTGACCGACTGCAGGGCAGTCTTGGTGGAGTGTCCACTTTTGAAGCTTGACTGATTGTCATCCAGAAGCTTGTTCTGTGAGAGATAGGCAGAGACCTGATTGAAAACTGCCCTTTCAAGTGTTTTTGCCATGAATGGGATGAGAGAGACTGGTCTGTAGTGTTCTATCTGTGTGGGGTTAAGTGCAGGTTTTTTTCAGCAGTGGGGTTACTCTAGCCTGCTTGAATGTAGTGGGAAAAGTGCCTGTAAGTAGAGATTTGTTAATTATGTGTGTAAGTGCAGGTAGGATGCAAGAAGGTGAGAAGGAATGGGGTCAAGAGAACAGGTGGTGGGGTGGTTGCAGAGGAGGAGTTATGAGACATCAGTGTCAGTCAGAGGATTGAATATAGAGAGAGAAGAGTTGCATACAGGAGACGGGTGTTTGACAGGGTGTGGTGCTGTGAATGTATTGCTGATGGTTGTAACCTTATTTGTAAAAAAATGTGGCGAAGATATCTGCTGTCAGTGATGTGTCAGGTGGTGAAGGGGGAGGGCAGAGAAGTGTGTTGGATGTTCTAAACAAGCTACGAGTGTCTGTGATGCTGTTGATCTTGGTCTGGTTATAGGAGGTTTTCGCAGCTTTAACGTTATCTGAAAAAGTTGCAAGCAAAAGCTGATATTTACCTAGATCCGCTGGATCTCTTGATTTCCGCCATCTCCTCTCAGCTGCCCTGAGATCAGTCCGATGTTCACGAATGACGTCAGACAGCCAGGGGCTGGGTGGTTTAGTACGTGCTGGTCTAGAGGAGAGAGGACAGATGTTGTCTAGACAGGTTGTTAAAGTAGAGCTAAGTGTGTCTGTGGCAGTGTTTACATCGAGCGTGAAACATATTTATTGTGGGAAGAGAGGCAGAGACATCAGTGGAAAGGCGAGAGGGTGAGAGGGAACGGAGGTTACGGCGAAAGGAAACCAAAGGTGGAGTTGGTTTTACAATGGATGGGAGAATCATGTTAAATTGAACAAAGTAATGATCAGAGACATGTAATGGAGTAACAAGAATATTTGAGGTAATACAGTTACGTGTAAAAACGAGATCCAGCTGGTTGCCCGATCTGTGAGTTGCTGTGGTGTGTAGTCTTTCCAAATCGAATGAGGCCAGAAGAGTATTCAGTTCAATAGCCTGGGGCTTGTCTTGGTGTATGTTGAAATCGCCAAGAACCACAAGTGGCCTGCCATACTCTGGCGAGGAGGACAGCAGGACATCCAACTCCTCAAGAAAGCTTGTCAGCTGACCTGGAGGGCGATAGATGACAACAACATGTATTTTTGTGGGATGCATTGTAGTAACGGCATGGAATTCAAAAGATGTGTTACATAGTGAAGCCTGTGGCGAAAAAGTCCAGTTATTATGAATGAGCAAACCTGTTCCTCCACCCCTACCGGTATGACGAGGGGCGTGAGAGAAGGACAAGTTGTTGGAGAGAGCAGCAGGTGTTGCTGTATCCTCAGGACGTATCCATGTCTCCGTCAGTGCCAGGATGCTGAGGGTGGACTGTGTGGCAAAGGCCGGAATGAACGCAGCCTTGTTCCCAGCAGACTGGCCAGTTTTACCAGTAAAGTCAACCCAACGATTTCCCTGTAATTTGCCTGTTTGCCACAATTTACCACAGATAAAACTGAACTTTAATTTGAACCACTCACTGACCAATGGCTAACTTCAGCTCTTGATTTCGGTCCTGATAATTATTATATTCTATATTTTTTTGCCATTCTGTAAATAATCACAATGTAATTAATATTTGTTTTCTGTCTGTGATCTTGAATATATTTCTGAAAGTCCAATTTCTTATTTACAACGCATGCATATTCATTTGATCAAGTTACAGAGTTTAAAAGGTGTCGCATAACAAGAATAACCAAACCAAATGTGAAAAAGAAAGAATATAACTAAACAAATCCTCTGATATAAAAGATTTTTATATCATTCTTGTGGTGCGCCCCATCTCTGTGGTACTTCCTACAACGTTCAGTTTGAACACAGAACAGACTGAAATCCTAAATTCAAGCTGACACACATTGCTAAAGATGCCAATGGTAATTAATTAGGATCTCATTTGAACAACAGGAAGTGTTGAAGTGGGCGCTCAATGCCATCTTCCCTCAGGCCAGCCGTATTGGGGTCAGAGCTGAGGCCGGGCCGATGAAGCGCTGCTGCACAGATAGAACGGGGCATATTGACTCTCAAATTTTCATGCTTCATCTCTGTTTCACTCCCAGTCACCTCCGGCAAGAGAAAACACTCGAAGCTGCACAGACATGGCGTTCAAGAGACACCAAACGCAGAAAACAACATGTACAATCAGACAGAAGGGGGGTTTGTGTGCGGGACTGGACAAGACATCTTACATCTGAGAATGAAAGTCAAACAAATGTAACGTGTACAGACTGTTTGCGCTAGCGGTGCAAGTTAAATTCGAACACTGATGTGGAAACGTCTCCTCCACCACTTGCCTAAAAATCAACACCAAACTGTGACTTGAAGAAACGCATCTTAAACCAGTGTTGCTGTAGCTACTAAACTGTAGTTTGAAATGCTACAAGCTAAACATATTTAAAAAAAGTTAAAACTAGTCAAACTACACTTTTGAAAAAGTAGCTAACATTAGCTAACTACCCAACTAAGGCGATTAATAGCTTTTAAATATATAATTATTAGATTAGATTATTTAGGAGCAAAATTTTACACCAATTATGTGTAATAAGATGACATTGATAATATCATGTAAATGTCTAAAATGTCTCTTTTCTTTTTCGGGGTAGTGTAAATAAATGGTGTTAGCAATTAATTTAATTAACCTGTTGTTACACGCCCCCTTTCTGAGCACAAACCATGAAAATGACACACCTGAACTGAAATGGTTGTATTTACGGGACCCTTTGGAGTTTGGACACAGTTGTGGTATCTTTTGAAAGAGACACTTTGGACTTTATTTTAAAAGTTTCACCATTAATATTTGTTGTTATTTTTTAAAGTTAGAGAAGCTGCAGTTTATAGTAATGGAAATATTTTGTGCTGAACATGTTTTTATAATGTAAATAAACAATAATAAAAGTGTCAAGACAACCCAGAAACACAATGTTCTCAAAGTCACGAGTCTGAAGAAGTGACGTTTCTAATGTGAAGATGATGGAATAATAAATGAGGTTCCTGCAGCTTTAATCTCTGGAAAATCTCTGGAAGTGTTCAGAGTCAAATTAAGACTCCGCCTCTCAAGACGACACTAAATCTGACTGCACTGCTCGACTATTATGAATAAAACTACGCCACATTTTTATAAATAGACTTTGGAGACGGCTGGTTTTGTTTATGAGACTCTAATATATCAGATCATATACAGTTTTACAACATGAATGCTGCTCAGATTGCAGTTTGATGAAGAACGATGATGAAGGCGAGATCTCATGTAAACAATGGAGAATATATCAATATTTCTCACATTTATCACTTTTATGGACAAAAAGTGCGATTGGATGTTTATCAATGAACGCTTGTCATGGACGATTGACTCAAGTGTGTTGAACTGGATTCATCTGGCGATCGTGATTTCATAATAAAAGTCCCGTTTCGCTATTGCGTGTTTTCATAATAAAAGTCCCGTTTTGCTATTGCGTGTTTTCATAATAAAAGTCCCGTTTTGATGTTGCGTGTTTTCATAATAAAAGTCCCGTTTTGATGTTGCGTGTTTTCATAATAAAAGTCCTGTTTTGATATTGCGTGTTTTCATAATAAAAGTCCCGTTTTAATATAGCGTGTTTTCATAATAAAAGTCCCGTTTCGCTATTGCATGTTTTCATAATAGAAGTCCCGTTTCGATATTGCATGTTTTCATTTGTTTCATTAATTTTTATTAAATTATAAGATTGACATTTCTGACTTTAAACCCTACCCGATCTCATGAGATGTCATAGTTCGTTCCTATGAATTGCAACGAATTCTACACATGCAAATAAAAAGAAAATGAAAGTTCTGCATGTCAGACTCCAAAAATCATCCCAATTCACTTCCATTATAAGTGTCTCACTGGAACACACATTTGTGCTTTTATTAAAGAAAAGGAGGAGCGAGTCGAAATACATTTTTGTGGTGATCAACATTATGTCCCAAATGCTGTTGATTGATCTTAACTTGTATTGAACCCAGAATATTCCTTTAAGATCCCATCTTTCTCACAGAAGAAAGTCATATGTTTGGAATGGCATTATGGTGAGTAAATTATATTTAATTTACCAACATCTCATACTAAATCTTCACTGTACATTAAATAAAGACAGAACTCATCATATTGCAGCGTTTGTGTTTGCTGTTAAAACCTGGCCCAGCTTTGCACTGTAAACGGACTGAACCCCGTCCAAAGCTGGAGCTTATTAAAGGTATTATCTCGACCTCCAGGAGCGATTCACTGCAGGAGAGAGTCGACCTGCTCGAATTGTACCTGACACACTCACACACGCACAGATACTCGCCAAACACCTCTAATCCGCTGTCAAACCCGATTTATGACACACACACACACACACACACACACACACACAGGAGTCCCTCAGGTCCAGCAATTATAGACACAAGACTCACAAGGGCCAGAAACTCAGCAGGCCTTCAGAGGAGATAACATGACACACACACACACACACACACACACACACACACACTCCAGTTACCTTCCTCACAATGGTTCTGATTCTCTTTTGATTTTTGTAATAAGAGATGAAAAAATAATATCATAACAATATGACTTTTGTGCTCTATTCCAAGTTTTCTGAAACAAAACGATAGCTTTGTGTGATGAGCTATTCAGAGGTGTAATGGAGTTTAAACTTCGTTAAACTTGACACAACGACAATCCAAAAGCATTATTAAAAACTTCGACAATGAAAAGATTAGTCGAATAGTAGTTTGATCTCATTTAACGCAACATGAGATCATATGAAACGCTAATGATGACGCAGGAGAGCAGCACTTTTGATGAATCGGCGGGACCAAAAAAGGAGTGAGAGAGTGTGTGTAGTCTTGGCCCATTATGCACATCTACTTGGTTTGTTTTCCAATTTTAAGTATCTAAATATATGTTTACTTTAGCAGCTATACTGCAGAAGAAAAAACGTTATCAGAGAATGTTGAATATAATATTTAAATATTTTAAAATATCTAAAAATCCTTAAAACAAGATACATTTAGCTGAAGCAGCATATAAGATATTTAGACGTGCTTTCAGATAATAGAGCTTGAATATAAGTAAATATAGTCTTTACTGCACTTGCAGAAGTATAACCAAGGGAAAGAAATACTCTTAAATACAAAACAAGACCTTTCACCCCACTCTTCCTGTAGCTCTTGACCTTTCACCCCACTCTTCCTGTAGCACTTGACCTTTCACCCCACACTCCCTGTAGCACTTGACCTTTCATCCCACACTTCCTGTAGCACTTGACCTTTCACCCCACACTTCCTGTAGCACTTGACCTTTCACCCCACACTTCCTGTAGCACTTGACCTTTCACCCCACACTTCCTGTAGCACTTGACCTTTCACCCCACACTTCCTGTTGCTCTTGACCTTTCACCCCACACTTCCTGTTGCTCTTGACCTTTCACCCCACACTTCCTGTAGCACTTGACCTTTCACCCCACACTTCCTGTTGCTCTTGACCTTTCACCCCACACTTCCTGTTGCTCTTGACCTTTCACCCCACACTTCCTGTAGCTCTTGACCTTTCATCCCGCACTTCCTGTAGCTCTTGACCTTTCACCCCACACTTCCTGTAGCTCTTGACCTTTCATCCCGCACTTCCTGTAGCTCTTGACCTTTCATCCCGCACTTCCTGTAGCTCTTGACCTTTCATCCCGCACTTCCTGTAGCTCTTGACCTTTCATCCCGCACTTCCTGTAGCCCTTGACCTTTCACCCCGCACTTCCTGTAGCACTTGAACTTTCATCCCGCACTTCCTGATTCCAAATTCCTTCCAAAACAGCCAAATCTGTAATTATTCCAAACCTTTGGACACCAATATATATGAATCAAAAATCACCCCTGACAGCATTGTGTTGTGTCTCCCCTCGGGAAACTAAAGTGAAGAGACAGTTCATGTACATATTAAACATTGTTTTTCCACTATAAATTAATTTTATACGTTCTTTGACTTACGCATTAAAATCGTTGTGAAATTCTGAAGTTATGTGCCTTGATATTTTTTATCAAATCTTCCACCTTTCCTGGAAAACGGCTTGTATGTGTAATATTTAGCAGTTTATATTTTGTATCATATGTAGTTAATAATATGTAATACATAGTTCACATGTTTCTCATTAACTACTTTAACTTTTGGGTACAACAGTTGGGTTCTTTATGCAACAGTGGACCTCCTTAAATTTGTGTCGGAGTATATTCAAAATGTTGCAATGTGTCACATTGATTAGACATCAGTGATATAAAATTCTATTGGTTCTCATGTCCGATTGTGACGGGCCTAGTTTGAATAGAGCATCGGGGGGGTAGTCTTTGATTGGCTTGCTTATTGCCTCCTATTTCTATTTAATGTCAATTATTTCTTCACTTCGAAATAATGAGGTACAGCATGTTTTCTGGAAGTTTCCAAAAAGATTTCAAAAAATAAAAACACTTGTTGACACTTGTGTCCATCATCGTTTAAAATTGTCCTCTCCGCAGCAGCTTTAAAATATTCACGTTTGCATATATTGTAATATTGTTTATAAAGACGCATTACGCCAGGTTTACATTGTTTAACCTAGCTTGAGAGCTTACAGAGCTGGACAGCCTATGGTCACATACTGGCATTAGAATAGAAAAGAGTAGAACATTGAACTTTCCGCTAAACATCTCCTTTTGTTTTCCAAAGAAGAAAGTCATATGGGTTTGGAACAACATGAAGGTGAAAACATAATGACATCATTTTCATTTTTCAGTGAAATGTTCCTTCAACTCGGGACTGTGCTGAATTAAATGAAGAATTTAACCAACTCAACCACAAACCTAAAGTGAAGACTGAATGTATATTTGAATGTACACTTAACGTCTCAGGCTGCTTTGACCACATCTTCACAATATATGATGTTTATACCCGGCCGCTTATTGGGACCAGCCCGTGGCACGAATGCGGCGACTCCAGTGTCTCCAGAAAAGCGCCGCGTCTGCCCACAACAAAGCGCTGTCAGACTGATGTTATTCCCTGGAACGGAGCACCTCTGAAACACTTTACAAGTTTCTCCTGGTGCTCCTGTGACTCATCAAACCATAAAACACACACAAGACAAAGTTTAATGTGTGAAGATCTCGATGGGCGCTCGTAAAGATTTATTTTATTCTGTTTCACATATGCAGACATTCCCTGTCCCACCTCGCGTGGCTTCCTGCGGCCTGTTATGGCTCTGTAAAATAAACTTTAGTTTTATCGTAAAGATACTGGCACTTTAGCAGAGCGCGTCCAAATGGGTTCAGGGTTTTTATGAGGAACGTGTTGTACTGGAAAGTAAAAGATATCAATTAAATGACAAATGCAGCATGTATTTAAGTATGTGTGTGTTTGCTTATGGCGTCTGGCATCAGGCTCCATGTCCTTTAGTTTAAATGTGAAATTCAGCACAAGCAGATTTCAGCACTCAGCAAACTTATGAGGGTCAAACCAGACATGCCGTCCAGATGGGTTTGGATGCTGGCAACGATGCACACACACACACACACACACACACACACACACACACACACACACATATATATTCACTGCTAAGGAGACAGTAATTACCTCTCAACACATGCCAGATAACAATTTATATTTATTTATGTCTGGACATATACAGTATTCCTCTCTGCTGTACAAATGCAACAAGGAAACATGGCAGCACACAGAGAGAATGTGCCAGATAACTCTTGTGATCTCTCACAACTGAAAGATCATGAGTTCGAGATATAATTACAGGCATGTGAATAAATAAGACCTGCAGCTGCTGTCAATCATGTAGTCACCTGTACGTCAACATCTGTCCCTACAGATGCATATCAGCCCTGCCAGATTCATTTCAGACCCTATATATTACTGTCTGATACTATTAGTTTAATTTCAGACCCTATAGATTAACATCTGATCCTATAGTTTAGCGTCTGACACTATAGTTTAATTTAAATTCTTATAGATTAGCATCTGACCCTATAATTTAATTTCAGAGCCTATAGATTAGTATCTGACTCTTTAGTGTCTGACCCTGTAGTTTAATTTTCGACTATAATTTAGTGTCTGGCACTGTAGTTTAATTTCAGACCCTATAGATTACTGTCTGACTCTAAACCTATAGGTCAATATTTGATCCTATAGATCAGCATCTGGCCCTGTATTTTAATTTCAGATTTTATAGATTAGCGTCTGACTCTATATAGTAGTATCTGGCCCTATAGTTTAATTTCAAACCCTATAGATTAGCATTTTACTCTTTATATGAGTGTCTGAACCTGTACTTTAATTTCAGACCCTATAGATTAGTGTCTGAACCTGTACTTTAATTTCAGACCCTATAGATTAACATATGATCCTATAGTTTAGTGTCTGATGCTATAGTTTAATTTAAATTCTTATAGATTAGCATCTGACCCTATAATTTTATTTCAGATCCTATAGATTAGTATCTGACTCTTTAGTGTCTGATCCTGTAGTTTAATTTCAGATCTTATAGATTACTGTCTGGCACTGTAGTTTAATTTCAGACCCTATAGATTACTGTCTGACTCTAAACCTATAGGTCAATATTTGATCCTATAGATCAGCGTCTGGCCCTGTATTTTAATTTCAGATCTTATAGATTAGCGTCTGACTCTATATATTAGTATCTGGCCCTATAGTTTAATTTCAAACCCTATAGATCAGCGTCTGAACCTGCACTTTAATTTCAGACCCTATAGATCAACGTCTGACCCTGTAGTTTAATTTCAGATCTTGTAGATTAGCGCCTGACTCTATATATTAGTATGTGGCCCTATAGTTTAATTTTAAACCCTATAGATTAGCATTTTACTCTTTATATTAGTGTCTGGCACTATAATTTATTTTCAAACCCTAGTGTTTTACTCTTTAGATTAGTTTCTCAATTTATAGTTAATTTCAGATCCCATAGATTAGCGTCTAACATTTAAGATTCGTTTTTGACCCTATAGTTTAATTTCAGACCATATAGGTTAACTTCTGACTCTTTAGTATCTTAAACTATCATTTCATTTCAGACCATATAGATTAGTGTCTGGCACTGTAGTTTAATTTCCAACCCCAAATATCAGGGGTCTGACCCTATAGTTTAATTTAAATTCTTATAGATTAGCATCTGACCATATAATTTAATTTCAGAGCCTATAGATTAGTATCTGACTGTTTAGTGTCTGACCCTGTAGTTTAATTTTCGACTATAATTTAGTGTCTGATCCTGTAGTTTAATTTCAGATCTTATAGATTAGTGTCTGGCACTGTAGTTTAAGTTCAGACCCTATAGATTACTGTCTGACTCTAAACCTATAGGTCAATATTTGATCCTATAGATCAGCGTCTGGCCCTGTATTTGAATTTCAGATCTTATAGATTAGCGTCTGACTCTATATATTAGTATCTGGCCCTATAGTTTATTTCAAACCCTATAGATCAGCGTCTGAACCTGCACTTTAATTTCAGACCCTATAGATCAACGTCTGACCCTGTAGTTTAATTTCAGATCTTGTAGATTAGCGCCTGACTCTATATATTAGTATCTGGCCCTATAGTTTAATTTTAAACCCTATAGATTAGCATTTTACTTTTTATATTAGTGTCTGGCACTATAATTTATTTTCAAACCCTAGTGTTTTATTCTTTAGATTAGTTTCTCAATTTATAGTTAATTTCAGATCCCATAGATTAGCGTCTAACATTTAAGATTCGTTTTTGTCCCTATAGTTTAATTTCAGACCATATAGGTTAACTTCTGACTCCTTAGTATCTTAAACTGTCATTTCATACCATATAGATTAGTGTCTGGCACTGTAGTTTAATTTCCAACCCCAAATATCAGGGGTCTGACCCTATAGTTTAATTTCAGGCCCTAAATATTAGCATGTTACCCTATAGATTTCTGTCTGGCCCTATATATTATCATCTGACCCTATAGATTTCTGTCTGGCCCTATAGTTTAATTTCAGGCCCTATATATTAGCATCTGACCCTATAGATTTCTGTCTGGCCCTATAGTTTAGTTTCAGGCCCTATATATATTAGCATCTGACCCTATAGATTTCTGTCTGGCCCTATAGTTTAATTTCAGGCCCCATAGATTAGTGTCTGATTCTTTAGATTACTATCTGGCCCTATTGTTTAATTTCAGATCATATAGATTGCCATCAGATCATTTAGGTATCTGCCCCTAGTTTAATCGCTGAATCTGTAGATTAACATCTGACATTGTACATGTATATCAGAATCTCAACCTCTAGTGTAAATTCAGACTGTTTTGATTAGTATCTGACCCTATAGATTAATATCAGAATCAACAGATATTCTGACCCTATAGATAATTTGACACTTTAGATGAATATCTGACCATATTGACTGATATACAGAACTGATCATGTTTGACTGTATTGATCAATATCTGACCCAGCCCAATTAGATCACTGCAGGAAGTGTCCTAAACCAGTTACAGGGTGAATGTCCTAAATTATTTTACATTGTGTGTGTGTGTGTATTTGTGTTGATTCGTGTCCCACGAGAACACTAAAACCCATAATCTCTCTCATCATTTGAGCACGAGCCCCATAAAGCAAACTGCCAGACCACTCCTCCAAAATACAACAGAGAGAGAGAGAGAAAGAGAGAGGGAGTTTTCGAGGAAAGGAAAACAACATTTCTCATTCACAGATGAACCCAATTTTGTGCGGTTTGGAGCGTAATTTAGATCAAACATCTCCATGTAAATGAGTCAGGCCTTCTTAATTAGCTGCCAGTGCACAGAGAGAGAGAGAGAGAGAGAGAGAGAGAGAGAGAGAGAGAGACTCAGATGAGAAACTGAGTGCTTGTGATGAGAAGTGGGTGTGGCAGCTGAAGTCAATCAGATTTTCCTCACAGGCTCCGCCCTTTTCATGTTCTGTTCCAGCCCACCAAGCCAACTCCATGTTGCCGTAGCAAACAGACTCGGTGACGCTGGTTTTGATTGGTTGCTCAGTAACTAAATAGGTCATTCGTCTGTGATTTAGCTGTCTGTAGAGAGATCACTGCCAACAAGATACAATCTGCACTAATGCCAAACACACTGAACTACAGCCAAACCACACACTAACACCCATACATACACACACAAAGATGCACATACAGTATGGCCACAAATGAACCAAATATATACTGTAATGTGTGTACATATATGGCTGCTCAATGATAGCAAAAATCATAATCACGATTATATTGAGATCATGGTTATTTAACACGATTACTCATTGACATTGAAACATTATGCACTTACTGAACTTTATTTTATTTTTTTAGAAAAAAAATCTGGTTTATTTAACAATGGATTTCCTTGAGCTTCTGGGAGGAGGCTATTGCCATATGACAATTGTTTTATGTCACATATGGTAGTCAAATAAAGAAACCAGCTTCAAAACCATAAATAATAAATATTATGTTAATTATGGAGAAATGATTTCAAGGTCTTAAGTGATTATTCAAAACTAGTAAAATAACAATAAAAAAACAGCAATTAATAGAAATGTATTAAAAATAATAGAACAAAAATCGGTGCTTTTTTAACAGCTTTAAAAGTTTTTATGTATTCAAGTCAGGGTCGTAGATTCCAGGGGGGATTTGCCTTCTGCAGAATAGCTCCTAAAGTAAATGCACGTTGTTTTAAGTGATGCTTCAGATATTATTTTGGAAAACAAGCCAAAAAAAAAAAAAGACTAATCAAAAACATATTTTGTTCCAGTACATAATGCACTAAAACTACACTCTCTAACCATTCTGTTCACTTCGATCCATCTTTAACTCACAAAAAACTAACTTTCCCTTCTCAATAGAGCTGCGTATCACCGATTGTTTCATGATAAGATACACACAGTTAATGTGACTGTAGCAATGCTGGACGTGAAGATGAACCCAAGTGCAGTTTGTTATGAATCGTGAAATCTAGAAACCCAAACATAAACATGAACTTGACTAAACTAAACTTGTCTATGAAAACAAAACATAAATGTAAACATGACTTGACTTGACTAGGAACACAACAACAGTTACATTTCACAATACCTGACACTAGACAATGGCAAACATGAGGGCTTAAATACAAGGACATGCGTAACCGGTAAACAAGACAGCCAATCACAAGACTAAGCTATAAACAAGATAACCAATGAAAACAAGACACATGACAAGACACCACATGACCAGAACAGGAACTAAACTAGAAAATAATGGACATGAAACAAGAGCAAAACACATAAACGTGACAGTGACACATATATAATGATTCACTTAGTCGCGAGCAATCACGTTATAATCCAGCTGCAGCAAACACGCGCGAGTGACGAGCGTCCCCGCGCCAGAGTGTTCATCAGACGGGAGAAGATCATGCAACTCATAGATGTGGCACTAACCACACAGAGAAATGCCAGTTTCTGAGTTTATTTTCATAACTTGCTTCCTTATTAATTTAACTTTAATAAAGGATGCTTTAAAGCTGCAACACAGGGGTGTTTCATTGTGAAACAGAATGCGGCACAGTAATCGTTTTATCTCGATGATCTTGTTTTCATAATGGCTGGAAGCCAAAATCGTAATTGAAAATAAAATTTGATTAATTGTCCAGCCCTAGTATATATATATATATATATATGGAGAGAGAGAGAGAGAGAGAGAGAGAGAGAGAGAGAGAATATATGTACAGAACGTTGTCAAATATTGTATATATTTAAAATGCAACTTTTGTTTAAAGTGATTACACTGGGCTGGTAATTAAAGCAATAGTGAAAATAATTGTACATAGAAAGAATGATGTTCAGTGGCAGCTGCTACAATCACACTAATGCACCACAGCAGAGCTCAGAGGTTTAAGGGGCCCCTGTGTTACAAGAGCCACCTGGACATGAGCAGACGCAACCATAAACACTTACATACAGGGCTCGAGTTGAGTGGGGATGTAAGCAGATGTCATGTTTAACTTAGAACTAATCATGCTAGTAAAATATTTTAATTCTCTACATATTAAAAATAACAAACTTTTCAGAATTAGATTTCGACGTGTTTGGAGTTGTCAGATATCAAGAAAGCCAGTCCCCCAATCAGATCTTTATTCTTGCACAGTTTGGAAATATTCAACCGGTGTTATGCTTTAGAGGCACAATCTGGCAAACATGCATTTTATATCAACGGCTCCAGGCGTGGGGGGTCCTTAATATCCAACACACAAACCACAATGACAGTGACACTTAACAATCAAATGTTTTGAAATAGATGCACATCCACATTCATATTATAGCACTGTGCTCTTATTGTATGTCAACAATTGCCTCATTTGTGTCTATATTTGTCTCCTAAGGAATTTTAGGAGAAACATTTGAGACTTGAAACTTAAATGACCTATTACTGAGATATCTATTATTATGAATACCAGTATTAGTATATTATTGTGCGTTGTTTGTCTGCTGCGTTTCCGGGTGTCTGTCGCGCTAGCGGATATAATGTCACACTCTTGGTCTCTGTGGAGCGTCAGAGAGTCAAGCGCTCATTGGGACAAGAAAAGCCGGGATTTCTAAACTCCCATTTCAAAGGGTTTGAGTTAATTAGTTTCCTCATAATCTGCTGATACAGAGTGTGTACACACACAGACACACACACACACACAATCACACACATACACAATCAGACATACAAACACACACACACACACAGACGCACATGTTATGTTTCCATGTTTTATGAGGACTTTCCATAGACATAATGTTTTTTATACTGTACAAACTATATATTCTATCCCCTAAACCCAACACAACCCCTAAACCAACACAACCCCTAAACCCAACACAACCCCTAAACCCAACACCACCCCTAAACCCAACACAACCCCCTAAACCCAACACATCCCCTAAACCCAACACCACCCCTAAACCCAACACCACCCCTAAACCCAACACCACCCCTAAACCCAACACAACACCTAAACCCAACACAACCCCTAAACCCAACACAACACCTAAACCCAACACAACCCCTAAACCCAACACAACCCCTAAACCCAACACAACCCCTAAACCCAACGCAAACCCTAAACCCAACACCACCCCTAAACCCAACGCAAACCCTAAACCCAACACCACCCCTAAACCCAACACCACCCCTAAACCCAACACCACCCCTAAACCCAACACAACCCCTAAACCCAACACCACCCCTAAACCCAACACAACACCTAAACCCAACACAACCCCTAAACCCAACACAACACCTAAACCCAACACAACCCCTAAACCCAACACAACACCTAAACCCAACACCACCCCTAAACCCAACACCACCCCTAAACCCAACACATCCCCTAAACCCAACACAACCCCTAAACCCAACACCACCCCTAAACCCAACACAACACCTAAACCCAACACAACCCCTAAACCCAACACCACCCCTAAACCCAACACAACCCCTAAACCCAACACCACCCCTAAACCCAACACAACACCTAAACCCAACACAAACCCTAAACCCAACACAACCCCTAAACCCAACACATCCCCTAAACCCAACACATCCCCTAAACCCAACACATCCCCTGAACCCAAAACAACCCCTAAACCCAACACAACCCCAAAACCCAACACAACCCCTAAACCCAAAACATCCCCTAAACCCAACACAACCCCTAAACCCAAAACATCCCCTAAACCCAACACAACACCTAAACCCAACACCACCCCTAAACCCAACACCACCCCTAAACCCAACACAACACCTAAACCCAACACAACCCCTAAACTCAACACAACACCTAAACCCAACACAACCCCTAAACCCAACACAACCCCTAAACCCAACACCACCCCTAAACCCAACACATCCCCTAAACCCAACACAACCCCTAAACCCAACACCACCCCTAAACCCAACACAACACCTAAACCCAACACAACCCCTAAACCCAACACCACCCCTAAACCCAACACAACCCCTAAACCCAACACCACCCCTAAACCCAACACAACACCTAAACCTAACACAACCCCTAAACCCAACACAACCCCTAAACCCAACACATCCCCTAAACCCAACACATCCCCTAAACCCAACACAACACCTAAACCCAACACCACCCCTAAACCCAACACCACCCCTAAACCCAACACAACACCTAAACCCAACACAACACCTAAACCCAACACAACCCCTAAACTCAACACAACACCTAAACCCAACACAACCCCTAAACCCAACACCACCCCTAAACTCAACACCACCCCTAAACCCAACACAACACCTAAACCCAACACAACCCCTAAACCCAACACAACCCCTAAACCCAACACATCCCCTAAACCCAACACAACCCCTAAACCCAACACCACCCCTAAACCCAACACAACCCCTAAACCCAACACAACCCCTAAACCCAACACAACCCCTAAACCCAACACATCCCCTAAACCCAACACATCCCCTAAACCCAACACATCCCCTAAACCCAACACATCCCCTAAACCCAACACATCCCCTAAACCCAACACATCCCCTAAACCCAACACAACCCCTAAACCCAACACATCCCCTAAACCCAACACAACCCCTAAACCCAACACATCCCCTAAACCCAACACATCCCCTAAACCCTCACAAAAAACTTTCCGCATTTTTACATTTTCAATCAAACATTGTTTAATATGTTTTTTAAGCTACTCTAATTATGGGGGACACTAGAAATGTCCTCATAAACCACATGTATAGCATAATAACCTTTCCACATAAACATGCCCACATACACACACACACACACACACACACACAGACACACTCTCTCACACACACATCCACATATACACACACACACACACACACACACACACACACACACACACGTGATAAAACAATAGATTCACTTTAATCACAACTATAAATATGTGATTGTCATTGCATTATATAAGAAATATGATTTAGTATTATTAAAAAAAATTTTTGACATTAATGAGAATGTTGCCATGTGTTGTTTTCACATTTTAGTGAATTAAATCTAAATTAGTGAATTTCATGTAGCTAGGCATTGCTAGCATGTTTTTTGCTGGTATCTCTCTTACAAAAAATCTTCTGACAATGAAACAAACTCAAAGTAATTTAGTATTTTTTTTTTGTATTGTTGTGTAAATAAAACAACTGATGAATATTATAATTTTTTTTTACATTATTACAGTAATGAGAGTAACAGGCTTAGTTGTTGTGAGAATAATGGCACAAAAAAATGTATAATTGAAATAATATAATCAGCTATGTCTCAATACAACTCAAAATAATTTGTACGAGATGGTGAAATCATAAAATATTGTACAACTTGGCACATTTCTTCCCTATTTAGACCAACTATTCAATTACAATTTCTATTCGTATTATTATTATTATTATTATTTTTCATGAGAATAGTACATAATCCTAATGGTCCTAAAAATAAGGTTCATTTTCATTTAGCAAAATATATTTATTTTTATTTTTGGGGGTTGAAATATGATCTGAACATGTTTTTGTGAGGTTCACACTGATACATGCTCACACTGCATGTGACAAAAGAAATGAACAATAACATTTATTTGTTTTTGGGAAAACTTTGTTGCCTTTTACAATTCGGCCATGATTCATAAACTGAACAACACGTTAATCTGAAATGTTCTTATTAGAAATCTGAAGGTTTGTGACACACACACACACAGTTCAGAAGCAGAGGGAGCTGTCAGTAATCTCTTTATCACTGAATCATGCCGTGTGTGTGTAATATGTGGATCTCAGTGGGAGCAGACGAGTGTTAAAGCAGTTACCTGCACCGATCACACATTTATCAACATCAGTTTAGCACCACAGACCTGCACCACTAACAGCTTCCTATCGCACAAAGGGCATCGTAATGAATTATTGTTTTGCAGCTAGCTGGAAAATTGTACTTTCTTGTGAGCGCTAAGAGCGATAAATCATATGAACACATCAGTGACTGGAAGTGCTGACTGCTGGAGTTTCACCTGTTAGCATACACATGCACACGACACTGACCACAGATCAGACGGACAGAGAGCGAGAGAGAGAGAGAGAGAGAGACAGATAGTTTTAAAGAGACTCAGTGCCTGTACTGGCACATTCTGTGCATTTCCAGCAAACAAAAAGCGCTAGAAAAATTGGCTTAAGCCCATTAAAGTGATGGGTAAAATGAAAAATCTCTCAGCATTGACTTACCTTCATGTCATTCCAAGCATGTATGAAATTCTTTCTTATGAGGAACACAAAAGGAAAAACTTTAATGAATAGCTCAGTTCCTCTTCTTTTTAGTGCAATGGAAATGGATAGTGAGTGACTCACTTTAAAACTTAAAACAAGACCCAAACTGTCTCAAAATGAATGCATGCGTCGCATTCCAGAAGGCATATGGTAGGTTCTGGTGTTAATATCCTGGAATATGAGTAATTTTTTGTTTGTATGCCACTATAAGATTCACTCATATCATTCATGGATTCTTAACAGACATTACAGGAAGACAAAGAACTAGCTAGCTAGATAAACTGAAAAGAAAGAGAGATAGAGAGTGCTAGGCATGTTTTAGCATTTAGCTAGGCGTTGCTAGCATGTTGCTTGGCAGTGCAAGCATGTTTTGGTGTCTAGGCATAGCTATCATGTAGCTAGGCAATTCTACCATGTTTTAGTTTGTTGTTAGGTGTTGGTGGCATTTTGGTTGGCATTGCTAGCATGTTGCTTTGAATTGTTAGCAAATATTGGCATGTAGCTAGTGTAATGGGAGCCATGCAATGTGTATAAACCTCACTCTTCTGACCTCAAGAGGTGCACTAGCGACTGATGATAGAGGCTGTAGCCTTTAGCCTCCTCGTTAGTGCACCCTCCTGCCATGCCATAGATGCCGGTTTGAGTCCCGTACAAAGCGGGTAGAACAGGAGCATCACACTAGGCATTGCTAGCATGCTTCTAGCACATTTTAACATGCTGCTGGGCTTTGCTAGCATTTTGCTAGGCATTGCTGGCATGTTGGCAGGCATTGCTAGCATGTTGCTATGCATTTTTAGCAAGTTTTAGCTTGTAGGCATTGCTAGCATGTAGCTAGGCATTTCTAGCATGTTGCTATGCATTGTTAGCACGTTTTAGCTTGTAGGCATTGCTAGCATGTAGCTAGGCATTGCTAGCATGTTTCAAGCACATTCTAACATTTTTATGGGATTTTCTATCATTTTGCTAGGCATTGCTAGCATGTTTTAGCATGTATGCATTGCTAGATTGTTGGTAGGCATTGCTAGCATATTATAGTTGGTTGCTTGGATTTTGGCTAGTTTATAGTTATTGCTAGCATGTTTTGCTAGTATCTCCCTTTCAAAAAATCTAGAGTTCTGGCAAACTAGCATCACGCTTGCCACAAATGTGTAATTCAGAGAGAGAATGACAGGCAGCTGCTCTGTGTTTTTATGATTGTGTGTTTTTGGTTCAGTTTAATATTAAAAATATTATATATATTGTCAAGCTGGTTCTCGCGCCTCCTTTCCCTTAACCCACTTTACCCTGTTGCTGAAACCCGGGAAGGAGGAGAGATGCCCGTGGACACTGCCATCCACCCAGGGTAGTTCCGCTGCCATACGCTGGTGGACAAGCCAGACCGCCCGGACGTGGAGAATGGCCGCCATCCTTAAGGCGAGTGTGTACTGGACTCCCCGACCGCCTGGAGCATTAGGGCCGCTGCCAGGGGTGGAGGAGAGTCCCCACGGGTCGCCGGGAATGCGGAGGGGTGTTCGTTCCGGTCCGCCCTGGGAAGAGCAGCAGCTGTCTGCCTGAGAGGGTGGAGTGATCGAGGACCACACGACGGCGCATCAGAGAACTGGTCAGCGAGTTTTTTTTTTTTCTCTCTCTCTCTCTCTCTCTGTCGCTCCGTGTTGGCCTTTATCCCTCGCCTATTTTGTTTTGTTGTTTTTACCCTCCTGCCTCCTCCTAAGTCAAGCAAGGCGGGGATGACCCACCCACAGATGCAAGGCACACCAGTAGTGGTGAACCTGCAGCAAACATTTGGCAATCACGTACAATTTGTCGCAAGTTTGCCTCAAAGAACATTTGAATGTGAATATAATCAGTAGCAAATTTGTGGGAATTTGCCATAAACTCTCGATTTTTGTAAGGGCTAGGTTGTTCTGGCTAGTTGCTAAGTTTTGCTAACATATTTAGGAAGAGAGAGAGAAAAAAATGGGCAAATTCCAATCAAAAGTTATCATCCCTATGCCCTACTCACTACGAAGGACAGAGCTCTTGATGTGGGTACTCTGAATTGAGCATGGCATTACAGTTTGAACGTCCCCTTCACTAAAAGTCTTGTGAAAGGGCTCTTTGTGAAAATATATTACTTTCTTACTTTTGTTTGGAACGACCCTTCAAGTGGCATCCCCTTCCCCAAGTGCCCTTCAAGGGTGAAAAAATGCTGTTTGGAAAACGCCTAAAGAGAGAGATAGAGATAGAAATATAAAGAGTAGAGCATTTTAAAGTATATAAAAGGCCTTGTGTGGGTTTGTTTACATTATAATTTTGTCAATGTATGTCTATCCCCGTGTCAGAGTCCGCGCACTGTCACAGTGTGTACTGTATTTGATGAAGACATGCTTCTCGGCAGGTAAAACCCTTTTCTTTAGGTATGTATGCAAGTAGTATGAATAGTATTGAAGGGTATTGACCTGTGACCCGAATATATGACGTAAGTACAACAACTGCCAATCTGGTTTTGTTAGACAAGCACAAGAAACAACAAGAGCTGCCCGACTTGCAGATCTAAACTTTTTTTTATTATTATAATTATTATTCAGTGTTTTCAACATGGCGTCGCCTCGGCTCCTGAGGGATGTGTGATCGTAAAGTGTCTAGTTGAACCTCACTTCAGAATTCAGACTTCAGTAGATAGGAGCTGTACTTGTATCCATAGAAAATAGCTACAGGTGTTACGCTTTGACTATTTTCCATGTTAACACAGACTGTGATGCACTAGGTTTGTATGTGGGCACATGTTTAGTAAAGCAGTCCATTATGTCATCGCTCGGCTCTTAAAACGGATTTCTCTGCATCACTTGTGACCTGTTTTTTATTCGACACGCTGATGTAACATAATCCCTACCTGCAGTTGTGTATGGTCTGGATTGTTGCGTATCATTTATTGAAGGCATGCATTTGGTATATTAAGCGCAGCTGCTCCGCTGCAGTTTCTCCTGACAGGATCTGGGCAAGCGCCAGACGTTAACCAGGTAATGAGTGTGTTTATCAGACACGGCACAAGGTGGGAAAAGCATTTCATCAGACAGCGAGATCAAAGCGTGCTCACTTTCACGTTATATTCCCTCACGCTCGGCAGAAACAAAGCGTTTTTTAAAGGATGTGCCATTGAGATGAAAGAGAAAGAAAGGAGAAACACAGGGGGGTATTTGTCTGGCGTATCTGATGGAGAGGAACATTAGAACATTATTTCTGCTATCTGCAGGTTACGGAGCGCAGACTCTACTAACAGCAGAGATGTGCTATTGGATAAAGTAATCCAGTGTGTGTGGACGGACTCAGATAAGATGATGTGTGGACACTGAATGTGTGTGTGTGTGTGTGTGTGTGTGTGTTGTGTGTGTGTGTGTGTGTGTGTGTGTGTGTGTGAACATTGAAACATGAACCTTTGCAGTACAAAACTGTATTTGTCTTTGTTGGCTTCATAATCTTCCTCTCCTGCCTCTTGATTTACTGCAGACAGACACGAGTGTTTCTTTAACTTAGCACTGTGGATTTCAAAAGTAAAGTCTCATTAAAATAAATGTTTTTATATTAGTCTACTAACAATGTCCATCAGTGCGTGTTCATGCATCACAGGAGATTCATGTTTATTTTTGTGTAATTTCCAGCACATCTCAAATTCTGTTTTGTGTTTAACAGAATTCGGTGCTGGAAATTACATTTTTAACATTTTTCAAATAAAATCACCAACTGTTTTGACTTTCAAATGCTAATGTATATAGCTAGCATGTTATGTATCCTAAATACACACAATTATATATATATATATATATATATATATATATATATATATATATAATGATTTATCAAATTACAGCTTGATTGGAAATGACGGCCTATAAAAATATTCCACTCACAAGTGATATCTCTTTTCTTTCTTTGTTTTGTCTCAAACTTCATCTCAAACATGATCTTCACTGACACTTTTGTCCACTTGGTTAACAAGTACAAACACGGGCAACATTGTTTGGTGTGGTGGAAATGACGCCACAACTGTGGGGAAGTCGTAATTTATGGAAAATGTGTAGAAATAATTTTTTCACACAATGAATATTTTCAGCTTGGATGGGCCGGACGGTGGGCCCGCAAGAAAGAACAAAAATAGTCAATATATTAATAACTCCAGTCTTGAGTAACACAAAATAAGTTTTGTTTGAAAGTTTAGAAGCTCGACTTTATAATGCATGTAGATATTATGACCAAAACTGAACGAGTGCTTTGACATTTACAGACAAATCAGAAGTGTTCGTTTTATAATTTAAATAAAACATATTGCACTGCACATATTATTACAATCAGTAAAAACATCAAACTGATCAAATGTGTCACATGTTGTTGGAAGAAAAATAAAGAGTAAAATACAACCAGACTAATTGTTTTACTCACAGATGAAAATACAGCGAGTAACAGCTAAATATGTGTGTTTGACTGTTATGTTGGTGTTGCTTGTATGCCACATTTTTGCTTATAAATTCACGAATAAACAAACAGAACATAAAATCTCACATATCATTATTTAGAGTCAGTGATTATCTTTCAAACGAGTCCACACACAAGATAATCAGATGTATAGATCATTAGATAATCCACATGAAGCACAATGTTACATATGACCACCAGGAGATGGCGCCAAATACATGACACAGACTCAATGATGACTCAAATGACACAGAATGAAACTCATTCTGTGAAATCTCATGACTAAAATCATGTCTGCATGCTATGCAAACCTTTAGTCATTGTTGTGTTTGCATGTGTAATTAAATCTTATGTACAATTATTATCTTTTATTTGTTTGGAGATGTTTTTGGACATTATGATCAATTATATTTGTAATGTTGCAACTTTTGATTGACTTGTCGTATCAACACAAAAATTCTCAGATGCAGTTGACATGATTGGGACCAAAATAAAAGCAGTTTTCGAAGCCATCTTATGTACATCCAGAGAAATATAATGCCAAATAAGTGAAAAAAAAGTAAATTTTTTGCTTTTTTTTTTTTCAGCAGTTTCTTCAGAATGTATTATCATATATATGATTAAAATATTTGAAAGTTTTCTTTACAATGATACCAAACATTCGACTGTCTGCTTGAAAACTGTTTGCTTGTTTTTTTTTGCGGGCCAATGTGAACAAGCTTCTCTCATAGTGCACATCAATGTGCCACGGACATAAAGATTTTCAATGCAAAATTTCTTTTTTAGAAATTAAAAAAATGATCCGTATTTTTGAGTGACATAACCAACACTAATGGTGACACATTTAGATGAGCTTAATAGTCGTCACTCCAATAAAAACATGAGATTGTGCCTCTATTGATTTTAAAAGGTAATGGGACACCAAACTGCACCTTATTCATGGAGAGTGCCATTTGTATTATTGTTTATTGCTGAATCAGTGGAAGCCGTTGTGTTCTCTGAGAGCTGCGGCTTTCTCGCAAAACTACAAGAAGCACAAAAAGCAGATAGATAAATGGAAGAGGAGTAACCCGGATTAATGACACAGCCGGCTTTATTTCTTAATGTAATAGCTTTAGTTGCTCAGAAAGCACATTCAGCACCATTAAAATCGCCCTACATTTTACATGCATCTGCTAAAACATCCCTGTTAAAGTGTGCTGGCAGAACGCTAAGTAAATTTGAGGAAGATGGGACAGAAAGTCGTGAGATTTCTCCAAGCAACATTATGAAGACGAGTGGATGGGGCACTCGCGTCAGAATTAGTGGGATTGTATTCGTAATGGCCGATAATTACAGGAATCCAAACGGGTCGATTTACACGTTCACCCGACCATTTACCATCAAACCCTCAGTGGAGGAGAGAGAGAGAGAGAAACAGAGAGAGCGAGAGAGAGAGAGAGACAGAGAGAGCGAGAGAGAGAGAGAGAGAGAGAGACAGAGAGAGAGAGAGAGAGAGAGAGAGAGACAGAGAGAGCGAGAGAGAGAGAGAGAGAGAGAGAGAGAGAGAGACAGAGAGAGAGACACAGAGAGAGAGAGAGAGAGAGAGAGAGAGAGGGTCACAGACAATCAAAAGAATGTTAAATGCAAATAACAAAATGCAATCATACAGGTTATTTGTGTAAAGTAAGGGCAGAAAAATAAACTTATTAACCATTAACATAGGGAAACTAGCTCCCCATTTCTTTTTGACAAATCATGTATACTGTATTTTGTCAAATATTCATCTGTAAATTCAAGAGACATTTATAAATCAAAATTGTAAAAAAAAAAATAAAAAAAATTTAAATAGCAAAACAAGTACTGACGCAGTTAGATTAAATTTAATTAAAATTAATTGAATGCATTCATTTAGTGTGATTATTTATATGAAAAAATGCATCAAAAAAATTATGCAATTAATTGTGAATTCACAAAAATTCCATAATAAAGAATGTTCCTACCATCGGAGCACTTCAAGCTTGTTGCACCACCTTAATGCTGCAGGGGGCAGTCAGCGCACCTCCAGCTGTACAGCCGACACGCTTTTGCCCTCAAAGACGACAGCTGAATAGAGCACAACACAATGCAGAGATCTCCAGACCCATTTGTCCAAGTTTAAAGTTAAAAAAACTATATACATATACGTATATACACACACACATGTATACACACATACACACTCACTTTCACACACACACACACATATACACACTCACTCACACACACACACTCTCACACATATACACATACACACACACACACACACACATTAGGAGGGAGTATCACAGCCAAGTCAGTGCCGCCCCATTGGCTGGTCATTGAGCTCTCCAATCACGACAGATGCTGACAATACCCCCCTCACACACACACACACACACACACACACACATAGTGCAGGTTCTCCGTCAGGTTCAGCAGGTCTTGGTTCTCCTCCTGTGGAACACGGCGGGTTAAGTGGGCTCAGAGTGGGTCAACCGTTAGCTGGTTAAGGCTGTTTCCCACCCGTCTGTTTCCTCTTCACCAGTCTGTCCAGAGGGAGTCGTCTCATTCGTGAGGGCTCAACTCTGCAGCAAGACATCTCAACCACAATCTGAGCAAATGTTTCTGTCAATTCCAGGGAACAACATATGAAAAACACATAACTGAATCCTAGAATCACACGCACAGGAACATGTTATGCATGTAGCTCAGAGAATGCTCTTTCATTGCTCAGGAGACCTAATGGAGTTTATGTTTACATGTATGCATTTGGCAGACGCTGGTATCTAAAGTGACTTACAATGTATTAGTATGTGTGTTCCCTGGAAATCGAACCTTGTAATGTGGTATGAGCACCATGCTGTAGCAGTTTGCATAGCTCATAGTTCATTTGGGACTTTCGATGGCAGCCTTTATTATTACATTTGAGACGTTTTAAGGAGACACATGTTAGATCACTAGGGTCTTTGTCTTAGGAGAAACATCGGTTTGCAGATTAATTAGCGCCGATAGGTACTTTTGAAGCAAACCGTTATCGGCGGAAATGAACACCGATAGTTTGTTGATATTTTTCCCCCCGTGGACGGCGCTGGAGGTTTCAGCCGCAGCCTCCAGAGGTGAAATAGAAACAATAACTCACCTCATGGAGATTTTATGTGTCTAATTCAGTCATTCAATATATTTATCCATGTTTTTATATCAGCACATAAACTCCATCTGAAGTTTCCAACGTCATATTAGAGAGACTCGAGTCGTATCGTGCCCATAATTTAAAGTATGAATAACTAGGGCCGGGCGATATGGCCAAAACTGTTATCACGATAATCTTTTTCATATTGTTCGATATCGATAGTTATCACGATATACATTTACACATTGCACTTTATTTTTTTATTTCAATGTGGACGGAAGGAAAGAAGAAAAAATATATTCTAAACAGTCAAAAAAGTCTCTACAAAACTGACGGTTTGCGGGGTCTGCGGGATCTGTTACCAATTTTATCATCTTTTACCGTTTATCAATTGAAAATGAATGTTAAAAGATCGTCTGTTGGTTCGGAAGCAGTGACAGTCATCCAGTATTTGATGGAATATTTTTACATTAAAATGAAATATTTTTTATATTTCTTTAGATACCCAAGTATGGGGCATAGAAGCCCTTGTGACCGTGGAATGATGCTGAATGTGGGTTCAGGGGTGTCCCGAGAGAACATTTAGAAATTAAAGGCTCGTAACATGCTGATTAATAAAGACACATTTAGAAGGGAAAAACGTTATGGTCTAAAAGGTGCTTTTGAAACCATGTTAACTCATGTGCGCTTCATGTCTGCACACATGCAGGGAAAAATGGCGACGCGTGCGGAGCGGGACGGGGCAGAAATAATGCATGTTTGGTGCTAGAGGACAATATTGAAGATTACAGAAAGATCAGAGCTGGTGTCCACATCACGGTTGTTCTGTCGCACTCTTCACTCTTCAGGACGCAACCGTTGTGGATGGGATCAATCCGGTGTCCGACGTAGCCTAATCGTTAGCAAGGCAGCTAGCATTAGCAAGTTCATCCAGTCTGACCCAACGTTACCACTGGCGCGTTGTGAGCGAAGCTGAGAGCGTTTTAGCACTCAATGGAAATACGTTCAAATAGTGCAAATTATGCATAAACAAAAGAAATGTGTAAATATTTAAAGCTCAATCAGTCATGATATAAAAATGTAAACTCCTACAAATGCTGTACATTTGAAAGAATTTAACGAATAGGCTCCTATAAAAATAATAGTAATAATGATTTGATTAACTGTTTATCTGAATAAACATTAAAAACTTGAAGCAACTGGTTCTACGGGTATTTGTACCGACTACTGAAATTATGAAACCCTTTTCCATTCAACAACTCCTTGGGCAGTCTGATGTAAAACAGTCATTTTTCTACACACACACACACACACACTCACTCATGCACACACACTCAAACACATGCACACTTACACACACACAAATACGCACATATACACGCACACACACACACACAAATACACATACACACATACACATAAATACACACTGACACACATAAATACACACATACATATACACACTCACACAGACACACTGACACACATAAATACACACAAATACACACATACATATACACTCTCACACTCACACACACACACACACACACATATACACTCTCACACTCACACACACACACACACACACTGACACATAAATACACACAAATACACACATACATATACTCTCTCACACACACACACACACACACAAATACACACATACATACACACACTCACACACACTGACACACATAAATACACACATACATACACACACTCACACACACTGACACACACAAATACACACATACATATACTCTCTCACTCACACACACACACTGACACACACAAATACACACACACACAAAAATGCACACACACAAATACACACACTGACACTGACAAATACACACACACACACAAATACACACACACATACACACACAGCTATAAACTGATCCTGAAACACGGTCCCTGTTGAATCTAAATACTTTGCTTGATATCCTGACCGCTGTCGTCCCCTTGGCAGCCCCTGCCAGATTTCTGGCCTCGAGGAAATTGCAGGACATTTCCTGACAAATTGAGTTAAGTAGACGTTAAGTGGAGTTTTAAGAAAACAAATGAGACTCTTTATCACAGGTGGACACTGATGTCTTAATGGGGCCTGTACAGATCGTATCGCCGCTAATGGCTCGACAGGAAGCATTACGGCTTTTGTATTAAGGACTGGCAAAAAGCGGGCGGGTGACACGCTCCCTTTCACAGACCTGTCACGCGAGTGTCTTTGTGCGTGAGGCAGATGTTTTTATGTATACGGTGAGTTGGCAGCGGCACCTCAACAGATGCCTGTCCGTGTGCCAAGCCGGCGAGGGCACAGACGGTGTGTGCCGGGCACCATCAGCCTTCCCACGATAGGCGCATGCCAAGGCTTATTGCTCTTATTTACGTATGTATCCATTCCTCTCGTTCATTAATCAGTCCATTTTTACAATCTGTCTCATCGTGAGCGCATTAAAGGGGCGGAACCCGGCAGACGATTAATTAGAAAAACCGAGTGAGTTTAAAAAGAGAACGCCAGCAGATGCATTCGACTCGACCCCAGATTAATACGTGTCTGACATCATGTTGCATTATTGCACTGAATGGACAACATTTTGTCTAATTCTGTCATCTGATAAACACATGAGCGCACACAATGAGGACATGCGGGTTCCCGTACAGCCCAGTGCGTGCTGTAAGGTGCAGCGTGTTTTATTAACGTTACTCGTACCGTTGGGAAATGTTGAGGATTAAACTCTGCACTAATTAAAATGAAGCGCGCTGGAAACACAGCCTCTGTTTAATATGTGCAGAACGACACATGAGACACAAAGAGCAACATGCTTTTGTTCATACGGACCCAGTACAGTAGAGACTGATGCCTGCAGGGGTGCTGTGTTTAACCTCCAAATGCAGAAGTTCTGAGCAGACTGGCATCAACACACCAGTGCCCGTTTTATTATGATCTGGAACACACCTGCTAACGGTCACCTGCACTGTCACGCAAAACATGAAACTTTAAACATTTCCACGCCTGGAAAAATCATGATGATCTTAATCTTAAAATGTCATTTTTGTAGTCATGTTGTGTAGAAATTTAGGGATGCACCAATATGAAAATTATTGGCCGATACCGATTTTAACCACAAAACTTCAGGCCGATACCGATATTCTGCCACGTGCTTATTTTCAGATCCCGTTTTGCCTAGGAATGATCCTTTAACCCTTATGCGGTGTTCCGGTCATTTTGACCAGGACAACTTTATTTTTTCCCGAGGATTTAATTATTTTACTTAATTTCACTTTGTTACAATTGTTGTGTTTCTGGTCAAAAATGAATGTATTAGACTACAACATACATAAATATTAAGTGTTCAGGAGCATCACAATCATGAGCATATACTGTATGTGGATTGCACACACACACACACACAAATACACACACACACACAAATACACACACACACACAAATACACACGCACACACACACACACAAATACACACACACACACACACACAAATACACACACAAATACACACACACACACACACACAAATACACACACACAAATACACACACACACACAAATACACACGCACACACACACACACAAATACACACGCACACACACACACACAAATACACACACAAATACACACACACACACACACACAAATACACACACACAAATACACACACACACAAATACACACAAATACACACACACACACAAATACACACACAAATACACACATGCACAAATACACACGCACACAAATACACACACACACACAAAATACACACTCGCACACACGTGCACACACACACACAAATACACACGTGCACACACACACAAATACACACACGCACACACACAAATACACACATACACACACAAATACACGCGCACACACACGCACACATACAGACACACACGCATACACACATACGCACACACACACACATACACGCACGCACACACACAAACACACACACACACACACACACAAATGCACACGCACACACACACACACACACACACATAAACAAACATTCACACTCACACACACACAAACACAAATATATACACACATACACACACACACACACACACACAAACACAAATATATACACACACACATACATCTCATCTGTTACCAACTCTGAATATAATTGTTGTGATAATAAAGTTGCAAATGATGAGAATGAATCCGTTCTGATTTGTCTGTGAATTAAACATAATGATCTATTGCTCTGATCAGCTGCATACATTGTAAAGTTCAGATTCGAACATTTAAATGACACATGTTTTGTTCAGATCAAGCAAGAGGCCATTAATATATGATATCATTATTATAAATCTGTTTTGTTTTCTGCAGGCAGTTCCCCCGTTCATGAGCTCAGTTCAATCAATCATTCCATCAATAAAAAAAAAAATTATTTGTTAAAAAATGGAGTACAAAAAACACAATTTAAATATGGCGTGTCACGGCTCATGTAAAGTGATGGTGACGGCACGAGCACGACACTCAGGACACACTCAGACAAATATATGATCGCTGCGCTCAAGTTCTTCACCACAAAATCACTGGCGAGTGAAATCTGAACATTTAGCTAATAACAGACAGATTTTGGTTGCATTGCACCAAATTAGCATATGTGAGTGATTTACCTACAATGTAGAGGGCTGGAAATATCAGTGCATCCTTAGTAGAAATCACAGTTTGTGAGTGTATTCTCCATTAAACCACATTATAAATCATAAGTCATGGTCGTGCATTGGACAAAAGGTGTTTTCTGAGCTGTCTGTGCCCCAATCTGGGCTGCAGCCCACCAGTTGAGAGTCACTGATTTAACAAACCAACACAATTAACCACTCAAGTCAATTTATTTGACACTGATCTGACGTCCTGTCTCACTCTCTCTATCTGTCTGTCTCTCTGTCTCCCGCTGTGTGGTGTGGGCTGTGGTATCCTGCAGTGTCTGCGTGTCCTTCTGTTCTCTCTGGAGGACCTGCTCAACTTATACTGGGTGTCTCTCTCTCTCTCTCTCTCTCCCTCTCCTCTCTCTCTCTCTCTCTCTCTCCCTCTCCCTCTCCCTCTCTCTCTCTCTCTCTCTCTTCCTCTCTCTCTCTCTCTCTCTCTCTCTCTCTCTCTCTCTCTCTCTCTCTCTTCCTCTCTCTCTATCTCTCCCTCTCTCCCTCTCCCTCTCTCTCTCCCTCTCCCTCTCTCTCTCTCTCTCCCTCTCCCTCTCTCTCTCTCTCTTCCTCTCTCTCTCTCTCTCTCTCTCTCTCTCTCCCTCTCCCTCTCCCTCTATCTCTCCCTCTCTCCCTCTCCCTCTCTCTCTCCCTCTCCCTCTCTCTCTCTCTCTCTCTCTCTCTCTTCCTCTCTCTCTCTTTCTCTCTCTCTTTCGCTCCTGCCAATAGATACTGGAAAAGGTCATTAATTTATGTAAAGGTGAAATGTTTTGGTTGATGGATTTTATTTATATTTTATTTCTCTTGTCCTCACAGCAGACATAATTTGTAAAGTGTCTGAGGACACCTGCGTATGAGATCAGGGGATAAACTGGGATTTTTGGTGAAGGAGGACTTGATGGAAAAACATTCGTTTTTCTATGGAATAATGTGCACAGATGAATCGTGCAAAATTAGGCCAAGAACACGGATTCAGAAAGTAAAGCGAGTCCATTTGGATTGCAGAACGACACAACACGAGGCCAACATGTCTGTCCTTCTCTCTGTGTGTTGTTTTCAGGATCAGGTATGCTCGACTCCATTAAATCGACACAGTGGACTCTGTTTTATGTGACATTTTATTTGGCGGAGACAAACGAGCACCAGTTGGATTATAACATAATTTGTCTTGTCTTTATTACCGGCACAAAGGACAACGTTCATTAATTATTCCGCCGTAGCAGCTCTGCAGCGCGCGAGCAGGTCTCTTGCCGGACAGATGGCGGGACACTGTTATTTATATCAATCAGTTCAAATGTTCAGTGTGGATTACTATTCCTTAGACTGTCCTGATTTATTTCTCTCTCTTGCTCTTCGCCGTAGGCCACAGTTTGTCCGTTTTAATGGAAAGACGATTGGAGGTGGATCGCAGTGTGTCCTGGCATGTTAATTTACGGGATGTGTTTATTTTGGATGGCCCCGCTCAATAGAATGACAGATTTCCTCCTCCAGATATAAACAGTGTGAACAAACTGGAAGGTTCCAGTAGGAAGAACGTAGTACAAGTATGATGGTGTTACCACTCTTTTTTTGGGCTTTGTACTATGGCCATCAGTCTGGGACAAACCCTTTATACCATGATAATACCATGATATTCTCTGAAAAGTACCAAGTTATTGTTTGGAGTAGCATGCGAAAACCACTTAATGGATATGGCGATTCGTAACACATTTATAACACATTTATAGAATAAATATAACAACGTCATTACATCACATCATATTATATATTAACATTGTGTGTTGGGTGAGTTACTAAAAAAGTAATCCATTACTTTTTTTAGTTATCTAAAATTGTAAATGATTACTGAATCGAAAAGTAATCACATTACTAGTTACTTTACACTTAAGTGTTTTTCCACTTAACAATTCAAAATATCTATATTACTGTATAATGTCTGTATTATAATGTTTATACACACATTTTTTAGCTGTCATGGTAACACAAACAGACGCACAAATGAACATAATTCATGTTTTAAATGTATTTTACATATATGGGAATTAGTAACGCATTTATAACACATTTATAGAATAAATATAACAATATCATTATATAACATCATATTATATACTGTATTAACATTGTGTGTTGGGTGAGTTATTAAAAAAGTAATCCATTACAGATTACTATTTACTTATCTAAAATTGTAATCATTAATGATTACTCAATCAAAAAGTAATCACATTACTAATTACTTTACACTTAAGTATTTTTCCACTTAATTCAAAATATCTATATTACTGTATAATGTCTATATTATAATGTTTATATTATAATGTTTATACACACATTTTTTTAGCTGTCATGGTAACACAACCAGATGCACAAATGAACATAATTCATGTTTTAAATGTGTTTTACATAAATAAATATGGTTTTTAAGTAATTTCCTCAATTCAAAGTTTACTGCAATCTGATTACAAAAATAGAAAATGTAATGTGTCTCGCTACTACTTTGACTAATAGAGTAATTTAATTACAATAACAAATTACTTCGTAATCAGATTACACCCAAAACATCATTATAACACACCAGTATTAAAACCAGAAGTTTCTAGATGCTCTTCTGTGAAACACACATTTAAAGTGTGATATATCTAATACTGTATATATGAAAGTTTCTGTTTCTCAAAGTGAGATGAATCATTTGTTTCGCTACACTTAATGGAAGTTAGATCTGCTGAAATAATCAGATTATTCTCTAATGAATTCGCTCTCCTGTTGAGCCAAAATCTGAACAAATATGCCAAAATAAGCGTGCAGGTCTTTTTCAGGGGCTTTTAGCTAATGAAAAACAAAGTCTTGGAGGAACTTAGTGTTAATTTATTAAACATGAAAAGGGCGTTGATGAAATATAGAAGTGAGATACGTTTTGCATTTCAAAGAATCAAGCTTAGAGTTTACTTGCATGTAAATTAGGTCAAGATTTGTAGACAATATTTTCCGAGAGTTTCCGTGTTTGAATAAGTATTTTACAATGCTGTGCCCCTCTCTGATGAGAACAGATACTTGCTGATTGTGAGTCCTGCAAAACCTTCTTCAAATCACTCTCTGCTTTGAAATGCGACCACCGATATACGTCCTTTAGTACATTTATCGAATTAACATGAAAGTAAGTGGATTATGAAATGATCGTGTTTGCTCTTATGTATTATGTCCCAGTAATCTATTGTTGTTTGCTGACAATATTTGAGTCTGTTGTGTTGGATGGATAATTTAGTGCTTTATGATCTCTGTTATTAATTTAATGCAAACGCGAGTTGAAGATGAAAGTCTTATAAATTATGAATTATGTTGAACAGCATCTCTCTGCTTGTTGAGCATTGTGTTAAAGTACCTTCTGCGATTAAACATGCATATGCCTTTAAAATGTTTTTAGTAGGAGGGTTCTTGATCTTTGGTAGATGGGCGGGGTTTTTGATTGCGGAGGCGGGGCTCTGCCTGACAGTGATGAGTTTGATTGGCAGGTGTAAGTACTGGTGCACTGAAAACCCTAATAAGTCGAACTCGTTCCCTCAGTTGAATTGAGTATTGGCGTCTCCAACACTTGTGTAATTAAGTTCACATATAGATTGAACGCAACTATTTAAGTTAAGGTAACTGGATGCAAGTAGACTTAACTCAGATTTGAGTTATTAACATTTAAAATCGTAATTCTACGTTTTTATTAGAATTAAAAATCTACATTTTCAGATAACAATTATTCTTTTTCTATACAGGTTTTCTTGTTTTGCCCAAACATACATAATTCATTCAAGGGCTTATGGGTACTCCACGCAGCCGCAATTTTGTGCTTAATATTTTTGGGTCAGTTGTACTCGAAGCCAAAGTTTAAAGATCGTATATATTTGAGTTATGATCCCAAAATGGACATTTCACGCACTGTTTAATTAGGACAACGCAAATGTTTTCATTAATGACAACTTTAAGGTTTAGAGAGTAACTGTGACTTAATTCAAACTAGTAAGAATAGCAAAACTTACAGTGGCAAGAAAAAGTATGTGCACCCTTTGGAATTGGCCGATTTCTGCATGAATTGGTCATCAAATGTGATCTCATCTACATCAAAGTCATCAAGTATAGACAAACACAACACGCTTCATCTAACAACGTAATTATAATCTTTCATGTCTTTATTGAACACATCCCATTAAACATTCACAGTGCTGTGGAAAAAGTATGTGAACCCCTAGGCTAAAGCCGACAAAAAGGCTTATTATAGTCAGGAGTTGGCAAACCTGGCATCCAATTACTGAAACGAGATTGGAGGTGTGGGTTAGAGATACTTTGACTTATAAAAAGCACTCAAACATTTTGAGTTTGCTGTTCACAAGAAGCATCTGCTGACGTGGACCGAAATAGATCTCAGATGACTTCGATCATGAATTGTTCCTTTGCTTGAAGCTGGAAAGGGTTACAAAGTTCTCTGGAAGATCTTAGATATTCATCTGTCCACAGTTAGACAAACTGTCTATAAATGGAGGTGATTTAGTACTATAGGTACTCTCACTAGAAGTGGCCGTTAGATATTCATCTGTCCACAGTTAGACAAACTGTCTATAAATGGAGATGATTTAGTACTATAGGTACTCTCACTAGAAGTGGCCGTTAGATATTCATCTGTCCACAGTTAGACAAACTGTCTATAAATGGAGATGATTTAGTACTATATGTACTCTCACTAGAAGTGGCCGTTAGATATTCATCTGTCCACAGTTAGACAAACTGTCTATAAATGGAGATGATTTAGTACTATATGTACTCTCACTAGAAGTGGCCGTTAGATATTCATCTGTCCACAGTTAGACAAACTGTTTATAAATGGAGATGATTTAGTACTATAGGTACTCTCACTAGAAGTGGCCGTTAGATATTCATCTGTCCACAGTGAGACAAACTGTCTATAAATGGAGATGATTTAGTACTATAGGTACTCTCACTAGAAGTGGCCGTTAGATATTCATCTGTCCACAGTTAGACAAACTGTCTATAAATGGAGATGATTTAGTACTATAGGTACTCTCACTAGAAGTGGCCGTTAGATATTCATCTGTCCACAGTTAGACAAACTGTCTATAAATGGAGATGATTTAGTACTATAGGTACTCTCACTAGAAGTGGCCGTTAGATATTCATCTGTCCACAGTTAGACAAACTGTCTATAAATGGAGATGATTTAGTACTATAGGTACTCTCACTAGAAGTGGCCGTTAGATATTCATCTGTCCACAGTTAGACAAACTGTCTATAAATGGAGGTGATTTAGTACTATAGGTACTCTCACTAGAAGTGGCCGTTAGATATTCATCTGTCCACAGTTAGACAAACTGTCTATAAATGGAGATGATTTAGTACTATATGTACTCTCACTAGAAGTGGCCGTTAGATATTCATCTGTCCACAGTTAGACAAACTGTCTATAAATGGAGATGATTTAGTACTATATGTACTCTCACTAGAAGTGGCCGTTAGATATTCATCTGTCCACAGTTAGACAAACTGTTTATAAATGGGGATGATTTAGTACTATAGGTACTCTCACTAGAAGTGGCCGTTAGATATTCATCTGTCCACAGTGAGACAAACTGTCTATAAATGGAGATGATTTAGTACTATAGGTACTCTCACTAGAAGTGGCCGTTAGATATTCATCTGTCCACAGTTAGACAAACTGTCTATAAATGGAGATGATTTAGTACTATAGGTACTCTCACTAGAAGTGGCCGTTAGATATTCATCTGTCCACAGTTAGACAAACTGTCTATAAATGGAGATGATTTAGTACTATAGGTACTCTCACTAGAAGTGGCCGTTAGATATTCATCTGTCCACAGTTAGACAAACTGTCTATAAATGGAGATGATTTAGTACTATAGGTACTCTCACTAGAAGTGGCCGTTAGATATTCATCTGTCCACAGTTAGACAAACTGTCTATAAATGGAGGTGATTTAGTACTATAGGTACTCTCACTAGAAGTGGCCGTTAGATATTCATCTGTCCACAGTTAGACAAACTGTCTATAAATGGAGGTGATTTAGTACTATAGGTACTCTCACTAGAAGTGGCCGTTAGATATTCATCTGTCCACAGTTAGACAAACTGTCTATAAATACACTACATCATATAGGCTACATTTTCCACTCCTTAAAATGTCTATATTAATGTACCACACGATTCACACATAATGACTTCCATTTATTGTGACTTTGATGTAGATGAGATCACACTTTATGAGAAATTAATGCAGAAAACCAGCTTATTCCAAAGGGTTCACATACTTATTCTTTCCACTGTAGGTTGAGTAATCTTTTTTCTTTTTTTTACAATTTGAGAACTGTTAGTATTTACTGTCTTGCCCAATGAAATGAAAATGGCAGATTTGGGTTTGTTAGCTTTAAGGTCGTCTACAGTATATGCTAGTGTACCTTTAGAAGAAACATATACATTTCAATCTTTTCTTCCAGGAAAACAGACCAAAAAAAATCGAAGACATCATCTCTTTTGCAGTGGTGTTTCCAATAATGTGTCCAATCGAATGCTTCATGAGTGACAACGTCCCCAATTTGACTACCAATAGCAAGTAGCAATTCATGAAATAGACTTGGAATATCATCAGGACCACGTTTGTGATACTTTATTGTGGCGGTGTCCCGTTTTTCATAATTTTTGGGAAGTTGACAATCGTGTACTGTCAAAAATGTTTGGCAGGTATATATATATATATATATATATATATATATATATATATATATATATGTGTGTGTGTGTTCACTGGCCCCAACACAAAAATGACAAATAGCTGTTTTTATCATCATAGCGTTAAAAATGTCTGAAGATAACAATTTTTTACATATATTACATTTTTAAGACAATGCCCCCCCAAACTGAATCACATTTATAATTTGCAAGATATGATTTATGCCTTATGTAATCCCATATAAGCGCTTTACAGATATAAATTCATAAATGCATCGTATTAACCTCCGCCGTCCCTCCATTTACACATGTGCTTTTAAGTGAAGTTCTGTTGTGCAGATGATGGGTTTTCAGTCATCCGTTTAGTAATGCAACTTTTGTTACGTTTATCGTCTTATCCTGCGCTTCATCTCTAAAGGCGAATTAATGAGAGAAAACCTGTTTTTTTACAGTGGGAATAAAACTAGCGCTCTGTCCCTTTAAGAGAGCACACGCATGTTAAACAGTCTACGCTGCACGATGATGATGATGAGACATATGCATGGAGAGACAGGGATTTTCAGTCCTATAGAAAGAAACTGTTGATTTCTTGTGTTTCAGTGTGTGGATTACTAACTTTCACCAACATGTAAAAACAAAAATGTGGGGATTTCGTGCACTGTGAACACGGAATGTGTCGGAGATACTTAAAATGTTGCACAAGACGTGCAATCCCACTACGAAATTCATTAAGTGGGTTTTTTGGTAATAGCTGCTGCTAAGACAGTGCTAGGAGAGTGCGCTTGTGTCTGCACATGACTGTGCCTTGGCGCGTCCAGTATATTATGAGCTCGCGCTAAATCACGCTCGCTCGTTGGTTAGAATACTCTGTTCACTCAGGGTAACTGTTGTGCTCTCTCACTTGTTGTTTTCTTGCACTAATGTCATAAATGCAGCACTGGACTGATTCTCTCTCACACTGACCCCGGGGCCATCGGGCAGTCCTTATTGTCGTGCCCTGATTACTGATCATGAACATGTGTGAAATCTTCAATGTTTCTTCTATTATGTTCGCACCTGCTTTCCAATCTTGACATGAAAGGGATTTCTGGCAGAACCATTCCTGTAGCTCGTGTCTCATCTTTGCACGTGAGTATCCCAACACATTCTCTTTCAAATCAAATCAAATTCACACTGATGTTTGAATCAATACACGTCTTTATCTTTCTGTCTGTCCATCTTTAGTTCTCCAGTGTTCTGTCTGATCTGATTAACCCTTTAAAACCCCACCTGACAGGAAGCATGTTTGGGACATAAGTGGCTGACAGGCGACGGGTCGTTCGTCTCTGTTTCTCTCATGGCACACATTAACATTTCAAATTCTCCAAACTATTTCCTCTCTTCCCCTCTGTTCACATCTCTCTCTCTCTCTCTCTCTCTCTCAGGCAGGCGTCCATGGCTCCGAGCGAGACTGTTAGTTAGCAATACTCATAAAAACTCAATTCATCAAGAAGAGGATGGTTCGGTGCGGGCAGACAGCACACAAAAGGGTGACGCTTGTCAGAGAGACAGGTGGCATGAGATCTGGCTCTAATAGTGTGGAATATGAATAATAGATTCTGCTAAATGTATGCCAGTAAACACAGCTGCCTCCGCTCGCGTCCAAAAGAACAGCTTGGCAGGACGCGGCGTGCCGCGCGGAGGGGAGATGGGCCTCTCCTCTCCCAGCGCCCCACCTGAGGACAGAGGCCGATTAACTAATCAAATGTGCCAGCTAAAGAGGGGAAGAGGAAGCGGGAGGAGACAAAGAGACAGAGTGAAGGGTGTTTAGCTGGTTGCAGGCGGATGGCAGGTTGTTAGCAGTGCACAGGGGAAAGAATGAAGGTCTAATGACGATCCGCTGAGGTTAAACTACATGAAACACACACACGCGCTTGTGTTTCTGTCATGGTGAGGACTTAACATTGACTTCTATTGTTTTTATACTGAGTGAATGATATTTTCTAGCCCCTAATCTTGACCCTAACCCTTGAATTTAACCCTTACACAAACCATTCTGCATTTCTACACACATCATATGACAGTAGTCAGTATAGACTCTAAGGCCACGTCCACACTAACATGCTTTCATTTGAAAATGCATCTCGTCCACAGTAGATTGGCATTTTCCTCCACTGAAAACAAGAGTGTCCCGAAAATACACGACAATAAAGCCCATATTGAATACTGCTGGCAACAAGGTTAATCATGTGCTGTTTATTTTGACCAATAGAGGGGGCCGCTCGCTAAAGCAGCTTTAAGTCATTCGTCTTTCTTTACTGATTACTTGTTTGCACCAGTTTTACCATTAAGAACTGGACCACTTAACAAGCACAATTGAAACGAATCGTCATTATCAGCTTTGAGGTGAGGCACATACTAGCTATGTTATAATGCATTTAAAATAAGAAAACGATTTATTACTATACAATATTGAATATCTTTGTGTCATGACTACAAAGTGGAAATGATCCCTAACAGTTCGAGGCATCTAAGGGGGGCGATCAGCCCTCCAGAAATGAATTTCAGTCCCTGATGTAGTACATACGTGTTTCATATGATTTCAGTTGTAACGCTGAGGGAAATGGTAGTCAAGTGAGCTCATTCCTCTGCCAGTTTGCCATTTAGCAAGTTAGCAGCCTACCGTCTTACTTTTAGGAAAGTGCCAAGTAATGGTGAAGGAAAAGTGGAGAAGAGAAGGAATTTTATTGTGCAGTTCTATTTTTATGCCCCACACAGTAAAATTACGGTAACACTTTACAAAAACGTTCCATTTGGTAATATTATTTAACAACATCACTGTAGTTAACATGAACTAATGAACATAATGTCTGTTGCAACATATACTGATACATTTTTCAAATCAAATATTATGTCCATTTTTACAAGATGTAATATACTGTAAGTCTCAGGTGTCCCCAGGATGTGTCTGAAATTTCAGCTCAAAATACCCCACGGATCATTTAATATACCATGTTATAAACGCCTCTTTTTGGGTGGAATCAAAAACACGCTGTTTTCGTGTGTGTCTCTTTAAATGCAAATGAGCTGCTGCTCCCCGCCCCCTTTCTGGAAGAGGGCTGTGCCTTTACAGCTCGTGCTTCGGTTGCTACTGCAACAACAAATCAGAACAAATATGACTGACATCGTAAATTCGCTCATTTTAGCTTATCGCGGCCCATTCAGCCCATTTCGCGGCCGACCCACCGGCATGCTCGGTTCTCCCGATGGCCAGTCCGCCCCTGATCGGCCCCAAAGTATGTCGGCCCACCGGGAAAATGCCCAGTATGCCAGATTACCAGTCCAGCTTGTCCACTGCGTCTTCGGTGTCTCTGATGCCGGGAGTACATGAAGACACTTAACAACACTTATGAGACATTATTCTTCACACTGTATCTGCTCCAGGACTGTGTGTCCATCACTCAGGGGAGGAGCTATGATAATAGGGCGGAGTCCGTCACCATTCGTGGGCGTGGCCTGATCTAACGTGACGTCAATTTAGAGCAGAAACGAAAAGCGTTCATTTTGACACACTGTTTTTGATGAATAGAAATATAAGAAAGACTTCTATCATTGTAGGGTGTTTGTGTACACACACTGCCGACTCACATTTATGTACAAACACCATGTAAAAGTGAATTTTGCATAATAGCTCCCCTTTAACTGATGTTAACGAATGGAGCCTTTTTATAAAGTTACCAAAGTGACATTAAAATCACATTAATTGTGAATTGCTAACATTTTACAAGTTATTAATAGTTCTGTTGTCAATATCAAAAGGTCATTGCGACATACTGGCAACCAAAAACCATGAGAACATCACACACAGCAGAGATACTTTCAGAAATAAGAAAGACACGTCCATTACAAGCTCTAAAACTGCTCCCGTGAGAAATCATTCATATCTATGATTGGCTGACTGTCTTTTGGCATCTTGTAACACAAATCACTAATTGTTAAATGTGTGAAGACGCGGCGCTGTTATTGAAGGTTAAACAGTTGCATCTGTTATTAGTGGTAATGTGATTTAATCCGGGATCCTCAAAGAATAGCGCTGAGATGAGTGACTGATGATGAGATATTGAGATCACCTGTTTGATTGACACCGAGAGTGCTCATGTTAAAGAGAGTAAAGCTAAAATGCTCATGAAGGCTCAAACAGTCTCTCTCGCTCCACACAACGTCTTCGTCACGACTCCCATTACATCACGTGTACTCAGATTTGTATTTGCATGTTTATTTATTGTTTAATTCGACTAGATACTCTTCCTGCTCACTGTGCAACGAGTCTTACGATACCTCGAATCCATGTTCGCTTGAGAACTGTCTAAAGTATTCTGTACTTGAGAGCGCTTTCGAAAGTTTTTAATGGATGACAAATGCTGTTCCAGTGTGGATGACAGGTGTAAACGTATACAAATGTATGCATTTTCAAATGAAAATGGATTAGCGTGAATGTGACCTGTATACACCAGATAGTAGCTACCAATCAGGAGTTCCCTGGTTCATATAGTCCTGAAGTGCATTACGGTAAACTGATGGTCGTGCTGTCAATAATGGAGGGGTTTGAGTATGGGACTTGGCTTGAGCTCTTATCTACTCTAATGGGGAAACACCGAAATCTCAAATGACATTTTTTAAATCAGTAAAATCTGCATCATAACCCTGCTGGAAACCCCCCCCCCCCCCCAGCCAAAACCAGTTGGTTTGGTTGGTTGCCCAGTCTAGCCAGTTGGTAAATGGTCTGCACTTATATAGCACCTTTTAACCTTATCGTTATTCAAAGCGCTTTACACTGCATCTCATTCACACACACACACACACGCGATGGCAGAGCTGCCATGTGAGGCGCTAGCCTGCCATTGGGAGCAACTTGGGGTACAGTGTCTTGCCCAAGGACACTTCGGCATGTGGAGTCATGTGGGTAAGGAAGCAAACCACCAACCCTGCGATTAGTGGACAACTGCTCTACCACCTGAGCCACAGCCGCCCAGTTGGCTGGTTTAAGTTGGGTTTTGTACATATTTTAGCTAGCCTCCCAGCTTAAACATAGCTAAGACCAGCCTGCCAGCTAAGACCAGCCTGCCCTGCTAAGACCACCCTGACCAACTAAGACCAGCCAGACCAGCTGAGACCAGCCTGACCAACTAAGACCAGCCAGACCAGCTGAGACCAGCCTGACCAGCTAAGACCAGCCTGACCAGCTACAAATTGTGTTCAAAATCCCTCTAAAATCAGCCTGACCAGCTAAACCAGCCAACCTGTTGAGGCCTGTTCAACAGGGATACTGTGTTTTTTTAGCTCCGCTCTTGCTAAAAACTATTTTTCAGGATGCTTTAGCAAATCCACATTGGAGTTCTCCATGATAACTCACTAATAACTTATTAAATAGGTGATTGGCTCTTTTAACATTAACTCTACAGTCGCTACATTCAGCATTATGATTTCACCCATTCACAGGTATACCAGTTATTCGTCTTAGCCTGTACCGTATCTGGCATAACATATTGTTAGCTAAACAAAATGCTAACAATTAACTGCCTAAATCGTGATGCTGCCTATGTAGTGTTCCATATTGGTCTTTGCAGAAGAATTACGCTGATTAAATGCACTCCAGCCTGGAATATCCAATCAAATGAAGTGATTATATAATTAGACATGCCAGAGGGGTTGCTATGATACATGTTTTATTTGGAATTACCAAAGCATCATCATATTTCAGGAAGAACAACAAAAGCTACCTTATCAGAAAATAAATGTGATCAAATGGATGTGCTGCTTTCTTAAACGTTCCATAATAATTTAACTTGGCCATTGATGCCCAAGCAGACTTCTGATGCCATTGGCTGGCACTGGGCACGGTGAAGGTACTGTATATGATGTGTTTACATTCTCCAGTTTCACTGATGGCTCCCCTGTTGTAGTTTAGCGAGACTTTGCCTAGCAGAAGGTAATTAATTCTTCAATTAAAATGTTGTTAAACATTTTTAATGAGCTGAAGACACGTGGGAGAGAGACGTGAAAGTATGTTTAACCGGAGAAAGAAAGAAAACACGGCCGTTTGAAAGTTAGTTTCTTCGAAATATCCATCATGACCCACTTTACCCAAACAACAGCCAGAAATAAAAAAAAATGTGAATGAAAAATTGAGTGAGTTGCGTGTTAGGACTCAAAGGAAGCGTCCTTTATATCAGGTGATTATGGTTTCATTTTTCAATCGCTTTTATCATCAGAAAGCAAATTAGGGCAATGTTTCTCTCCAAACATCCCCGTCTGCACCCCTGAAAATCATCCTATTCCCAATGTAACAGATTTAATTAATAGTGTAGCAAAATAATCTGTTGCTAAGGATGGCGAAAAAAAGGAGGCTCATAATTGGGATGCTATCTGTCCTCTATAATTAAAGTCAAGTAAGTGACACGCAACTGTATTTCTGTTGAAACAAACACCGTCTCTTCCTCTTTGTGGCCGCTCGGGGGCCATGTTGGGCACATGCATGGTCACGTCACGAACTTGGTTACCATTGTACCCGGCCTGCAAGGCCATTTGAGAAATAATTTGAAACGTTGAAAAAATAGCCTTGATTCAATTAACCTGAAAAAAATAATCCTTTCAAATAATGTTTATAAATGATTTTAAATGATAACACACCAGTGGCGGATGCTCAGGGCCAGCAGACGTGGCCTAACATCCCAAATAAATAAATATTTGTCATCCTTTCATTCTCAATCACCTTTTTCCATTCTTAATTAATCTACAAACAAATAGGAAAAAGTTCAGCCCTTCAGAATTTCTACAGACTCCCTCAACAATGAGCAATTAAAGTCAGATTCATCAGCCAATCAGATTGATTGATTTGTTCTTGGTGGGTGTGGTCTTTAGGATATGTCCCGGTCGAGGCCTTCTAGCTGGCCTTGAGTGACGCAATCCCACTTTATGTGACGTAATTTGAAAGTGAAGAGCGAGATCAAACAGTGGTCTCTCTCTCTCTCTCTCTCTCTCTCTCTCTCTCTCTCTCTCTCTCTCTCTCTCTCTCTCTCTCTCTCTCTCTCTATACATATATATATATATATATATATATATATGTGTGTGTGGTGTGTGATTTGGAATACAAAAAGAATGGGTAATTGAGAATGCACATACCCAAGCGACCAATTTATTTATGCCTAATGGTGTTCGTCGCACCGCCGTAATTAAACCCCTGTTTAATACCTGTCCTAGTATCTGTTTATCTGCAGCGAATGCTCAGAAACTTGCAGAAAACCAATGCTAACAATCCACAGATCAAGACCTGCTTTATCAATATTTTAAAAAAGCTCAATATCAGGGGAAAACATGATCCACTAGTACTTAAATTGAGCAGCTCGTTCCCATGTGACACGCATTAGCCGCTAGTGCTAACAAACCTATGCTGCTTCACAGAACAGAAACACACTAGCATCAGTTGGCAGGTTTCTGTCATCTTGGACATTCACAGGTGAGCATTCGCTTCGATCACTGGATTTAAACAGGGTTTGTTGGAACTATGCATGATTATAGATGCAGGTTTCATTTTAGTTTCTGTTAACGATAATAACGCTGGTCAGTAATCTTCACCCTGCTGTTGTTCATTATGGTGGCAGCGTTCATTTAGACAAGTGTAAATGTGTTGTTTGCTTAATCACTCAGAAACTGGCCCTCAGGACTGCGCCTAATGCAACTCCATTACGAGCCCCATCAAAACAAAGATTGTGCTTCTAATGATCCTAATCTCTTCACTTCGTCAAACAAACACCAAATCTCAGGCCTAAATCATGACGTGATAAACGAGTCCGGTGCGGAGACGCAAAGAGCTCTAATACGAGCGATCCGCCAGATCGTGTTTCCTCTCGTGTTAAAGCTTGACAGCCTCAGGGGGACAGAGAGACAGAGAGATAAACATCACACAAACACAATCATTAATGCAATTACTGTGTATTTAGCATCACCCCTCTGTCAGTGATAGTTTGACCTGGTTGCTGCTTTAGGTAGCGTTTGGGTCATACCATCTCTATTAAAGGGGGGGATACTTGTGCTATAGTAAAAATAGCAGATATAACCAGATTTCTAAAAGACTGGTTCTCAACTGATGCTAGTGTGTTTCTGTTCTGTGAAGCAGCAGCGGTTTGTTAGCACTAGCGGCTAATGCGTGTCACATGGGAACGAGCTGCTCAATTTAAGTACTAGTGGATCATGTTTTCCCCTGATATTGAGCTTTTTTTAAATATTGATAAAGCAGGTCTTGATCTGTGGATTGTTAGCATTGGTTTTCTGCAAGTTTCTGAGCATTCGCTGCAGATAAACAGATACTAGGACAGGTATTAAACAGGGGTTTAATTACGGCGGTGCGACGAACACCATTAGGCATAAATAATTTGGCCGCTTGGGTATGTGCATTCTCAATTACCCATTCTTTTTGTATTCCAAATTACAGATTCTTTCTGATGTTTCTTTAACAATATTAACGAGCTATGTAAACTAGCCATTGGGTTTTTTTTAGCTTACATATTTTTAGGTTTTTATACATTTTAATTTATATTTTAAGGGAAAAGAATGTAAAGTCACAGATTAATTTATGTGTGCAGCTGCAGTGCCATGAAAGTGATCAAAACTCCTTTTCATCCCTTCGTAATGCAGTTTCCACTAACACGAGTGTACCGTGGTAAAACCATGTTTATTATTATTATTTTTATGTATTTATTTAATTATATTTATTGGTAATACCATGGTTTTTTTTGTTGTTTTTTTAAACAAAATGGTATCCCTTTGATGTACCTTTATATTGTAAATAATATGTAAATATTATATGCATACATTATCAAAAATGATACTATATTAATATGGTATATTAATCACTGTACTCTGCTATCAAACTTTACTTTAAAGGGTGAGACGCTCCTAAAACACACCATCTACCCATTTAATTATGTTGTTTAGTTTTATATTCCTATTAAGTTTTCAACTAACCAAAGTAAATAAACAGTATAATATATATTTATCATAACTAAACACATACACATCTGACTTACATGAATGAGACTATGATTATTATAGATTATTGCGTGATTAGTGTTTGAACGATTCACTCATATTGCTGAAATATCATTTTTACAGTCACAATGATTCACTGGAGGAATCAGTTCATATAAACTGAGATGGACATGATGATATGTGCATCAGCAGAAGGGGAGAGTATAGACTGTACATAAGTCAGGGACTAATTAAAATGTCCTTCCTCGTTAGTGCTGATTGGCCTGTGTGTGTTGGCCAGTGTGTGTCGCATGCTGCCAAATTAAGATGCGTGTGTGTGTCACTGGTCACGCGCCCATCAGATGGACCACAGCAAAACTGGGGCAGACCATAATCCCTGAAGAGTGTGGAACACACACATACACATACACACACACACACACACCATAAAAAGTTATTTATTCACATAATTTCTTCATAAAGTAAATTCTGTCATCTTTCTATCTTCTGTGGAACACAACATTAGATGTGTAGCAGTATATTATCCGAGGTGACTCACTTTTATTGCATCTTTTTCCCATACAATGAAAGTGAATGGTGACTGAGCTACTAACATATGCAACTAAACATCTTTCATGTTCCAATAAATGAAAGTCATAGAGGTTTGGGTGGACATGAGGGTGATTAAACGATGACAGCATTTTTACTTGAACTCTATATATTACAGCAGCAATTAATAGTGAATTTTTGCAAAAATGAAATGGATGTAAAACAGTACTGTACATTTGTTTATAAACTACAAAAATATTTAGTTTTATGAGGTCTACTAGGGTGTTGTGGGTGGTTGCTGGGGTGTTGCTATGCAGTTTCGGCATTCTCAGTGGTTGTTTGCACATTATTATGAGGTTGCCAGGCTGCTCTCGTGGTTGCTGGGGTGTTGCTATGCAGTTGTTGAGGCGTTCTGAGTGTTTGTTTGCACATTGCTATGGGGTTGCCAGGCTGCTCTGGGTGGTTGTTATGCAATTACTAAGACATTCTGAGTGGTTGTTTGCACATTGCTATGGGGTTGCCAGGCTGCTCTGGGTGGTTGTTATGCAATTACTAAGACATTCTGAGTGGTTGTTTGCACATTGCTATGGGGTTGCCAGGATGCTCTCGTGGTTGCTGGGGTGTTGCTATTCAGTTGTTGAGGTGTTCTAATGCCTCGTACACACTACACGACTTTAAAAGACGTTGGATCATGGTACACATCTGTCTGTCTGTCTTGTCATGGAAGTCGTAGCGTTTTCAAATTACACGAGTAATGTACATGACTGTACATTGCTTTGAAGTTGCTAGATGTTTTGGCTGGTTGCTGGGGTGTTGCTATGCAGTTTCTAAGGCATTCTGAGTTGATGTTTGTACATTGCATTAAGTTGCTAGGACGTTTTCGCTGGTTGCTGGGGTGTTGCTATGCAGTTTCTAAGGCATTCTGAGTTGATGTTTGTACATTGCATTAAGTTGCTAGGACGTTTTCGCTGGTTGCTGGGGTGTTGCTATGCAGTTTCTAAGGCATTCTGAGTTGATGTTTGTACATTGCATTAAGTTGCTAGGATGTTTTCGCTGGTTGCTGGGGTGTTGCTATGCAGTTTCTAAGGCATTATAATTTGATATTTGCATGTTGCTTTAAGATTGCTAGGGTTTTTTGGGTGGTTTTTGCATGTTGTTATGAGTTTTTTATGTTACTATAAGGTTGTTCAAGGGGTAATGAAACACAAAAACACATTTGAAATGCATGTTTTGTCCAAGATGGCAGAAAAATATGTTGTAAATTTTATATATATTATTATTATTATTATTATTATTATTATTATTAGGGGCCAAGTAGCCCCTATTGTACCCGTTAGTATTCTTCTTCTTCTTCATAATGGGAATCTTTTGTATCTTTTGAACCGTGTTTTTTTTGTTGTTGTTGTTTTTTGGTCTGATTACACTCATCTTGATGATTCCAAAGTACCCCTTACATTAAAACTCCGCCCATTACAGTGGCCACCATCTTGGATTATGTCATTTGTCGTTTTTTCACTTCTGTTCCTTCAAACTTTGTCTGATTTGCACACAAAATGGCTCAAAATAATCTCCAGACCGAGCCGCACAGAATGAATTATACAGATGTTTAATGTTTCACTTCATTGAAAAGTTATACAAACAATATCAGAATGAGCTTTATTGCCAAGTATGCTTATACACACAAAGAATTTGTCATGGTGACAGAAGAGAATGCAACCATACAAACACATACATTTAAACATATATACATTCAGTGACATAAAAAAGAGAAATATACAATAGAGCAGTAATACAGTTATGTATTGCATTTATGTGCAGGTGATGTAATGCATTGAAGAGGTAGGATATGTTAAAGAATATAAATGAAATATGGATATAAGTAGGAATGGATGGATTGAATATTGCTCATGGCTGTCTTGACAAAAGGAATGTTTTTGGGGGCAGTTTTATCTGTTCATGGGGTGGATGACCAGAGGGAAAAAACTGTTCCTGTGCCTGACGGTTCTGGTGCTCTGTAGCGCCAGCCAGAGGGCAACAGTTCAAAAAGAAAGTGTGCTGGGTGAATGGGGTCAAGAGCGATTTTACCAGCCCTTTTCGTCACTCTGGATGTGTACAGTTCTAGCAGGGTGGGTAGGGAGGCGCCAATAATCCTCTCAGCAGTCCGAACTATCCTTTGAAGTCTTTTGATGTCTGACTTGGTAGCTGAACCAAACCAGAGAGTTAACGAGGTGGCTGTAATATTGGGTTTGAGGCTGTATCTCGGCAACGCTGCATCCTATCGAAACAAAACTCATGAGTTTAGGTATGGGTATAGGTATGCCTCATGAGGACCATGGTTAGAGGGCATATGCAGAGTTTTGTGACAACGCCACCTATGAGTCAAGAGATGTGAAAAATGGCATTTTTTGGGCCTGTGACTTTTGAACCATATGTCCTAAAATCATGTGGCTGGTCTCTGTGGATTCCTTATGTGGATTTCAACAATTCCAGTTCTTCCCATATTGGCCAATACCGCCTCTCCACTATATCGACATTTATTAAAAATGTATATATCTTTTAAATAGATTGTCGGATTTTAAAGAAAATGGGTGCGCATCATCAACATCATGTCCTGATGATACATGAGCAGTTTAGATATAGCGGCACCTATAGTTCAAAAGATACTGTAGACTTGCGTGCTGACTCTAACCTCAGGAAGTCTCTTGAATGTTGTCCACTGAGTAGCTCAGTGTGTTAAAAGCACTGGTTTATTGTTTCAAGGGTCGTGGGTTTGAATCCCAACAACTACATGTTTTGTAGATCTGTAGTGTGCTTACTGAATAGTTGCTGGGCTTTTCCACAATCAGATTCTGAAGTTGATCTCTGTTGAAAAGTTGCATCAATACAAAGTTGATCATGGTGACTTTTGTAGTTTTCTGTGTTAAAAAAACACTTCTTACCAAAGTATGTACTTTTTGAGTGGTTGGTGCCAGGAAATGTCAAATGGAAGGTTTCTGGTTCAATACCCACCTCAGAAGTCATGAATCACAAATGTGTGTAGTTCTGTAGATGTTTGTGTTGTGCTTTCTGAATGGAGGCCGGACTTTTCCCCAATTCAAATGTTGATTTGCATCTTTGTTGAAAAGTTACATGAATATAAAGTTGATCGTGGTAAAAGATGTGCTCGGCTGTGATTCCTCTAATCTTGGCAGTGTTGTGGCTGTGTGGTGCAGTAGAGAGATGTGGGTTCAAGTCTGGGGGGATGTTATCTATGCTTGCTCTATGAGGCCGTTGGGGTGTGTAGTGGTTGCCATGATGGTGCTTTGCCCTGTAATTGCTGCCTGCATGTATGTGTGTTTGTGTGTATATATATATATATATATATATATATATATATATATATATAGACCCTCTAGTACATTTCTTATGGGAGAGTTTCTAGAAGTATGGACAGGTGCACATTAAACCCACATGGTATTACTCCGTCAATTAGTGTATGTGCGCTAACAGATCAGACCAGTTATATTTGTAATGTCTCAAGTTATTACAAACAAGCAAAAGTGCTTTATTTTTTTGAAGCCACCTACAAAAGCAATTTGCGTGCAATCGGTTTGAATATAAACACGCAGAGTAATAATTCAGATAATGACGTGTCCATCTGGAGTTGGTTAGCAAAGGAAAGTGACACTTTTAAATGCTTCTTCAGATTATTTTTGCTGTGGATAGAATATAAAGTTTTGTCCAAGCATAAAATATATCTTCAAATGTTTCCTTCCATTACACAAATGGCGTCCTTTTGCGCTATCGGTTTACCTCCGTAGGCACCTGCACAATGAAACTCTGCAACAAAATCAACAACGTATATTTCAAGAACTCAAACATGATTCAGACGGCTTCTGCGATAGGTGTCAGATCTGTGCTGTCGACCCCCCGTCTGCAACGGGCTCTGTGAATAATCCGTGTTCCCCAGTAGCGCCTGCGGACCGGATGACCCGGGGCGAGAGAGAAACCGGACCTGATAGTTCTGCTGCATTTAAATGTTCCTCACAGAAGCACTTTACATATTCAAAGAGCATTTTGTGTGCATTTCTCTTGTGTTCGGGGTCAGTTTGTGGGTTTGCGTGTCCCCATTCGATTGAAGTTCTCCTATTTTGCGAGGTGCATTAACACAGGCAGAGCAAACACAAACAGGATTAGTATTATCGCAGGCGTGTGTGAGAACTAACTCGCATATTCAGAGGAATGCAGATAAAGCATGAATATGTAAAGCAGCCGAATTCTTTTGAAGATGTTGCGAGCTCTCCTCTTCAACAGACAATCACGCCTTACAAGCGCACTTATCAGAGGGGCAAACTATTAAAAATGTACTTCAGCACACACAGAGAAATAAATAAATGAGGAAGTGCATTTCTTTTTATCATTATGATGCATATACGGTATGAAGTATGTTTGTGTGCATGCGACATTGCATCTCTGAAGCCCATTAAAGCTAGATTATAATCTGAAATGTACTGTTGGATTGCTGTGACACTGAAGGAGCAAACAGTCTGTTCTCCCAATGTTTCTGTTTTTTCTTCGACACAATGAACAGAAAATGAGTCTATTTGTCAGATGAGTCGCGAATGAAGAATGAGAAATAATTTTGTAAAAGACATCTCTTTTTCTCCCCTTCCCACAGTGAAAACAGAGAGTACGCGACAGTGATGTGATCTTACAGATGGCGGCGGCGTCTAATATCTAAGCGACACCAGGATCGGCACCGCGGCAGATACCAGGATGTTGATTTATAGATGCAGCGCAGAAAGTTAATTGCGACGCACCAGTTTCAATCAGTCTTTGAGGATGTTTCTGGGACACGAGGCTGCAAATCTGCATCAACAAACATACAAACAAACAAACGCATCCATATTTCACACATTCATTGGCTTATTTGTGTTTACTAACCCTGAGATTGCACAATGTCACTAAAATTGCCCTCCTTTCAGAATTCAATAATGCAGATGAAACATTGACAACATGACTGCGTATGTTTGTTTCCGCTGGATCGGAATCAGTCTTTAAGAGTTGGAGAGAGTTCACATGATACCCGCACTGTGTGTTCTGTGTAAATCATCTCTGATATGTTTTAGATGATTCGTCTTCATTTGATTCGCTGGGATTAAAATCAGTGGAAACTGCTAAACAGGAACTTCACAAAACAGGAAGAAAGAAGAACAAGATGAAGGGGGTAAAAAGAGATGTGACACTTTAGCGCCCATGTCGTTTAACTCTGTGTGTGTGTGTGTGTGTGTGTGTGTGTGTGTGTGTGTGTGTGTGTGTGTGTGTGTGTGTGAGTGTGTTTGAGTGTTTGAGTGCATGTGTGTTTGAGTGTGTGTGAGAGTGTGTGCATGTGTGAGTGTGTATATATGTTGTGTGAGTGAGTGTGTGCGTGTGTGTGCGTGTGTGTGTGCATGCATGTGTCTGTGTGTGCATGCGTGTGTGCATGTGTGTGTGCGTGCGTATGTGCGTGTGTGCGTGCGTGTGCGTATGTGTGTGCATGTGTGTGCGTGCATATGTGCATGTGTGTGCGTGCATATGTGCATGTGTGTGTGCATGCGAGTGTGCGTGCGTGTGTGCATGCGTGTGTGTGTGTGTGTTTGTTTATGTGTGTGTGTGTGTGCGCATGTGTGTGTGTGCGTGCGTGCGTGCGTGTGTGTGCGTGCGTGCGTGGGTGTGTGTTTGTTTATGTGTGTGTGTGTGTGTGTGCGCGTGTGTGTGTGGGGTTGTGTGCTGATTTATAGCAGTAATTGGTAGCAGCTAAAAATGTCATGAATAGTTTTCTGTTTAACAGAGTACAGCAGAATCAAACATAAACAAACACACACACACACACACACACACACACACACACACACCTTTGATCTGCTGAGCTGTGATATCACACTGAACACTATACTGTTGTGTGTGTGTGTGTGTGTGTGTGTGTATATATTCTAAGCAA
>JAVLUX010000010.1:50076033-50091033 GCA_032164185.1 Moxostoma hubbsi
TAAAAGATTCAAATCACTAAAATGAATCGGAGTTGTCAACAGTAAATACTGGCGAATCGTTTATTTTAACATGCGTATTTACGTGATCTATTTAAATGATTCGAATCTCTAAAATGAATCGGAGTTTCAGCGCTAAATACTGGCGAATCGTTTATTTTAACATGCATATTTACATGATCTATTTAAATGATTCAAATCACTAAAATGAATCGGAGTTGTCAACAGTAAATACTGGTGAATCGTTTATTTTAACATGCGTATAATGTGATCTATTTAAAAGATTCAAATCAATAAAATGAATCGGAGTTCTCAATGCTAAATACTGGCGAATCGTTTATTTTAACATGCGTATTTACATGATCTATTTAAAAGATTCAAATCAATAAAATGAATCGGAGTTGTCAACACTAAATACTGGCGAATCGTTTATTTTAACATGCGTATTTACGTGATCTATTTAAATGATTCGAATCTCTAAAATGAATCGGAGTTTCAGCGCTAAATACTGGCGAATCGTTTATTTTAATATGCGTATTTACATGATCTATTTAAAAGAATCGACTCACTAAAATGAATCGGAGTTCTCAATGCTAAATACTGACGAATCGTTTATTTTAACATGCGTATTTACATGATCTATTTAAAAGATTCAAATCAATAAAATGAATCGGAGTTGTCAACACTAAATACTGGCGAATCGTTTATTTTAACATGCGTATTTACATGATCTATTTAAAAGATTCGACTCACTAAAATGAATCGGAGTTCTCAATGCTAAATACTGGCGAATCGTTTATTTTAACATGCTTATTTACGTGATCTATTTAAAAGATTCGAATCACTAAAATGAATCGGAGTTGTCAATGCCAAATACTGGCGAATCGTTATTTTAACATGTGTATTTACATGATCTATTTAAAAGATTCGACTCACTAAAATGAATCGGAGTTCTCAATGCTAAATACTGGCGAATCGTTTATTTTAACATGCGTATTTACATGATCTATTTAAAAGAATCGAATCACTAAAATGAATCGGAGTTCTCAATGCTAAATACTGGCGAATCGTTTATTTTAACATGCGTATTTACATGATCTATTTAAAAGATTCAAATCAATAAAATGAATCGGAGTTGTCAACGCTAAATACTGGCGAATCGTTTATTTTAACATGCGTATTTACATGATCTATTTAAAAGATTCAAATCACTAAAATGAATCGGAGTTGTCAGCAGTAAATACTGGTGAATCGTTTATTTTAACATGCGTATAACGTGATCTATTTAAAAGATTCAAATCAATAAAATGAATCGGAGTTCTCAATGCTAAATACTGGCGAATCGTTTATTTTAACATGTGTATTTACATGATCTATTTAAAAGATTCAACTCACTAAAATGAATCGGAGTTCTCAATGCTAAATACTGGCGAATCGTTTATTTTAACATGCGTATTTACATGATCTATTTAAAAGATTCAAATCAATAAAATGAATCGGAGTTGTCAACACTAAATACTGGCGAATCGTTTATTTTAACATGCGTATTTACGTGATCTATTTAAATGATTCGAATCTCTAAAATGAATCGGAGTTTCAGCGCTAAATACTGGCGAATCGTTTATTTTAATATGCGTATTTACATGATCTATTTAAAAGAATCGACTCACTAAAATGAATCGGAGTTCTCAATGCTAAATACTGACGAATCATTTATTTTAACATGCGTATTTACATGATCTATTTAAAAGATTCAAATCAATAAAATGAATCGGAGTTGTCAACACTAAATACTGGCGAATCGTTTATTTTAACATGCGTATTTACATGATCTATTTAAAAGATTCGACTCACTAAAATGAATCGGAGTTCTCAATGCTAAATACTGGCGAATCGTTTATTTTAACATGCTTATTTACGTGATCTATTTAAAAGATTCGAATCACTAAAATGAATCGGAGTTGTCAATGCCAAATACTGGCGAATCGTTATTTTAACATGTGTATTTACATGATCTATTTAAAAGATTCGACTCACTAAAATGAATCGGAGTTCTCAATGCTAAATACTGGCGAATCGTTTATTTTAACATGCGTATTTACATGATCTATTTAAAAGAATCGAATCACTAAAATGAATCGGAGTTCTCAATGCTAAATACTGGCGAATCGTTTATTTTAACATGCGTATTTACATGATCTATTTAAAAGATTCAAATCAATAAAATGAATCGGAGTTGTCAACGCTAAATACTGGCGAATCGTTTATTTTAACATGCGTATTTACATGATCTATTTAAAAGATTCAAATCACTAAAATGAATCGGAGTTGTCAACAGTAAATACTGGTGAATCGTTTATTTTAACATGCGTATAACGTGATCTATTTAAAAGATTCAAATCAATAAAATGAATCGGAGTTTCAACGCTAAATACTGGCGAATCGTTTATTTTAATATGCGTATTTACATGATCTATTTAAAAGAATCGACTCACTAAAATGAATCGGAGTTCTCAATGCTAAATACTGATGAATTGTTTATTTTAACATGTGTATTTACATGATCTATTTAAAAGATTCAACTCACTAAAATGAATCGGAGTTCTCAATGCTAAATACTGGCGAATCGTTTATTTTAACATGCGTATTTACATGATCTATTTAAAAGATTCAAATCAATAAAATGAATCGGAGTTGTCAACACTAAATACTGGCGAATCGTTTATTTTAACATGCGTATTTACATGATCTATTTAAAAGATTCGACTCACTAAAATGAATCGGAGTTCTCAATGCTAAATACTGGCGAATCGTTTATTTTAACATGCTTATTTACGTGATCTATTTAAAAGATTCGAATCACTAAAATGAATCGGAGTTGTCAATGCCAAATACTTGCGAATCGTTATTTTAACATGTGTATTTACATGATCTATTTAAAAGATTCGACTCACTAAAATGAATCGGAGTTCTCAATGCTAAATACTGGCGAATCGTTTATTTTAACATGCGTATTTACATGATCTATTTAAAAGAATCGAATCACTAAAATGAATCGGAGTTCTCAATGCTAAATACTGGCGAATCGTTTATTTTAACATGCGTATTTACATGATCTATTTAAAAGATTCAAATCAATAAAATGAATCGGAGTTGTCAACGCTAAATACTGGCGAATCGTTTATTTTAACATGCGTATTTACATGATCTATTTAAAAGATTCAAATCACTAAAATGAATCGGAGTTGTCAACAGTAAATACTGGTGAATCGTTTATTTTAACATGCGTATAACGTGATCTATTTAAAAGATTCAAATCAATAAAATGAATCGGAGTTCTCAATGCTAAATACTGGCGAATCGTTTATTTTAACATGTGTATTTACATGATCTATTTAAAAGATTCAACTCACTAAAATGAATCGGAGTTCTCAATGCTAAATACTGGCGAATCGTTTATTTTAACATGCGTATTTACATGATCTATTTAAAAGATTCAAATCAATAAAATGAATCGGAGTTGTCAACACTAAATACTGGCGAATCGTTTATTTTAACATGCGTATTTACGTGATCTATTTAAATGATTCGAATCTCTAAAATGAATCGGAGTTTCAGCGCTAAATACTGGCGAATCGTTTATTTTAATATGCGTATTTACATGATCTATTTAAATGATTCGAATCTCTAAAATGAATCGGAGTTTCAGCGCTAAATACTGGCGAATCGTTTATTTTAACATGCGTATTTACGTGATCTATTTAAATGATTCGAATCTCTAAAATGAATCGGAGTTTCAGCGCTAAATACTGGCGAATCGTTTATTTTAATATGCGTATTTACATGATCTATTTAAAAGAATCGACTCACTAAAATGAATCGGAGTTGTCAATGCTAAATACTGGCGAATCGTTTATTTTAATATGCGTATTTACATGATCTATTTAAAAGAATCGACTCACTAAAATGAATCGGAGTTCTCAATGCTAAATACTGACGAATCGTTTATTTTAACATGCGTATTTACATGATCTATTTAAAAGATTCAAATCAATAAAATGAATCGGAGTTGTCAACACTAAATACTGGCGAATCGTTTATTTTAACATGCGTATTTACATGATCTATTTAAAAGATTCGACTCACTAAAATGAATCGGAGTTCTCAATGCTAAATACTGGCGAATCGTTTATTTTAACATGCTTATTTACGTGATCTATTTAAAAGATTCGAATCACTAAAATGAATCGGAGTTGTCAATGCCAAATACTGGCGAATCGTTATTTTAACATGTGTATTTACATGATCTATTTAAAAGATTCGACTCACTAAAATGAATCGGAGTTCTCAATGCTAAATACTGGCGAATCGTTTATTTTAACATGCGTATTTACATGATCTATTTAAAAGATTCAAATCAATAAAATGAATCGGAGTTGTCAACGCTAAATACTGGCGAATCGTTTATTTTAACATGCGTATTTACATGATCTATTTAAAAGATTCAAATCACTAAAATGAATCGGAGTTGTCAACAGTAAATACTGGTGAATCGTTTATTTTAACATGCGTATAACGTGATCTATTTAAAAGATTCAAATCAATAAAATGAATCGGAGTTTCAACGCTAAATACTGGCGAATCGTTTATTTTAATATGCGTATTTACATGATCTATTTAAAAGAATCGACTCACTAAAATGAATCGGAGTTCTCAATGCTAAATACTGATGAATTGTTTATTTTAACATGTGTATTTACATGATCTATTTAAAAGATTCAACTCACTAAAATGAATCGGAGTTCTCAATGCTAAATACTGGCGAATCGTTTATTTTAACATGCGTATTTACATGATCTATTTAAAAGATTCAAATCAATAAAATGAATCGGAGTTGTCAACACTAAATACTGGCGAATCGTTTATTTTAACATGCGTATTTACATGATCTATTTAAAAGATTCGACTCACTAAAATGAATCGGAGTTCTCAATGCTAAATACTGGCGAATCGTTTATTTTAACATGCTTATTTACGTGATCTATTTAAAAGATTCGAATCACTAAAATGAATCGGAGTTGTCAATGCCAAATACTTGCGAATCGTTATTTTAACATGTGTATTTACATGATCTATTTAAAAGATTCGACTCACTAAAATGAATCGGAGTTCTCAATGCTAAATACTGGCGAATCGTTTATTTTAACATGTGTATTTACATGATCTATTTAAAAGAATCGAATCACTAAAATGAATCGGAGTTCTCAATGCTAAATACTGGCGAATCGTTTATTTTAACATGCGTATTTACATGATCTATTTAAAAGATTCGACTCACTAAAATGAATCAGTGACACTACAGTGATACTAGTTACTGTAAAAGTGATACATTTCTGATAATGGCTGAGCTACTGTAACACTACTGAGATATGTATGTAGTAGCTTTGCTACTTTAATGAACTACTCTCCAACACTTGTTACACATATAAAGAATAATGAATGATTATACGTTTGATGTCAACTACCACGATGTGTCTTGACCTGCCATATTTGAAATGAATCAGATATGAAAGCTGTGACAGAGGTGAGGATTTCAACAACATTGTTCTATTTCTGTGTATGCAAGAATTTTTATTGTATGGAAAAAAGCAACGTGCTATAAATCTCCTTTCGTGTTCCAGAAAGTCATGAGCAAATGATGACAGAATTTGTATTTTTGGCTGAACTATTCCTTTAAAACTGTATGAATAAACAGCGAGTCCCATGAGGGATTAAAATAAACATCTATAAAGGTCAACTTCATGTTGTGCTTTGTTTCTCGATTTTGGTCCGTTACCAAAAGCTGTCCAACAAGTCTTCACTGAAAGATATTCAACAGTTATGATTAATAAGCTAAATATGGCAGGGTATTGCAAAATGTTTCCCCTCCTCTCAAACTGAAACATTTCCAGCCAGGCGGAGTGAATCTATCGGCGTCCAAATGCTTAATTTCATTACATGGTATTAACACACACTGACTTCCCCCGAATGAGCAGCTTTGAGCTCCTAGATCTCAAACAATACCCGCGAGCAGTCAGGGGCCACCGGCACAAACGGCATGCAGGACAGCCGTTTTCATAATCCTGATGTCTGTCAAATATTCTGATATGTCTCGCGCAACACGGCGCGACACCTCCCGGGCCTTTTCCATCCTGCCATACAATCGACTCTCCCCTGCATCAGACAGACCGGCTTGAGAGAACCCGAGCTCACGCGGTCCCTGCAGCTGCTGATCTTCCCATGAGCACGCAGGACATCGCTTGGAGGAAACGCCTCCTGACCCGACCCAACCCGACCACCATACAGGTTACCCACAATACTGTGTGTGATATATTCTGAGTCATTAAAGTCATACGATGGATTTGGTTGACAAACATATCATTAATCTTGTCAAGGAAACTACTGATGAGAAGGTTCATTGACAAAGAGTTGTTAACGTTAAGAAAGACGAGCGGCTTGGCCGAAAATATGACAAGGGAAAAAAGCAATACTGCAAGATATTAATGCACGAACACTAAAAGTGAATGAACAGGTGACCTTGAACTAAATGTTTCGCAAATGTCCTAAACGAATTTGGTACCACCGTATTCGGCATGATCCAAGATTTTTCAAAGTTGTAATCATTTTATTATACCGTTTGACCACTAGGTGGCACATACCAAATTTCGGAATGATACGCCAATGCGTTTCTAAAAGCAATTTAAGTCCAAATTCAAAATGTTCGTCGCCCAATATGGCTGACATAGGAAAATCATTTGACTCTGTGTGCTGCAAAGAATCTAATTCAAAAATAATAATAATAATATTTTTTGACCATTAGGTGGCACTGTCCTGAAACTTTTCGGCTACCCTCAGGTCATGCTTGTGGTGACACGCACCACGTTTCGTGTTAATACGCTACAGTGATGCGAAGATACAGCCTCACATCCATTCTGTCGTGCTCACCTTCGAGTTCATGTATGCAGAATATGAAAGCGGTCTATCATGATGAAGTCCACATGTTTCTGTCATGAGTGTCTCTAGATGATACATGGACAATTTCGAGTAAATCGAACACATGGTCTAGGAGGGTTTGGAAAAAGTCGTTTTTTCAGAAACTTCTAAAAGGCGAAAATTTAGTGGGCGTTGCTTCGAAACGATTGGACCCACTGAAACTTTAAGACATTTCAGAATAATTTTCGGTAAAGCTGCTTTGAAAAGATGTGTGTTGTGAAAAGAGCTTTGATTGGGACTGGGCACCGAAGTATTCAGACGGCATTATTGTTCAAACGTGATAGGCCGAAACATGTGTGCAAATTTGAACCGTTGGTGGCGCTAGACTCTTTGAGTTAGAGACTCCAAATTTGGGGCAGTTACATTTGAGGATGTCCTCTATCAGTATGCCAAATTACGTAACTTTCTTATGTACGATTCTATGGGCTGCCATAAACATCCAGAGCATAATAATATTAAGGACACTTACGGATGCAATCAGGTCTGGACTGGTAATCTGGCATACCGGGCATTTTCCCGGTGGGCCGATGCACTTTGTGGCCAATCAGGGACTGGCCATCGGGAGACCTGAGCCAGCCGCAATAAGGTTAAATGAGCCACTGCGTTATGCAGAACGGGCCATAAAATGGCGCCGCGATATGCCGAAAATGACATCTTTTGGGCCAGACATCATCTGGGTCTGATTTGTCATCGCAGTCCACCCCTGGATGCAATAGTTGCCTGTGTATCTCCAGTGCTTGCCCCTAATAAAAAGCTATGAAAATTAACCAAATTATTATTCACAAAAAATGGATAACCAGTTCAATCTCCTCTAAAAGTTCTCCTTTTGTGTTTGGCAGAATAAATAACTACATACATTTGCATTTATATAGATATATATATATATATGGTGTCTTTTAGAAAATATTTGAAGTAGGATACTATAGATGTGAATGTGTTTGATGTGCTGTCAGTTGCTATGGAGATCAGAGGATGACAGCTGTGGGAAAGTTTGGAGAGGTGGAATATACCATGAAGGTAACTTTGCAAACTTATGACATGAATATTTATAGAAAGTTCCCTGCGGTTTACGTTGTGATAACAGGCCCGGAATGGCCGTTCTGTTCGTCCAGAGCACGAGATGAAAGGAAACGAATCCTCTTGCGTTTCCCATGCCCCGTTTCTCTAGCGCTCTGGGACACAATAGCCGACCGGCTCTTCAATTAGTTTGCCATTGCAGACTGACAAGTTGACAGGTCTGGCTAATTTGAATCCAGCCATAAATGTTGCTTGGTGCAATTAATTACATAACAAAGCACGAGTTTCCAACAATGGGATGTGTGTCGGAGAGAAGCCCACCGGCGCCGAATGAAGGTGAGACCCCATTACAATAAACATCTCAAAGAGCCGAGCGGCGGGTTCAGCAAGTATTTAATCTTCATTTAGCGGCGATATCACAGTGCTGACTGCAGATCGTGTGTAAATACCATCGCCCGTGCGGCCCGCCAAGGGTGAATGTTAATCTGGAGTTTGGAGCGGCTCGCGGGAACCGCTCGGGGTCAAGAATCATTCATCATTCTATGAAGAGCATTCCGGCCGATTCACACAGCAGCTGGCGCGAGAGAAAGGTGCTCTTTGAAAGAGTGATGGAGGAGGGGTGTACACGAACACAAGGTGTCACTGTCAGGAGCGAGTTACGTGCCACTGTGATGATGTCATCTTTCCGTGACCTCTCAGTCACAAGACACCCGGCGTTCCTGGGAAGGGCCGATCCCACACAAAGGAACACCCTGTTTTAGACAAATGCCGTGACCCATAAATGATTTTTTTTTGTGACTTCAAATTATGATTAATACGTGTTTTGTATCTGGCAGTTCAGGAGATCGTGCGGCCAACAATCGCAGCTCTTGTTCATATGTTAAGTTCACCCCGGGCGATGAACGCACAACAGGCCTAATAAGATGATTTGGGGAAATGGACACAACATTCTTTTCTATTTTGTAAAAAAAAAAAAAAAAAGTCAGTTCTGAAGTGTTTTTCTGTTTGTCTTGGTCATCTCCAGGACATTGATTGGGACTGTTTTTGGATGAGTTTCTATGGGATATTAAAGCATGCATTACTGTGATTTTACCACAGGTGAGGAGTGTTCAATGGCACAACACAAAGTTATGTGTGTAAAACTCAATTAACTGTCCAATAAATAATTCAGTATTTTATTATTTAATAATTGGAGCAATTTGAAAGTTGAAGGGGCGTCCCACACTGGACACATTTCGTTGTACATCTGTGCTGTTTTTATATAATAAAAAGCAATATGGACTTTATTTCAAATGGAAATTATATTGTTATTGTTTTTGATATAAAATGTCAGACTGGCAAAATTACATCTTGTCTCATATTTCATCTCAAGCATCATCTTTACTGACATTTTTGAAAAAACTTTGGTCGTAAAAATGTATAGAAATTTCACGGAAAATACTGAAATGGTTTGTTTATTTCACTCTTTGTTTAGATGATCATAGTTTTAATATGCGTTTTTATAGTTTAATATTCTGGGCCTGAAGACTAAAACAGTCAAATCTAGACATTTAAGACATTTGAAAAAGTTTCTGATTGAGTTGTAATGAGATCTTCATATAACAAAAAGTTCAAATCTGTTAGTTTTAATAAAAATCAACCCCGGGGGCATGAAAATGTCGTAAGTTGAAGAAATACTTGCTTCTTTGCATATATTTCACAATGGCTCCATTTATCCAATCAGAATTCAGAGATGAAACCATCCGTTTAATAAATATACAGAAACCACACACACACACAAACATACACACACACGCTCACACTCACACACACACATACACACACGCTCACACTCACACACACATCAACATACACACACGCTCACACAAACATGCACACGCACTCACACACAAACATATACACACACACGCACACATACACATTCACTTCCACACACACAGGCACACACTCTCACACACACACACCACACACACACACAAACATACACGCTCACACTCACACACACACGCTCACACTCACACACACATCAACATACACACACGCTCACACAAACATGCACACTCACACGCACTCACACACAAACATACACATTCACTTCCACACACACAGGCACACACTCTCACACACACACACCACACACACACACTCAGTACGCACACTCTCACACACGCACATACTCACACACACTACACACACTTTCACAAACACACATACACATAATAACACTACACACTACACGCACTCTCACACACATACACTTCCGTACACACACACACACTCAAACACACATTCACACTACACACCACACACACACTCATAAACATACACACACACTACACACACACACACACACACTCTCTCTCTCTCACACTCACACACACTCTCTCTCTCTCAAATTCTAATTCAAATGAGCTTTATTGGCATGACTGTATACAGTGTACAATGTTGCCAAAGCATTGAGTAATACAAGAATAATAAACACATTACACACATAAAAAACAACAACAACCAAAAAAAAAAACATGTATATACAATAAAAGAATAATAATGATAATAAAATAAAATACAAATGACAAAGTAAAATACAGAGAGCAATGTGGAAGGGAGGGAAACAAGTATATTAAATTATGAGTGTGAATAGAGCTGTAATATGATGAGGGGTCAGTCTCTCGCCCTCATGTGATGACAGGACGACACATACTGCCAGCTGAGATACGAGAGTTTGATCTAAATCATTTATGTCCTGGAATTCAGGTAGAATATGAACTATTTGTGTAAAGTGTGTGTTTCTAATTATCTCATATTTACTGCAGTGAGTGAGGAAGTGAAGTTCATCCTCCACAACTCCTTCAGTGCAGTGTGAACACGGTCTGTCCTCTCTGGTTCTCTGGTTCTGTCCGTGTCGACCCGTCTCTACAGACTCCTTCAGTGCAGTGTGAACACAGTCTGTCCTCTCTGGGTCTCCGGTTTTGTCTTTGTCGACCCGTCTCAACAGACTCCTTCAGTGCAGTGTGAACACAGTCTGTCCTCTCTGGGTCTCCAGTTCTGTCTGTGTCGACCCGTCTCTACAGACTCCTTCAGTGCGGCAGGAGCACGGTCTGTCCTCTCTTGGTCTCCGGTTCTGTCTGTGTCGACCCGTCTCTACAGACTCCTTCAGTGCGGCAGGAGCACGGTCTGTCCTCTCTGGGTCTCCGGTTCTGTCTGTGTCGACCCGTCTCTACAGACTCCTTCAGTGCAGTGTGAACACAGTCTGTCCTCTCTGGGTCTCCGGTTCTGTCCGTGTCGACCCGTCTCTACAGTCTCCTTCAGTGCAGTGTGAACACAGTCTGTCCTCTCTGGGTCTCCAGTTCTGTCTGTGTCGACCCGTCTCTACAGACTCCTTCAGTGCGGCAGGAGCACGGTCTGTCCTCTCTGGGTCTCCGGTTCTGTCTGTATCGACCCGTCTCTACAGACTCCTTCAGTGCAGTGTGAACACAGTCTGTCCTCTCTGGGTCTCGAGTTCTGTCCGTGTCGACCCGTCTCTACAGACTCCTTCAGTGCGGCGGGAGCACGGTCTGTCCTCTCTGGGTCTCCAGTTCTGTCTGTGTCGACCCGTCTCTACAGACTCCTTCAGTGCAGTGTGAGCACGGTCTGTCCTCTCAGGGTCTCCGGTTCTGTCTGTGTCGACCCGTCTCTACAGACTCCTTCAGTGCAGTGTGAACACAGTCTGTCCTCTCTGGTTCTCCGGTTCAGTCTGTGTCGACCCGTCTCTACAGACTCCTTCAGTACGGCAGGAGCACGGTCTGTCCTCTCTGGGTCTCCGGTTCTGTCTGTATCGACCCGTCTCTACAGACTCCTTCAGTGCAGTGTGAGCACGGTCTGTCCTCTCTGGGTCTCGAGTTCTGTCCGTGTCGACCCGTCTCTACAGACTCCTTCAGTGCGGCGGGAGCACGGTCTGTCCTCTCTGGGTCTCCAGTTCTGTCTGTGTCGACCCGTCTCTACAGACTCCTTCAGTGCAGTGTGAGCACGGTCTGTCCTCTCTGGGTCTCCGGTTCTGTCTGTGTCGACCCGTCTCTACAGACTCCTTCAGTGCAGTGTGAACACAGTCTGTCCTCTCTGGTTCTCCGGTTCTGTCCGTGTCGACCCGTCTCTACAGACTCCTTTAGTGCGGCGGGAGCACGGTCTGTCCTCTCTGGGTCTCCGGTTCTGTCTGTGTCGACCCATCTCTACAGACTCCTTCAGTGCAGTGTGAACACAGTCTGGTCCTCTCTGGTTCTCCGGTTCTGTCCGTGTCGACCCGTCTCTACAGACTCCTTCAGTGCGGCGGGAGCACGGTCTGTCCTCTCTGGGTCTCCTGTTCTGTCTGTGTCGACCCGTCTCTACAGACTCCTTCAGTGCAGTGTGAGCACGGTCTGTCCTCTCTGGGTCTCCGGTTCTGTCTGTGTCGACCCGTCTCTACAGACTCCTTCAGTGCAGTGTGAACACAGTCTGTCCTCTCTGGTTCTCTGGTTCTGTCCGTGTCGACCCGTCTCTACAGACTCCTTCAGTGCGGCGGGAGCACGGTCTGTCCTCTCTGGGTCTCCGGTTCTGTCTGTGTCGACCCGTCTCTACAGACTCCTTCAGTGCAGTGTGAGCACGGTCTGTCCTCTCTGGGTCTCCGGTTCTGTCTGTGTCGACCCGTCTCTACAGACTCCTTCAGTGCAGTGTGAGCACGGTCTGTCCTCTCTGGGTCTCCGGTTCTGTCTGTGTCGACCCGTCTCTACAGACTCCTTCAGTGCAGTGTGAACACAGTCTGTCCTCTCTGGTTCTCCGGTTCTGTCCATGTCGACCCGTCTCTACAGACTCCTTTAGTGCGGCGGGAGCACGGTCTGTCCTCTCTGGGTCTCCGGTTCTGTCTGTGTCGACCCATCTCTACAGACTCCTTCAGTGCAGTGTGAACACAGTCTGTCCTCTCTGGTTCTCCGGTTCTGTCCGTGTCGACCCGTCTCTACAGACTCCTTCAGTGCAGCGGGAGCACAGTCTGTCCTCTCTGGGTCTCCGGTTCTGTCTGTGTCGACCCATCTCTACAGACTCATTCAGTGCAGTGTGAGCACAGTCTGTCCTCTCTGGGTCTCCAGTTCTGTCTGTGTCGACCCGTCTCTACAGACTCCTTCAGTGCAGTGTGAGCACGGTCTGTCCTCTCTGGGTCTCCGGTTCTGTCTGTGTCGACCCGTCTCTACAGACTCCTTCAGTGCAGTGTGAACACAGTCTGTCCTCTCTGGTTCTCTGGTTCTGTCCGTGTCGACCCGTCTCTACAGACTCCTTTAGTGCGGCGGGAGCACGGTCTGTCCTCTCTGGGTCTCCGGTTCTGTCTGTGTCGACCCATCTCTACAGACTCCTTCAGTGCAGTGTGAACACAGTCTGTCCTCTCTGGTTCTCCGGTTCTGTCCATGTCGACCCGTCTCTACAGACTCCTTCAGTGTGGCGGGAGCACGGTCTGTCCTCTCTGGGTCTCCGGTTCTGTCTGTGTCGACCCGTCTCTACAGACTCCTTCAGTGCGGCGGGAGCACGGTCTGTCCTCTCTGGGTCTCCGGTTCTGTCTGTGTCGACCCATCTCGACAGACTCATTCAGTGCAGTGTGAGCACAGTCTGTCCTCTCTGGGTCTCCAGTTCTGTCTGTGTCGACCCGTCTCTACAGACTCCTTCAGTGCAGTGTGAACACAGTCTGTCCTCTCTGGTTCTCCGGTTCTGTCCATGTCGACCCGTCTCTACAGACTCCTTCAGTGTGGCGGGAGCACGGTCTGTCCTCTCTGGGTCTCCGGTTCTGTCTGTGTCGACCCGTCTCTACAGACTCCTTCAGTGCAGTGTAAGCACGGTCTGTCCTCTCTGGGTCTCCGGTTCTGTCTGTGTCGACCCGTCTCTACAGACTCCTTCAGTGCAGTGTGAACACAGTCTGTCCTCTATGGTTCTCCGGTTCTGTCCGTGTCGACCCGTCTCTACAGACTCCTTCAGTGCGGCGGGAGCACGGTCTGTCCTCTCTGGGTCTCCGGTTCTGTCTGTGTCGACCCATCTCTACAGACTCCTTCAGTGCAGTGTGAACACAGTCTGTCCTCTCTGGGTCTCCGGTTCTGTCCGTGTCGTCCCATCTCTACAGACAGACTGTGCTCACTCAGACGATACTTTGACAGTAGCTTTCTTTGTCCATAATCTTTAATATGTATCAAATATGGAGCCAATTTATAATCAGTCTTTATTCTGTGGAAGTAGTTTGTACTTGTGTGACTTTGTGCTGCCAATCCTGAATGTATTCTTCCTGCGTTATTCCTTCTGTCTGTTTCAGTTTTGCCAATCTGAACTGGATGGATGAATTGAGTTGATATTTTTCTACTAAATAGTGCATAGGGTCACTCTCTGGGTGTCCTGTCCTGTGTGTAAAGGCACAGTGATGGTAGTTATCTGGAGGTGTGTCGGACAAATTAAACCAGAATTTAGCTGCTCTCTTCTGGATTTCAGTGAGGAGAGGGAACCGGCCCAATTCTGCTCTACAACCCAGACTCGGAGCATTTCTGTGAATTCCCAGGATGTTTTTACAGAATTCTAGGTGGAAAATTTCAACAGGGCTTTTGTTCCAAGATTCATAATTTAATTTATATTTGGGGCCCCAGATTTCACAGCCATATAGGAGTATTGGTTTGATGATGCTGTCGAAGACTTTCAGCCACAGTTTAATGGGGGGGGGGGGGTTGAATGATTTTCTTATACTATAATATGTCCTACGGGCTTTGTCAGTCAGATCTTTTATTGCCAAATCAAACTGTCCTGAAGCAGAGATTGTAAGACCCAAATAATTATAACAGTTGGCATGATGAAGGATTGTTCCCCCGATTGTGAAAATATATTTATTGCTCATAATGCGATTTTTTTATTTTTTTTTCTGGAAAATCATGACTTTGGACTTCTCCATGTTCAATGGTAAAATCACTGCTATATGTTTGT
>JAVLUX010000010.1:50093533-50123533 GCA_032164185.1 Moxostoma hubbsi
CTCCCCCAGTAACACCAGCATCTGATCTGATCTCCCCCAGTATCACCAGCATCTGATCTGATCTCCCCCAGTATCACCAGCATCTGATCTGATCTGATCTCCCCCAGTAACACCAGCATCTGATCTGTTTCTGCTGAACTGGGAAACTGTGGCATGAGGTTTGAGAGTTTGTGGAGGTATTTCTCTCTCACCTCTGTAAATTTCTCACAGTGAAGGAGAAAGTGTGTCTCTGTCTCGACCTCACCCGTGTCACAGTGAGCACAGACTCGTTCTTCCTTTGGAAGCCACTCTCTCTCTCTCTCTCTCTCTCTCTCTCTCTCTCTCACACACACACACACACACACACACATACACTAATGCTTATTACCTCACCTGGATGAGCCAAGTTTTTGATCACCCAATAGATCATTGACCTGTAAATGTAAATGTAGATGCTCATGTGTGGATGAATTTATCTGTCTGATGCAAGAAAGAAGCAAAAGTTGATTTGGTTTTGAGTTCTGAAAGTTACGGTATGTTTTCATAGTACAATGCACTCTATTATCTCAAAAGATCAAGAATAAAAAATAAAATAAATATCCAGCACACAAATTACAACGCTGACCATTCTATGCACGCACGCACGCACACACACAGTCATGTAGTGGAGTTAATGTCTTCCTGGAGTTATGGAAGTTCATGTGTGCTGTGTCGGGTTCTGGCGGGGCCTGGAGGGATCTGTGTGCAGGAGAAAGGACTTTTTGTGTTCAAGCTTCCGTGCCCGAGACAAAAGCAATAAAACTCCCCTCCCCATCCTTTCAAACACACTCGACTGAAGCTGAACTCAGTGTCTTTATTGGTCCTGAATCAGGCTTTTGGCACAGAACGCTGTCTGTGTCTGTCATACCCACTAAATAACTCATTCATAAAGTCCCTCTGATAAAGAACTGCGCTTATATTAAGAGTCCCAAATCAGCTGAGACACGCTTTATAAAACAAAATATACTGCATCAGATGACAGAACATTAACTGAAAATGAAACATTTTGAGCTAAATCTCCGTCTAAATGACACATGAACAGACCTGACATTGATTATAAATCTATAAAAATACACACAATTGTGTAGAGACACAATGGCGTGACGCATAAAAAAATGTCATATAATATATGTATATAAGTCTGTATTCTTTTGTGTAGAAGTAGAGTAGAAACATATATATATCATATGAAAACTTTTTGATGCGTCACTTGTAATTTTGCTGTAATAGTAACTGCACAGATGAGCCAAAATATTATGACCCCTCACAGGTGAAGCGAATAACACTGATCACCTCCTAACAAGGGCACATATCAAGGTCTGGGTAGATTAGATGGTACGTGAACAATCAGTTCTCATAGTCAACATGTTGAATGCAGGAGAAATGGGCAGGAGTAAAGACCTGAGTGACTTTGACAAGGGCCAAACTGTCATGGCCAGACGACTGAGTCAGAGCATCTCTGAAGCAGCAATGCTTGTGGGGTGCTTCCAGTCAACAGTGGTGAGCACCTACTGACAGCGGTCTGAGGAGGGACAAACCACAAACCGGCAACAGGGTGTTGGACTCCCAAGTCTCATTGATGCACGAGGGCAACGAAGGCTATCCCATCTGGTCCAAACCTACAGAAGGTCTACTGTGGCACAAGTTTCAGGCAATTTGAATGATGGTTACGGGAGGAATGTGTCACACACACAGTGCATCATACCCTGCTGCATATGGCGCTGCATAGCCACAGATCAGTCAGATGCCCTTGATGACCCTCGCCCACCATCAAAGCGCCTACAATGGGCACGCAAATGTCTAAACTGGACATTGGAGCAGTGGAAGAAGGTCGCCAGTTCTGATGAGTCCCGTTTTAATACCTTACAATAATTTGCTTGCTCATGTCATAAAATCGAATTCATAATTAGAACAAAAAATCAGTTGTACTCCAAATATTTGAAAAATAATCATGTTTACTGATTATCATGCGATTAATAGGGTGAAGATCCCCACATGTATCTTCATTAAACATGTCTGTGATGTAGTTTATCATGAATAAACTTTCTGATCAGCACAGTTCTGTGTGCTGACTTTCATATGCTGTTTTTACCATGTTGTGATGGTAATGTAGTTGGTCTGCTGTGCTGGTGAACTGTATTCTGAAAGGTGAAGAGAGATAGAACAGATTCAAGTCATGCCAAGTGAGGTCAAAGATCAAGATCAACTGATCAAAAAGACCAGATGAAAGAGTTCATCTAATTTAATCAGAGTCTCTACTCAGATGTATTTAGATTATCAGCATTTTCACTCAAAAAACAACCAAACTAGGATTTACATAACTAAAACAAATAAAAACAAGAGAGAACTCATTACCATTCAAGATTGGAAATATTCATCTCACTGTAGCTAATTGTAAATAGACTCCTCCTACAGCAGACAGACTCCTCCCTCCTACAGTATAATCCTCCAACAGCATATAAACCCCTCCCACTGTAGGTATACTCCTCCAACAGAAAATGAATCGCTCCCACTGTAATAAGACCCCTCCCACTGCAAATATACTCCTCCTTCTATGGATAGACCCCTCCTACTATGGATATATACTCCTCCCACAGCATGCAAACCCCCTCCCATTGTAGGTTTACTCCTCCCACTGCGCATAAACCCTTCCAACTGTGGATAGATCCCTCTCATTACATATACACGTCTCCCACTGCAGATATACTCCACCTACTATGTATAGACTCCTCTGATTACAGATATACCCCTCCCAATGTGGATTGACCACTCCCATTGCAGACATACTCCTCCCACTATGGATAGACACATCCCACTGCGATTAGATCCCTCTTGCTGCAAATACACTCCTCCCACATCAGATAAGTTCCTCCCATTGTAGGTATACTCTTCCCACTGCGGATAAACCCTTCCAACTGTGTATAGACCCCTCCCACTGCAGATATACTCCACCCACTATGGATAGACACATCCCACTACGAGTAGACCCCTCTTGCTGTAAATACACTCCTCCCACATTAGATAAACTCCTCCCATTGTGGATAGACTCCTCCAATTATATATATATATACCCATCCCACTGTGGAAAGACCCCTCCCATTGTGACTAAACTCCTCCCACTGTGTACAAACTGCTCCCAAGGTGACCTTTATTGCCCTCCTTACAGTTAAACTGATGAAAACAGGTAGATACAAATAGACAGAGAGGAAGTTCAATTTTTGGTCTCTTGCAGTATGGACAGAAAATCTGAACAATTTCCCATTCTGTAATACTTCAGTTCTCACTAATACAAAGTTCCTGCCAAATATCACTGGCTAGTAAAATCAAAATGTATCCAGTTGAACAGTGACCATATTCAGTAGCATTGAAGTACACATGTACACATAAACACAAGAAAACAACCTCAAACATCAATGCAAGACATAAAAGCAGCGCTGATTGTGTTGTTTTGACGCTGACATCTCTCAGAGCTCCTCAGGTGACACTGTTTATATCCACCACTCAGATACTGAGGTAACTTTTGCCTTGAATTACTCAAGCGCCGCGGGAGATATCTGTGTGTCAGAGAGGTCACAAGTGTACCTGTGGCATCACTCAGCACACACGTCGTTTTATCCAGCGTGATGTTTTCATGTCATGTTGTGGCGCCCCAGGCGGCGAGCTGTTGTAACCAGCTAAACACAATCAAATCTTTTTGAAGTCGTCGTCGACGACGCGTGAGACCATCTAACCTTAATGCTAAATAATTAGCAGAGCACGTGGCACAGCGGGGGTTCTTACTGCGGGGCCAAACTTTCTGTCTGTGCTTTGATCATTATGTTAATTAAATCTGTCTGTCTTGACAGGTTGAGGAAGGTGAGACAGGTAGGTGTCATAAACACCTCAGACACCTGGTGAATGTGACTCATTAAACTGTCATTGACGACCCCTGAGAGCGACAAGACGAGGAGCGCCGTAAAGTCAAAGAACCGTAACACCAACCAATCAGTGTGACAGAGTCATTCATACTTTGCAGGACATTTCCCTGTACATGTCCTCATATTTAGAAGTCATATCAGCTAGATTTTTACATCCCAGTCTCACAATTAAGTGAATAACTAATTTCACTCATTTAGAGCAGATGTTGCTAGGGATGTAAAAAAGTACCGGTGCTTCGTTACCAACTCACTAGTACAATAAATAAGTTGGAATGATAATCGAATTTCAGCAGTTTGGGTAGAGCCAAGTACAGACTCCTTTAGGTCATTATCACACATACTATACCAGTTATTTAGGTAGTTTTAATGTTTGAAATGTGAATTTTTGTTTTCTTGAATACTTGAAATGTCTGGTAACTACTGACATTTTGTAATCGTGACAATTATTTCCAACTTGTAACATAAAAACTGGCAATTTCTGTAGAAATATTCCATTTTGTTCTTGCATCAAAATACTTGTTTTCTTGGGAATATTGTTTTAATCTGTAATTAATATATATATAGTGTCCTCAACATCACTTTCCATCCTGTTAGTCTTTTGTAATATCCCTTTAACTAATAAAAGCCATTTCCTTAATGACATCATCCTCCAGGAAGTGGAAGATCATTTTTGGCGGGAAAACATCAGGAAGTATTAGCAATGGATTTGATGGTTTCTGTGATGTTTTGTGCTGTTGGTTGGTTTCACTCACTCTAAACAGTCCATCTTATTGTTTAAAAGTTAAAAAATATCAAAATGAACTCCCCCAAGTAAGCTAACTGTCAACGGCTAACTTTAGCTCTATATTTCCACCCTGTTTATGCTCTTGCCATTGTGTAAAAAAAATCAAGTTATATTTAAAGGGACAGTTCACCCAAAAATGAAAATCCTCTTATGATCGACTCACCTTTACTCCATCCCAGATGTGCATGACTTTCACATTTCAGCTCTGTGTGTTCATATAATGCAGGTAAACAGGTGTCATCAGGCTGCTGGCTGTTTGACGTTCAAGAGTCAAATTTAGGCATCGTAATAGTAATCCACACAACTCCAGTCGATCAATTAATGTCAGCTGAAGCAATTGATCTGGAGTCGTGTGGATTACTTAAAAATGACTTTTGGACGGTCCAACAGCCAGCAGCCTGATGACACCTGTTTACCTGCATTATATGAACACACAGAGCTGAAATGTAAAAATCATAAAGGAAAGTCATACACATCTGGGATGGTTTTTTTTTTTTAGAAATACAACACAAGCATGTTTATGTTACAGTGTTCAAAAGGTGCATCACAGGAATTAGCCAATGACAGTTCTGTGGAGCGGCAGATCAGAATCAGGGCAGCGGTTGCGTTCAGGCCTGCGGAGAGAAGTCACGCTGCCCGACCTCTATGTCACTCATTCATGACAGTCGCCCAAGGGACGAATTAACCGGCCCACTCTGGAGATGTGTCAGAGGAGAGGATATTACACACACACACACACACACATACACATACACAAACACACACACACACACACACACACTGGCATCAGGGCCAGCCAGCCAAGGTGAGTCCACCGAGGCGAAAATTGAAGAGAAGGAGAAACCTTCCATTAAAGCTTTGCTTTCACACCTCAAACCCCACAAGAGGAAATGAGAGGTACAAACTCCAGACACACCTCACTGCATCAAGCGTGTTAAGGGGCCACGAGGGCCTGAATGTTTGTGTTTTGGATGGTTTTCTGCCCTCAGGGGTAACTAAATGACTGAATGGTGCCACCATTTTGACCAGATCCACTCCATCACTGACGGCGGCTGGTAAATATTCTCTGTTGAATATAAAAGATTCTGTTTAGAGCAGAAACTGTTATGGAGTATCATTTATGATTTAAGCATAAAAACAAACGGTACAGCTAAGCGTCTCTGTTTGTGTTCCACAGAAGAAAGAAAGTCATAAGGGTGAGCATGAATGTGTGTTTAATGAATCAGCTGCGATGTGAGAGAGAACAAAAACCAGCTCAGGAAATGATTAGACAGCTGATAAAAACCATGTTTGAAGTGTTACACGGACTCTGCTAAAGCCTCAATCTGTATATAACTGACACCTGAAAACCATTTAAACAGTCATCATATTCCTGCAGATTATACTGTTGAGAATACCACCTGATAAATTAATTATTGATGCTGCCCTTCAAATGTGTTATTAACATCTCACTGTAGTATTATTCAAATTTCACTGTGATATCATGTGACACTAGTATTTTATTCATATTCTCTGTTCTGTGACTGTAGCATTAATATTTAAGTGTAATCTGACCGTGGAGTGCTCTGAATTTTTCTCTCCGCTCGTAATGTGGTGGTTAATGTGATGGAAGCTCTTGTGTTTTGATAGATGTGATGGTAAACGCTGCTGTTTCATCTCTGAATGCGGCAGATGAAGAAGACAGTTTAAACAGGTGCGTCTGGACTTCATCACACACACACACACACCACACACATCACACACACACACACACCACACTCACACATACACTCACCACACTCACACACACACACACCACACACTCACACATACACTCACCACACTCACACACACACACACCACACACTCACACATACACTCACCACTCACACATACACACACTCACACACTACACACACTTACACACTCACACTCATACACTCTCACACATACACACACTACACACACCACACACATCACACACACACACACCACACACACATCACACACACCACACACATCACACACACACTCACACACACACACACCACACACTCACACATACACTCACCACTCACACATACACACACTCACACACTACACACACTTACACACTCACACTCATACACTCTCACACATACACACACTACACACACCACACACATCACACACACACCACACACCACACACATCACACACACACTCACACACACACACACCACACACTCACACATACACTCACCACTCACACATACACACACTCACACACTACACACACTTACACACTCACACTCACACATACACACACTACACACACCACACACATCACACACACACACACCACACACATCACACACACACCACACACATCACACACACACACACACACACACACCACACACATCACACACACACACACCACACTCACACATACACTCACCACACTCACACACACACACACACCACACACTCACACACACACACACCACACACTCACACACTCACACACTACACACACTTACACACTCACACTCACACACTCTCACACATACACACACTACACACACTTACACCACACACACACACACACACACACTCACTCACTCACACACACGCACACACATACACACGCACGCACACACACACATGCACACACATACACACGCACACACAAACACTCACACACACACACACTCACACACACACACACACACACACACACACAGACAGACACGCTACAGTCACACACACACACACACACACACAAACGGATATGCACACAGTCTCACACACAGTCTCACACACACACAGTCTCACACACACAGTCACACACAAACAAACAAACAAACACACACACACACACACACACACTCACACATTTATTATATATATATATATAATTCTGTTTGAAAGATAACTGAGTAAATATCCGTGACATGTCTCTATAAAAACATGTTTTGTGTGTCAACTCTGTTACATTCAAAATGTTGCAGGGTTGAACATTGAAGTTGAAGATCAGTGCATGAAATATCACTATTTAATAATATTCCACATATAATATATACTACATTATTTCAACCCTGTTACAGTAAGAATGTTATTTATAAACGCTTTATATAATATTTAAATAGTTATCTGAGCAAATGCTAATAATATATTTCAGTTTGTGTGCCTGGTAATAAAATAAATATTAGTAATAATAATAATTATTATTATTTCTATCTTAAAACATGTTTGTGTCTAGTAAGAAATGAAACATAATAATAATAACAATAATTATAATAATCTCTATTTCAAGACATGACTTGAACATGACCGGGTTGAAGATCAGTGCAAGAATGTCTATTGACCGGGAAATATCTCTATTTAATAATGTTCAGTACACTATATACTGCATTATTTAAATGCTGTCACATTTTGTTCATAATGTATACATAATTTAGACCCGGGGCTTTTCCCAGTGGGCCAGCCGTGAAACAGGGCTGAATTGGCAGCAATAAGAAGGCTCAGCAGAGGTTGTACTTCCTTTGCCATTCTATGTTATACATCCTCATTTTTTGCATGTCTATTTATATTCTCACCTTGTTTCATCTTCTGAGTCTCACTGTAATGTTCTGTGTGCACTTGTTTCTCCTATCAAGTTCCTTGTGTACGCAAGAACACTTGTCAGTAAAGCTCATTCTGATTCTGTTAAGCTGAAACGGGCCGGCGTGTTCTGCAGAACGTGCCGCGACAGGCTGAAGAGGGACGCAAAATGGTGCCGTGATATGCCGAAGAGGACATGAGACAACCACCCCCAATTCTGATAGTAACACTCAGTTTGTGTTCTTGGTAAGAAATTAAATATAATTATCCCATAATTTATTCACCCTCAAGCCATCCTAGGTGTATATGACTTTCGTCTTTCAGCCAAACACAATCGGAGTATATTACTAAAAATATCCTGCTCTTCCAAGCTTTATAATGGGAGTGAATGGTACCTTAGATTTTGGAGCCAAAAAAAGATGATCCATCCATCATATAAGTAATCCATACGGCTCCAGGGGGTAATAAAGGCCTTCTGAAGCAATGCGCTTTTGTAAGAAAAATATCCATATTTATAACTTTAGAAACTAAAATCACTGGCTTCCGGTAATGGCCGTCCGTGCGTTCATGAAAGAGAGTCGAGTACCGGCGCAGGCGTAGCGTAAGCTCCGGATAGAAGTGATGAACGTGGAAGCGTAGAGAATAGAGCAAAACAAAACACTGGTCATGGATTAGAAGACAACAACAAGGATTTTTAAAGAAAAATGGCGGAGGATTTCGATATAAGAGGAGATTGAGTTTTTTGCCCAACCCTATTTGTTTGAACCAGAGTACATCGAGCAGGAACTCGGAGATGGAGGAAGCTGCAGCAGCGGCACAAACAAAAGAATGTAGTAGACGGAGAGTACCGGAGACGGAGAGTACGGGAGACGGAGAGTATGGGAGACAGAGAGTACGGGAGACGGAGACGGAGAGTACGGGAGACGGAGACGGAGAGTACGGGAGACAGAGAGTACGGGAGACGGAGACGGAGAGTACGGGAGACAGAGAGTACGGGAGACGGAGACGGAGAGTACGGGAGACAGAGAGTACGGGAGACGGAGACGGAGAGTACGGGAGACAGAGAGTACGGGAGAGACAGAGAGTACGGGAGACGGAGACGGAGAGTACGGGAGACGGAGACGGAGAGTACGGGAGACGCAGAGTATGGGAGACGGAGAGTACGGGAGACAGAGACGGAGAGTACGGGAGATGGAGACGGAGAGTACGGGAGACAGAGAGTACGGGAGACAGGAATGGGAGGCGGAGGCGGAGACGGAGAGTACGGGAGATGGAGAGTACAGGAGACAGAGAGTACGGGAGACAGGTATGGGAGGCGGAGGCGGAGACGGAGAGTATGGGAGATGGAGAGTACGGGAGACAGAGAGTACGGGAGACAGGTATGGGAGGCGGAGGCGGAGAGTACGGGAGATGGAGAGTATGGGAGACAGAGAGTACGGGAGACATAGACGGAGAGTACGGGAGACAGAGAGTACAGGAGACAGGTATGGGAGGCGGAGGCGGAGACGGAGAGTACGGGAGATGGAGAGTACGGGAGACGTAGACGGAGAGTACGGGAGACGGAGAGTATGGGAGACAGGTACGGGAGGCGGGGGAGGAGACGGAGAGTACGAGAGACGTAGACGGAGAGTACGGGAGACAGGTATGGGAGGCGGAGGTGGAGACGGAGAGTACGGGAGACAGGTATGGGAGGCGGAGGTGGAGACGGAGAGTACGGGAGACGTAGACGGAGAGTACGGGAGACGTAGACGGAGAGTACGGGAGACGGAGAGTACGGGAGACAGGTACGGGAGGCGGAGGCGGAGGCGGAGACGGAGAGTACGGGAGACGGAGACGGAGAGTACGGGAGACGGAGAGTACGGGAGACGTAGACGGAGAGTACGGGAGACGGAGAGTACGGGAGACGGGTACGGGAGGCGGAAGCGGAGACGGAGAGTACGGGAGACGGAGAGTACGGGAGACGGGTACGGGAGGCGGAGGTGGAGACGGAGAGTACGGGAGACGGAGAGTACGGGAGACGTGGTGGTGCTCATGCAGGAAATGCCAAGTAATGCCAACAGACGCTGGTTGCGTGTTTGCTGCCATGAATGGACGATTGGAATGACTGGATAGATGCATTAAAGCACCATTTTAAGACTAACACAAATCTACAGTATAGCTAAAACAACTCACTTCTTTTCGACATTTTCCTTTGCTGTAAACAATGCACGCTTCCGCGTTTGTCACTTCTCACAGGAGCTTACACTACGCCTACGTCATACGCTGGAACTCGACTCTCTCGTGAACGTGCGGACGGCCGTTACCGGAAGCTAGTGATTATAGTTTCTAAAGTTATAAATATGGATAGTTTTCTTACAAAAATGTATCACCTCAGAAGGCCTTTATTAAGCCCCTGGAGCCGTATGGATTACTTATATGATGGATGGATCAGCTTTTTTTGGGCTTCAAAATCTAAGGTACCATTCACTCCCATTATAAATCTTGGAAGAGCAGGATATTTAGTAATATACTCCGATTGTGTTTGACTGAAAGAAGAAAGTCATATACATCTAGGATGGCTTGAGGGTGAATAAATTATGGGATCGTTTTCATTTTTGGGTGAACTCACCCTTTAACAGCCTAATCTAGGAAATATCTTTGCCCTCACCACATTATTAACGGTCCATATTTTTGTGGTTTGTGCTAATAATGCCCTCATTGAGTTTTCCTCAATAGTTTAATAATTGACGAGGACAATATGAGTGTAAATATAATGAACTACTGATAAAAACTGTAAGCTTGTTTCTGTTTAAACGTGTTATGACATCACTCACTCTATATGATGAATATGATGAAATGTCACAGTGTAACAGGGTTGAACCGAAATATCGACCTTCTGCATTTGCTGTCTTAGAAGTAAATTACACAAATTATGTTTCAATATGTTACAGTTAAAGCAAAATTTAGGAAGAATTTTATATATAAATTACTGTAAATGTACTTGTGATGAATGGGGCATGCTAATTGGCTGATATTCACATTAAAATCAGAAAAGGGTTAAATTTAACGTTTTATTGAATCATTGAGTCATTTTAGTCTTCCATTAATTATATTGTAGCAGTAATAACTCTTTTGGACACGCATTTCCTGAGAATGATCAAAATCCTAAACACACTTCATCAATACTTGATATGCCAAAGGACAGAAGGAAAAACTGGTGCTCTTCTTTTACTTCACAACCCTTAAAAAATACTTCAACGTTTGTGATGTTCTATTGGTTTAAAATGACCACGGCTACAGTTTTTCATTAAATGTGCCAAAGGTGAGCTACTATGATTACATTTTATTTGACCATATAGAATTCAATTTCCTTTTTGTTTTCTTCAATTCTGCAATCCACTAGTCTCTCACAGCATTGAAACAGAAGAGAGAGAGGGTGTTTAGAAACCCAAGCGTACGTCTTTAAAGTGCCTTTGATTTGCATCATTAACTGTTTTTGGACACCGAGTCTGACGTGCAGCCGAGCTCTGCGTTTGGACACGGATCCCATCTGGATCGGATTCTATGGGTGGGAAGTTAAAGTTGGTTAGAAAATGGCAGCGATTATGGAGCTAAAATGCCATTGGACACTCAAATCCAAGAGCAGAACATCCTGCAGCCAAAGCGGCCCTATAAAATCTGGCGCAAGTTGGAATCTTTTCACTCAGCACATGGTCCTCTTTAAATCAGAGCCATTTTATTATTATGGAAATAGACTTACTTTTCTGTATAATTTTGCTTTGAACTGAGTTTTTAGCTTTGCAACTGAAGTTACAGGCCTGAGATGTTGTTAGCAGACAATGAGAGATTTGAACAGGGTTTTTGGAAGCAGTTTCTCAAAGTTTTGCACATTTAGATCTTTTAGGAAGTACGTGTAGACTCTGTTCCAAAACCTAGTGAGCTTCCTACATAGCCAGCTGCCTTCTAAGGCAGCATCCAAGAGGGAATTCTGTAAGGAACACTTTACATATACAGCAACACCACATACTATACAAATAACCCTCCTCATGTGAAACCCACAGAAGTCTTGACTCAAAATGTTGCTAAGCTAATGGCATGATACTCTAATAAGAATAAAATACAAAGCTCGTTTAGCAGCTAAGAGAAATGCATTATAATTGCGACCAGCAGGACGCAAATATACAAATTATGTGTCATCTGCTACGCAAGTCAAACCGGATTGCTAATTCTAAATCAGATGTGGTACGTGGTGACAAAAGCAGATATAAATGGTTGTTTTGCTAATCGATATTGTACGTCTTTGGTATTGAAATGTAAGGAAGCATTAAAATTGGCCATCTGTAGACAAGACGTTACTTCACCCATTGATGGACATTTTATTGAACATGACCTTCACATTTATTTAAATTGAGAAAGTCATGAAGTCATTGTAGACATACGTTTTAAGGATGTTTTATTTTAAGATCATGTCTTCTGTGAGCTTCAATGAAGACTGAACCATCTAATCAAGGGAACATCACAATAATATTCAATACGCAATATTCACTACATTATCTCAACCGTCTGTAATGTATAAACATTTAGCAGCTATTTGAATAAACAAAACATTACGATATAAAAAAGATCATATTAATTTCAATATTAAAACCTGTTTTGTGTCAAACCTGATATACTCAAGATGATTCAGAGTTGAATGCTACAGGTTGAAGTTCAGCGCAAGAATATCTGTTAACCGTCTAATATAGGAAATATCACTAGTCAATAATAATACTCAATATTCAATTTTTAGATTTTTAGATATTTTTACAGGAAACCAATGCAGAAATTATTATCAAGAATATGATTTTTGCCCTAATATCAAAGGTCTTACTAGAAAAATAAATTGTGCTCTAACGTTGATTTTCTTGATATAAAATATGATGGTGTCTGGTCACATGTGCATGTAAAATGGCTAGAAATAGCATTTTAGCTTAGCGTAAAGCTGACAGTTTACACAAGGTTTATTTCTATTTCTTCTGCTCCAAACTTACTTCAAAAGTACTTCTCTGTCTGCTCGTATGAATGTCACACATCATAAGAAAGTGTTTCACCACTGTTCAAATGCACTTTAGATGATTTATATTATAAATGTTTTCCATCTGAAAGGACTAAATATTAAATGAAACAAATGACAATAAAATGCAAAGTAATCTCTTTAGTTATCAAAATACTTTTGAATGTAACTGTATTCTAATTACCAATTATTTAAATTGTAACTGTAGTGGAATACAGTTACTTATATTTTAAATATGTAATCCCGTTACATGAATTCCGTTACTCCCCAACACTGCTTGTAATAAACAAAACATTATATTTGATTATAATAAAAAAATATTTCAAAGCTTATTTTGTGTCTACCATGTTATAATAAAATGCTTCATGTTTGAAAGTTACAGAATTGAAGATCAGTGCAAGAATGGCTATTAACCAATAATTTAGGTAATATCAATATTCAGTCATATTCAATCCAAAATATTTACTACATCATTTCAGCCCCATCACATTAAGTTTGTAATTTGTAAATGTTTTGATATAATCTTTGAATGGATAACTGAGAAAATTCTGGTTGTATCACTCAGTTTCAGTAAAACATTATAATTAAAAGTAATAATAATAAATATAACTGCAAGCAGCGATACTGGAGTCAAGCCAATTATGGGCACCATGAGCAGCAAAAGAAGCTTTGTAATATGTTTTTGGCTACAGTGTGATGAACAGTGTATGACAAGTTAGAAAAAGTAAACTTTCAATCATAACAAACTGATTTATTTTAAAATGAACTATAAATAGCTAGTTGTGCAGTATGTGGTGTTATTCTGAAACTGCTCAGGTAGTATCTGGGCATGATGGCTATCATGCAAGAAAGCATCCAAGAGTTATAAGCCAAAGTAGACATTTTTCTTTCCCCTGACCAGTAGGGGGCAGTGCGCCAAAACACTGCAGGTAACCTTAAGGCATAATTTTGATGACACGTACCAAGTTTCATCCCAATTCCTCAACTTGTAACAGAGATACAGCCTCAAGTTAAATTTTGCACGTTCTTTGTCAAATTCGTTGAAGCGCCATTCGAGTATGGTTTATCAAAATTCTGTGAATATTTTTTGTCGTACGTGCCTCTAGAAATCTAGAAAGGCCAATTTCCATGCGAATCGGACAAATGGCTTAGGACGAGTTCGAAAAAGTTGGTTTTTCAGAAAATTAATAATAGCGGATGTTCATGATGGAAAATGACATCAAAGAGACTAGTCGAATAGTCTTGAGACAAGGAATCAGATAAAAAAGGAATTACGTTTCTAGGACTCACGGTTCAAAATGTATTAACATGAGTGCAAATTTGGGCAGTTGGTGGTGCTAGAGTGTTTGCGGCAGAGACGCCAAATTTGCTGTGGTAACACACCTGACAGTCCTCTATCTGTGTGCCAAATTTCATAACTTTCCCGCAAGTGGTTCTATGGGCTGCCATAGACTCGAGCGGAAGAAGACGAAGTGGAAGAATAATAATAATAATAATTGGAAAACTAACGAAAACAATAGGGGTTTTTCGCCCCTTCGGGGCTTGACCCCTAATCATTTGAAAACATGTTTTGTGTCAACCCAGTTATATTCAAAATGTGTCAGCACATAGATGTAACATGTAACAATGTAACAGGGTTAAAAATCATTGCAAGAATGTCTATTAAGCATCTAATTGAGGAAATTGAGTTTCAATATTCAATCAAATATTTCAACCCTGTCACAGTAAGTTCTTAATTTATATTTTGGTACAATCACACAGTTCTATTGTGCCTTGTAATAAACAAAACAGCATAATTTTATATAATACTAAATATTTTTCAAAACATATTTTGTGTCTACCATGTTATAATAAAATGCTTCATGGTTGAACGTTACATGATTGAAGGTCAGTGCAAGAATCAGCTAATCTAGGAAACACATCTGCAACACACCACATTATTTGCAGTCAATATTGTTTGTGCTTTGTACCAAAAATACTTTATTTTATAATATTTGGTGAAAAATTATATATATATATATATATCATTGCATTTGCATTTATTCCCCATTTCCTTCTAATAAAATAAAAATTCTCTTTAGAAATTTTCAGAGCAGACATTTTTTTCCCTTTATTCAGTCAAAGTTAATAAAAGACAACAACAGTTTTAACATTGAAACATTTCCACGTGCATCTGCAGATGTGAAGATGTACCCATTTTGGCATGGGAATGCTGGTCGACCAACTATGGGAATTCCTACTGGTTTAACTGGTCTTTTCAGCAGGGGAATGACTTTCTTTATGGATAAAAAATGGTTTTGAATGTGTGTCTTGTGAACTTGTGCAGTTTGGATTAAGCATTTTCATTTTCTCCCAGCTGCCATTGTCAGCAGGATGTTCACCCTGCATTATTGTTTAGGGGGTAAAAAGCTAAAGAGACACTCACATGATGGCGTTCCCTGTTCGATGCTTTCTATAATCCAGTGTTTACTTAAACTCACTCTGAGGCCATTTGCTGCGGCATTTGATTGGATCTGTTTGGCAGGTTGTTTGAATATAAAAGAGTGAGCTTAAAACACAGTGCTAATGCTAAACTGTGATGCTGCGCTAATCTATTGGGCAGAAAAACACTCATCAGCTAACTTCTTCAAACCCTCTCAGAGAGGAGTCGAATATATCTAGAGACACGGCGATGATAAAAAGATATTTCACCACAGTGAGCTCACTATACCACTGGCACGCAGAGACGCATTCAAAGGCCCGAGGTGGAGGTGCTTTATCGCTCGCCTGCTTCTCAAGACTGTATCGGCGTTAATGAAAGATTTTGAATGCAGGAAGCTGTCCCTTCTTTAGCTGACGTTCCTCTATGGTTCATCCTCAAAGCTAAGAGCCAGACACAAAGCCCAGAATGCTCTCATCGGCCGGTGAACCTTCAGCCTTCATACGAAACAGAGGCGTTCAAAAGAATCACAAGAAATTAATTTCCTCTCTGGAGAAGAGGACATTCCACTCGTGAGGGCTTCCTGTCATCTGTGTGCCATGACTGCAAGATGTGCAGTATTTAACCGCCTGACTGGCGTCCAATGGCACACAGGTGAATCTGATTATGCAAAACTGCGCCGTGGATCGCATAAATGAAGGTTATAGTAAGAGACACAGAGGAGAAAAGTGCCTTAGATGAAGACAGATAGTTCAGAGGTTAAACTCTGAATCACGTGACAAGTTGTTGCAAAAGTTATCCTGTATTTCTTTCTTTCTTACACAATTGATTTCCATTCAATGGCAATTGATAGCGACTCACTTAATTCTTAAAGTAGCACCGAAAATTGTCATAAATATAGTGCATGTGAATTGTGCATTATGTTCCAAGTTTTCTAAAGTGATTCACTCTCATATCAAATCTAATTATTGATCAATTTATGTATCCAGATGAAATATGGCGACACGTCAATGTCATCAAACCTCACTGGCTTCTGATGTCATGTCATTTAGGCATGAGATGCACAAAAAATATAACAGATGAGTAAATAATGACAGGATTGTAATATTAACCAAATATTCCCTGTTATTACAATTTAAAATGAATACGGTGAGAGAATAGTCGTACAAAGAACTCTTCCAACATGTCCTGTGGACATCAAAACACTCTCGAAACATATATATATATATATATATATATATATATATATATATATATATATATATATATATATATATATATATAAAATAGACTGTTTTAAGACAGAGATGTGTTTACTTCTAAAAACAAACTAATTATTAATTCATTCATTTTAAGCGGATATCACAAACTCTTGACTTTAAACCGCAGGATGAAATGTTTTACACAAAGACATAAATCCTTCATTTCTAAAGGGTCGTAAATGGTTTGGAGGGAAAGAAGATTTGGCCAAGAATCAGAGAAAAGTTTCAACCTACAGCTGAGGTCAACCTCACTTAGTGTGCAGATACAGAGAAAACCCTCAAACACACACACACACACACACACACACACACACACACACACACAGAGAGAGAGAGTCTAAATGTCAACAACCGCATCCCTAATTGAAATGAACTTAAACCTGAAATATACATATATATTAAAACCACCACCACCAATATCAACAACAACTAAATGCCAGAAGGAAATACAGAGAAAGAGAAAAATGTACACTACAAATGCGTTTTGTGATTTTGACCCACCTCCATATGTGGTTTGAATGATCGGAACACAAAACCTTTTGAACCCCGTTCACACTTGTGGACTGTATGTTGACCACGTGTGTTTAAATCACCTGAGATGGATGTCAAAACCACTTGTGAATGGAAACCGGGCAGGGAAAAGTCTTGAAACATTCATAGACTGGGTTTATCTTGTTTATTTGGAGTCTCACAGAAACTCTACACCTAACCCAAACCTCTACCCTACCCTAAACCTAGCCCAATAATTACTAACAACAAATGCTACATATATTTGTTCCTGGGCGCCTCTCTGCTCCACATTCGCCCACATTTACACCCTCATAAAATAAAGACGTACTGGCAGACAGTTTGAATACACAACAATAGACAGAGAGAAACGCTAAACACACTTAACATTCCCACATCAACTGTTTCCCATTCACAACATCTCTACTTCCCCCTCCTTTATTTACAGTACAGCTTCAATTCCCAAGCTCCACTGTTTATCTCAAATAATAACATGGAACTATTAATTAGCACTGCTCGCTTTTTTAAGGCATTTTCCTGTAAACTTCAACTAAACAAGAACAAACACAACTTGACACATTTGGTTACCATAGTATCAGAGATGTTTAAAATGTTTTTCACCAAAAAAAAAAAAATTGAAAGAGAGAGACAGAGAGAAAGACAGATACCTCTTTTTCCACATACGCTGTGCTGATGCCCATTTTGCACATTTCCACCAAAGAGAAGGTAGTTCTGGATCAGATAAATCCATGCTGTGCCAGCCAGGAACCCCAATAACAACCTCACCAAGTACTGTTACACAGTGTCCTAACCAGGAATGATGCAATAAAGAAACAAGTAATAAAAGCTATGTTAACCGTATAAACCTTAATTTTGTTGTCAAGCAACATCACATGTTCATTACATTTGTCAACCATTTGGCTTATATTTCTGTAAAGTAACAGCACATCTCTCATCAACAAGAGACATGATTTGAGGTATCATTTATGTCTGGAAAGGGACCACTTTCACACTGAACCTTTAAAACTCAAGATTTAGTTTTCAAAAAATTCCTATTCCTAAAAACAGTATAAGCAATAGCAATAGTGAAGGCTTGCCTTAAACACCAAATCATTTAATCACTTAAACGAGGAGGTAGCCACATGTGACTCTACCCTACCTAGCAACTGGGCCAAGTTGATTGCTTAGGAGACCTGGCTGGAGTCACTCAGCACACCCTGAATTCGAACTTGCAACCCCAGGGGTGGTAGTCAGCATCAATACTCACTGAGCTACCCAGGCCCCCAAACCACTCCTTCTTAAACCAATGAACACACCTCAAATCACATCCACTCAATATATCTCAAACACACCCCCTAACCACGCTGTCCAATACATCTCAAAAAAACACCTTATTAAACCAAATCCATTAAAATACACATCAAGCCACGCCCACATCATGCACCTCAAACCACATCCACCCAAACACAACCCCAAACCACGCCCACCCAATGCATCTCAATCCACACCCACCAAAACACTCCCCTTAACCATGCTGTAATGTTTATGGTTTAATGTTTACAGTTTATAACATGTGACGTTATGTTATATAATTTCCACATGTGATGTGTTTAAACTTGAAAGCAGACATTGTTCATTTAGTCCACAAGGGGGCGTTGGAGTTTGATAGTTGGGTTGAGACTGCGGAAGCAGTGGGGGGGATTTCAGAAAGGAAGTTGGCGGGGAACACGAATGAAAATAAGTGTAACAGAGATTACAGAGTTCACTAAAAAGAGATCTAAAAACTACTTTGCTGTGTCTGAGAATTATTCAGAAACTTTACACATGCTAACCCAGTCCATGCCAAATCACACCTTCTTAACCCAATGAACACACATCAAGCCACGCCCACATCATGCACCTCAAACCACACCCACCAAATGCATCTCAATCCATACCCACCAAAACACTCCCCTTAAACATGCTAACCCAATCAATGCCAAATCACACCTTCTTAACCCAATAAACACACATCAAACCACACCCACCAAATATATTTCAAACACTCCCCAAAACCAAACATCTCAATCGAAAGCTACCCAAACACACCCCTTAACCACGGCCACCCAATCCAAGCCAAAACACACCACACCTTCACACTCCTCAAACTACACTCACACAATACAAATTTGGTCTGACAAATCAATTGTAAATAATGGAGAATATAGCAACTAGCGAAACTTCTGTGAAGACAGCAACTTAAAAGATGTATGTTACATACTTTGCCATCACCCCACATTGTATGAATGTGTACATTGTTTGAGATACAAATGTTGAACTGAGATTGGCTAATGCGCTAAAGCTAGCGGCAACACATCACGTGCATTTGAAATGTCACTTCCGTCAGCTGTTAAACGGCAAATGCTTCTGTGTAGTAAAAAAAACAAGTTTTTTTGTGTATAGTGTAAGTGTATCGTGTAAGTGCATTGTGTATAGTGTAAGTGTATAGTGTAAGTGTATAGTGTAAGTGCATTGTGTATAGTGTAAGTGTATAGTGTAAGTGCATTGTGTATAGTGTAAGTGCATTGTGTATAGTGTAAGTGTATAGTTTAAGTGCATTGTGTATAGTGTAAGTGTATAGTGTAAGTGTATAGTGTAAGTGCATTGTGTATAGTGTAAGTGTATAGTGTAAGTGCATTGTGTATAGTGTAAGTGTATCGTGTAAGTGCATTGTGTATAGTGTAAGTGCATTGTGTATAGTGTAAGTGTATAGTTTAAGTGCATTGTGTATAGTGTAAGTGTATAGTGTAAGTGTATAGTGTAAGTGCATTGTGTATAGTGTAAGTGTATAGTGTAAGTGCATTGTGTATAGTGTAAGTGCATTGTGTATAGTGTAAGTGCATTGTGTAAGTGCATTGTGTATAGTGTAAGTGTATAGTTTAAGTGCATTGTGTATAGTGTAAGTGTATAGTGTAAGTGCATTGTGTATAGTGTAAGTGTATAGTGTAAGTGCATTGTGTATAGTGTAAGTGCATTGTGTATAGTGTAAGTGTATAGTGTAAGTGCATTGTGTATAGTGTAAGTGTATAGTGTAAGTGCATTGTGTATAGTGTAAGTGTATAGTGTAAGTGCATTGTGTATAGTGTAAGTGTATAGTGTAAGTGCATTGTGTATAGTGTAAGTGTATAGTTTAAGTGCATTGTGTATAGTGTAAGTGTATAGTTTAAGTGCATTGTGTATAGTGTAAGTGTATAGTGTAAGTGTATAGTGTAAGTGCATTGTGTATAGTGTAAGTGTATAGTGTAAGTGCATTGTGTATAGTGTAAGTGTATAGTGTAAGTGCATTGTGTATAGTGTAAGTGTATAGTTTAAGTGCATTGTGTATAATGTAAGTGTATAGTGTAAGTGCATTGTGTATAGTGTAAGTGTATAGTGTAAGTGCATTGTGTATAATGTAAGTGCATTGTGTATAATGTAAGTGTATAGTGTAAGTGCATTGTGTATAGTGTAAGTGTATAGTGTAAGTGCATTGTGTATAGTGTATAGTGTAAGTGTATAGTGTATAGTGTAAGTGTATAGTGTAAGTGCATTGTGTATAGTGTAAGTGTATAGTGTATAGTGTAAGTGTATAGTGTAAGTGTATAGTGTAAGTGCATTGTGTATAGTGTAAGTGTATAGTTTATAGTGTAAGTGCATTGTGTATAGTGTAAGTGTATAGTGTAAGTGCATTGTGTATAGTGTAAGTGTATAGTGTAAGTGCATTGTGTAAGTGCATTGTGTATAGTGTAAGTGTATAGTGTATAGTGTAAGTGCATTGTGTATAGTGTAAGTGTATAGTGTAAGTGCATTGTGTATAGTGTAAGTGTATAGTGTAAGTGCATTGTGTATAGTGTAAGTGTATAGTGTAAGTGCATTGTGTATAGTGTAAGTGCATTGTGTATAGTGTAAGTGTATAGTGTAAGTGCATAGTGTAAGTGCATTGTGTATAGTGTAAGTGCATTGTGTATAGTGTAAGTGTATAGTGTAAGTGCATTGTGTATAGTGTAAGTGTATAGTTTAAGTGCATTGCGTATAGTGTAAGTGTATAGTTTAAGTGCATTGTGTATAGTGTAAGTGTATAGTGTAAGTGTATAGTGTATAGTGTAAGTGCATTGTGTATAGTGTAAGTGCATTGTGTATAGTGTAAGTGTATAGTGTAAGTGTATAGTGTAAGTGCATTGTGTATAGTGTAAGTGTATAGTGTAAGTGTATAGTGTAAGTGCATTGTGTATAGTGTAAGTGCATTGTGTATAGTGTAAGTGTATAGTGTAAGTGTATAGTGTATAGTGTAAGTGCATTGTGTAAGTGTATAGTGTATATTGTAAGTAAAAAGAGCATAGTGCATCATTTGGGACACAGCTATGTAAATGTTCTCACTCTGGTTGTGGATGTGGTTTGGTAGGAAGAAAATGTTCTAGAGTTACCTGAGTCGGCATCTGGCTTGTAACTTTATTAGGATGTGCATCATAATTCATGGTTTAATTGCTGTTGTAAGAATGCTTTTATGATGCACGCTGACAGTGTAAGAGATTCTTTTCTATGTTTCTATGGTGATATTTTTTATTTTTTGTCATCTCACTGTCTTAGACTTTGAAAACTGATCTAAAGGACATTGTAGTAAGGTTTTTACAACTTTTGTCGATTACTTCTGAGATTTGTTGACAAATTGTTTGCCTTTTGACTGTATTTTTTGCCTTTCTCAGGTTTTCACTGTACATCTTTTGAAACCATTAGAGACACTTGTTTGCATATTCCCAGTGTCTGTTTTGCAATGCCTTTTACTGTTGTCAGCAGTTAATGGTTATAAGCAGACCACAAATGACCTGTAGTTAGTATGCTAACAGTATGATCTAATAAATTCATCTTCCATCAAAACGGTGTGTTAACACAAGACAGTTCAGTTAATCAAAAGCACATCATAGAGACCAAACCGCTCGCGGCCGCACAGACCACATGTTTGATCACCGACCGCCCGTGTCACAGCGCGTCCACCTGTGCGCTTCTAACCGACCACCAACAGTGCAATTTCCTCTGTAATGTCAGACGTGGGTGCACTTTACTGCCTTTAGTATAATGGATGACAGGAGCAATGAATACAGTCATATTATTAATGCAAGAGTGACAGTTAGATGACGTGAGTTATGGCCACAGAGTCCCCGTTTCATGAGGCCTTTCAAACGCCATACATAAATGTCATGTGGCAGTGACCATAAACTATTACACAGGCAATTGGTTAGAAGATTTCCTCTGTTATCTATCACCGTTATTTACTAGTGCTTCTTTGTCAGACTAAACAGACTGTTGTGTCTGAACGACAGCGATTCGCAGTCTGCTTCATTATGAAAACCGCTCTATTTTCCAGGTGTTAGCAAAGTGCTCTGAATGAGCCGTTGTCAATGAGGGAGTATTTGAGAATATGCACCTAAAAGCTCTATTACTATGATAATGGAGCGGAGGGAGGGAGCACGGGGGGAGCTAGTGCTCCAGGCTAAATGTAGAGCCGTGGCTTTGCTCAGAAACCTCGGCTTATTTAAATATCAGACCTGCACACTGGATTGAGCATTAACATGACACTCAGGTAACGAGAAATGCTCTTAAGAAGAAAAATCAATGAGGAATAAATAGTACAGTAGTGGATAGTACAGCTCAGATCATTCGCTCTTGGAAGAATTTTGATGAGTTCAGATTGAGATCTCTGACTTCTCATTGCAGACTTTGGTATCTTTAGAAAATGTTAAATATTGAGTTTATTATTAATATGAAAGATTAATCCATTCATTTTGATAAAAATCGCTTTCACTATTTTTGTCTTGTTTTCCAGTAAATATATTTCAACATTCTTAAAACATGATGGGTATACTCGAGAAGCAAAAGTATATAAGATATTTCGTCCTGTTTTCAGATAAATCTAACAAAATTGTGTAATATTAAAACGCAGCGAATAGGGTGGGAATTTCCCCGCCTTTCTCGACCTGGGAGGAGGCAGGAAGGTAAAAACAACAACAAACAAAATAGGCGAAGGACAAAGGCCAACACGGAGCGACAGAGAGAGAGGGAAAAAAAACTCACACACCCCGGTTCTCTGAAGCACCATCGCATCGTCTTCCATCACTCCCCCACCATCACAGGTGGACGGCAGCCGCTCCTCCCCGGGCGGACTGGTGTCAGACCTACGACCCTGGCGGACAGAATGCCCCTCCGCAATCCCGGCAACTCGTGGGGACACTCCTCCACCCCTGGCAGCGGCCCTACCGCTCCAGGCAGTCGGGGAGTCGCTTCCCTCCTCCCCTCGCGGATGGCGGTCCTCTCCACCACTCCGCATTTCTGGGGGTCGGCAGGGCACTCCTCCACCCTTGGCAGCGGCCCTACCGCTCCAGGCAGTCCTCGCAGACGGCGGTCCTCTCCACCACTCCTCATTTCTGGGGGACAGCAGAGCACTCCTCCACCCCTGGCAGCAGCTCTACCGCTCCAGGCAGTCAGGGAGTCACTTCCCTCCTCCCCTCGCAGACGGCGATCCTCTCGACCACTCCGCATTTCTGGGGGATAGTAGGACACTCCTCCACCCCTGGCAGTGGCTTCATCGCTTCAGGCGGTCAGGGAGTCCAGTCCCCACTCGTCTTGTGGATGGCGGCCTTTCCCCTTGTCCAGCCGGTCGGGCTACTCCGTCCCCCGGCAGATGGCAGCGGTGCTCCCCTGGGTGGATGTCAGTGTTGAGGACTCCGCGACGGGCATCCCACCTCCCTCCCGGGTTTCAGCACCAATGTAAAGTGGGTTAAGGGAAAGGAGCAGGCGAGAACCGGCTTGGCAATATAAATAATAGTTTTAATAATAAACTGAATGAAAAACACATAACCATAAAAACAGAGCAGCTCCATGGCGTTCTCTCTGTAACTCGAGTCGCCGCCTTTATCACTCGCTCGCCCCCATCGGGCTGATTGGGGACCGGGCATGCATTGTTCCAGCGCGGCCCCGCCCTCCTCCGCTCTACATAGCCTAAAACAATCATGGCACAATATTACTAATACTTGATTCTAAGCTTTTTTTGTGTTTAGTTTTGACCCCATTTTAACAACATTTTGTTAGATTTCTATTCTCAATTCATTTTTCTTCTTGTTTTAAGGATGTTTACTGGAAAACTAGACAATATACCTATAGATATGTAGATATATATAATTTTTGCAGTGATATTACTGGGGTGTTTTTCTCTGGAGAATCATCTGAGAAGACCTTCAGCAAAAGTCTCCATTTGTTCTCAACTTAATCTCATTGCTGTCTTGGAGAAACAAGAGATATTAAAGAGATTGTGATCTTTTTTGTTCCTATAGACCATCTCCCAGCATACAACAGTTTTACAGAATTCAACAGAGCAAAAGTCATCATTTACAAACATGGTATAAACGAGTAGCACATTAAACGATAAAGTGTTTCGCCTGAGGATGTGAGATTTCTGCAGTATATTAGTGCCAAACATAAAAACAGCAGAAAATCAATCTTTCACAGTCGGAATATATAAGAATCATGTTTAAAATCATCATGAAATCTAAATTGCCGTAATGCATGTTCCTCGTCTTATTGCAGACGATTCATCAACGTATGTTAGTTGAAAGAAGCAGCTTAATATTTCATCAAACTGTAATGCCGTGCTCCGCCTCTGAAATGACTTTCTTTTTCAGCTGATGTCATCAAGCCCCATTATTTTTCAATTACCTGTCATATAAACACTAAGTTTTATGTTGTTTCACGTGGAAATACATCACATTACTGAGCTAACATGGGCTGTGAATGGTGTTTAATATGATTTTTGATGATTTGTACATTTAATGAGTTTTCATTGAAGTACTAATTGATAAACAAGCACATGGGAGTGTCTGTCATTATGGTAATGATTTATCATGCAATTCTGAATCCCACGGCAGCAATCATGCCATCATCTCAGGTGAGCTTTCACACCTGTTCGGTTCTTGTGTCAGACTTTTGAGTATCAGCATAAAGTCTGGTCCATGATGACGTTTATTCTGGCCAGGAACCGTCCACTTAGACAGGAAGAGAAGTGACCAATCACAGTTGTTTAATGAACTTCACACGCTTTGTCACATTGGGTAACTAGTTCCTACGTGTTTACTCCAGATTTTACGCTGATAGTAAGAAGTTCAGCTTTGTGACATTATGCCGTGTTTCATTCGACATGTAAAGTCACAATTTTCCACTTCTTTCCAGGAAAAGTGAAATATAATGGCACTTCCAAATAGGAAACTCGTGCAGAAAACTACATCTATGATTTCCAAAATGTAAGTGTATGACATCACCTGAACACGTCGACACCCAAGATGATGTAAACAGTTAACCCTCCTATTGCCTTATGAAAATGCAACTTTTGTACTTCGGGTCATTTTTGACCACTATTGAAAGCCATTTAAAATGCATCAATTCTTGAATAGTGCAAAATGGCACCAAAGACCCTCATTAATGAAAATACAAACACACACACACACACACACACACACAAACACACACACACACGATAGAGATGCATTCAGAGTTGCGTTCCATCAAGCTGTGTTTGTACGCAAGAGCGTGTTTTCATCTTGTGCTGTCTGCTGTCAGTAAGTGTGGTTTGTTCTCTGTATGAGCTGCTCGTTGCCTATACAGCTGGAGTTACACTTACTGCCCCCTGGAGAGAACAGGTGGTACTGCAAGCTTGAACTGCTCAGGAATATTCTTTATTACAACCTGGTACCATGATTAATTGTGTTAATTAGTTAAATGCATTATTTTCTTATATAATAATCACACTGAATTAACACATTAAATTGACAGCACTACTAGTAAGATTACAGTTTGCACACTGGTATATTTAATGGTATTTTAACTTTACAACATAATATTGATTAAAGTGAGTACATTTAACTTAAACATTTTAGTAAATGTACTCACTTTTACTTACAAATATAATATACATGGTACTTAAATAAACTTTTCCGACCGAATGCATGCTATGTAGTGTATTAGACAGCATCACTTTACATTACTGGCAATAGAAACAACATACATCGCAGACCTCGACAGTGCACCAAACACCATGACGGTAACAATCAACAGATCATTTGTTTACCATGAACCAGTCATTTTGACCTTAATGACCTTATGACCTCAATACCAAATTAACAATAAAAATGGTGTAAATTAACTTATTGTTACATGTTTGAATCTCGAATTACTTGATATTGTCAAGTGCATGCTTAAAGCAACTTATTCTATGTATACTATATTAAAGTAACTTATTCTACTTAATCATTTTGGCTGTATTTACTGAACTGAAAATACTGAAAATATATTTCCTGCCCTTTGCTTTGGATGACAGACCTCCAATGTGTCTCTAGCGCTGTGTTTTAACTCCGCACATCCTGTTAGCGTGTACCTGCTCCATTACTGCTGCTGTGTATTGGCAGAACACGTCAAGCTAAAGCAGAATTGATTCCACTTCATTATGTGTAGAGTAAAACCAGTTTACCTCAAGAGGCCGCGCTCTCATCGGCTGTGTGCCGACAACGACCCGAATCCTGAATCCTAATCCCTCATTACTACAGCCTGACCTCCAATGAGTGTTAAACACACTACACACAATACACTTCGAACCCTCGGAAGGGAACATCTCGTCTCATTGTGACTAAAGTTCTGGGCATACTTCCATTGTGATATTTGAGGGTGGCTCTCGTTTGTAACACACATTACAACAGCTGCTGAGGCTCATTATAAATGCAGTGATTAGTTGCATTAAAAGTCCATACCATGTAAACATGTGTTTTGCAGTAAATGAGATGGGGTTGTACAGGAAGCGTGTGAGCGTGCTCTCCATCAACTGCATTTCAAATAAACATCGTCGGAAGGCTCAGTCTTAAAGTGTGTTGAATTTAGGGACCCTAAGGAGGAAGTTTTTTAATGCTGAAGATATTTGCTTGTGTTTTTCGTAAGTGTAAACAGCTGTAGTTAGTTTCCCAGAGCTTCTGAACTAAACTTCCATCAGAAAGTTGCTCAACGGCTCACAAACAACTATTAGAGATGTAAGGAAGAAGGTTATTATGCAGTTTTGCAATATGATTATATATTATATTCTGAAAACAAATTCATGTGCATGCTCCACATGTGCTACTTTTTCGGATGACATTTATTTTGGTTGCTGTTTCTTTAAATTGCACATAGAAAAAAATATTATTATAAACTTTATATAATGCAAAACTTTTTCTTTGTTAATTTAAATGAATCATAGATCTGCGTTTTCATGCTTATGACGATGGTTTTAATTTGGTCAATAATTGGCGGGTAAATATTGGGCGCCGATACATCAGTACCTCCCTAATAATCAAACAGAGGTCAAATGATCGCTGTTACATATAGACAGGGGCAAGTTGTCACGAGCTGTAAATACAAAATGATATCAAATTGATGTTCCAATATAATCATATTTATTTATAAATCATATATTTTAACTGAAAGGTTAAACTGAAACGTTCTCAGGACAAGAGTGTTTTATGTATTGTAATTTTATACAATTCACTCATTAAAATTTCTGTTTCCAAAACAATGGCTTGATATTTTTTTTGTGACCTTTTCCATTTTTGTGGTATCAGGATTTCCTTTGTGGTTGATAAAAAGCCATTAAATGATACATTTGAAATGCAGATATGTTTGGGAAGAGGCCTGATTTTATTCACTTTTCAAACTATTCTTTCGAAATAAGTGTCAATAATCAACATTGTGACAACTTACCCCACGTGCCCAATTATTGGGATATTGGGTGTGTTTAATGAACAGTATCTTGTTTTCTGGGCATTATTGGTGAAAATGTTCAGCAGCTCTTTAGTTCTCGTGTATCAGAAATTGACCCTCCAAAATTAAATCCAACCTGAGAAATATTCATTTGAGTAAATAGTGTGACAACTTGCCCCGGTCTGTTTTACTCAACTCAATATTGCAGCTGAATATTTTTGTGACTGTGTGTGTATGTCAGTGATTGTGTGTGTGTGTGTGTGTGTGAGTGATTGTGTTTGTGTCTGAGATTGTGTGTGTGTGAGAGTGTGTGTGTGTGTGTGTGTGTGTGTGTGTTTGTGTGTGAGATTGTGTGTGTGTGTGTGTGTGAGATTGTGTGTCTGAGATTGTGTGTGTGTGAGAGTGTGTGTGTGTGTGTGTGTTTGTGTGTGAGATTGTGTGTGTGTGTGTGTGTGTGAGATTGTGTGTGTGTGAGAGTGTGTGTGTGTGTGTGTGTGTGTGTGAGAGAGGGTGTGTGTATGTGTGTGTGTGTGTGTGTGTGTGTGTTTGTGACTGTGTTTGTGACTGTGTGTGTGTGTGTGTGTGTGTGTGTGTTTGTGAATGTGTGTGTGTTTGTGACTGTGTGTGTGTGTGTGTGTGTGTGCGTGTGTGTGTTTGTGTGTGTGTGTGTGAGATTGTGTGTGTGAGAGTGTGTGTGTGTGTGTGTGTGTGTGTGTGTGTGTGAGAGGGTGTGTGTATGTGTGTGTGTGTGTGTGTGTTTGTGACTGTGTGTTTGTGAATGTGTGTGTGTGTGTTTGTGACTGTGTGTGTGTGTGTGTGTTTGTTTGTGTGTGTGTGTATGTATGTGATTGTGTGTGTGTGTGTATGTATGTTTGTACGTGTGTATATGTGTGTGTGTGTGTGTGTGTGTGTGTATGTATGTGTGTGCGTGTGTGTGTGTGTGTGTGTGTGTATGTGATTGTGTGTGTGTGTGTGTGTGTGTGTGTGTGTGTGTATGTATGTTTGTACGTGTGTGTATATGTGTGTGTGTGTGTGTGTGTGTGTGTGTGTGTATGTATGTATGTGCGTGCGTGTGTGTATGTGATTGTGTGTGTGTGTGTGTGTGTGTGTGTGTGTTCATCAACGAGCAGGTTTATTTGTTAATCCAGCAAACAGTTCCTGCTTCATATTGTTCTAGTGAGTTTTCCACGACAAATGTGGTTTATTTTGATTTGTACAATATTTCTTTTTTTGCGTATTTATGGATTTACCGAGTGGAAACTCACAGACATGGAAAACACAATTAGAGGAATATTTGTGCTCAAATATTGGTCTTGAATTGGGTGTCATTCCAGCAAAGTAATTATTGAATTAGCTGGGATCAAACAGGGCAGCGCGGGCAGGTAAATACTGACGGCCAGCGGATCACAATGAGAGCAAATGAAAGCGAGACTTTGTTTCTTTTAACAGTGTTTATTATTATGAGTTTATTATTAGAGGGCAAACCTCAGATACAGATAAAAGAGAATACAATTGAGCAAGTGTTTATGACCAAACATAAATAAACTCTATTTTTACATTTTCTGCAACTCTGATTTGTTGAATCAGGGTTTGTCTTGGTTCTGACAGCTGGAATCACTGGATTTTCCATCACACTCAGACAAACCTATTTTTATTCAAAATAAACCATCCCTTAGATACATTTATGTTACCGTAGTGTTGGTTGTTTTTTT
>JAVLUX010000010.1:50131033-50133533 GCA_032164185.1 Moxostoma hubbsi
GAGCTCTCGGATCTCACGCTCCTCGCGACAGCACCTCGCTGGCAAATTCCCCTGCGATAGGACCCTCCTTCTCAGGGATGGGGCACCCTCTGGCATCCGTGCCCAGACCCCTGGAACCTTCATGCCTGGCCCTTGGACAGACAGTTTTATACCCTAAAGTGGCGTTTATTTGCAAATTGGTGTTCTTCTCAATCTGAAGACTCACAGAGGCAGTCGGGTCAGTGCTCTCATTTCTGCAGGAGAGACTGGAGCACGACCTGATCATCAGGTTCATTAGTGGAGTCTGGAGGCTGAACCCTCGTAGGCCAAGCCTGTTCTCTTCATGGGATATCTCCATTGTCCTCTCTGGCCTTCTGATAGCCCCGTGTGAGCCGCTAGAATCAGTTGAACTAAAGGCCCTCTCCCTTAAAGAAGGTCCTCCTGATTGCGCTTACTTCCAACAAGAGGGTTGGGGACCTGCAAGCGCTCTCTGTCAGCGACAGTTGCCTGGAGTTCAGTCCGGCAGACTCTCACATTATCCTGAGACCCCGACTGGGCTATGTGCCCAAGGTTCCTACGACCCCATTCAGGGATCAGGTAGTGAACCTGCAAGCGCTGCCTCAGCAGGAGGCAGACCCAGCCTTAGCGTTGCTGTGTCTGATGCATGCTTTGTGCACCTATTACTACACACGCAGAGCTTTAGACACTCTGAACAGCTCTTTATCTGCTTTGGTGGACAGCGGAAAGGGAACACTGTCTCTAAACAGAGGCTTGCCCACTGGGTCATGGACGCCATTGCATTGGCCTACCAGACCCAGGCCGTGCTCACCTCCTTGTGGGTTCGAGTACACTCTACAAGGAGTGTGGCATCCTCGTGGGCACTGGCCAATGGCACCTCTTTAGCAGACTTCTGCAGAGCGGCAGGCTGGGCAACACCCAATACCTTAGTGAGATTTTACAATCTCTGGGTTGAACAGGTCGCGTCCAGTGTTCGGTACAATTCGGTATTATGGTGACAACATCTGGCCGGGTGAATCAGCATCCCCCTGAGGTGAAGGCGTGTGCTCTACTCCCCCAGTCGAGTCCACAAGTCATGGACCCGGGGTGTCCTTCCTCCCTAGCCCTCTGGCTCCGATCTCAGCTGAGGAAGTTTGCAGCCAGACCAACCACAGGCACTGACTTGGCTGCGCTGGAATAGGTGCTCCACATTTTCAGTTTATTCCAATATGTCCTGTGATGTGTTTTACACGGTACAGTCCCCCTGTCGGCAGACCCACATCTCCCTTGGGAAGAGCTCCCACTGCCCCCCAGTCGCTGTGTTTGTAGAGCTCCTCCCCATCGAAGGCAGGAACTACCACCGCACTATTTCCAAGTGTGGCTGGTAAGCCCATGTGATGTATTTGCCACATGTTAACCTCCCCTGTTGGGCAGGATGTGGTCTCCGAGGGGTCTTTTCCCCCTGAAAGAATAGGACTGGAAAAGAACGCCTTCCCCGATGCATGTTATAGCGTTAGACGACCCCAGTCACATCTAACACTCTATTGAGAGAAAAGGCCGCGGTTGGCGTGCTCCCAGTTTAGTTATGTCGCTTCCCTCCCTCAGGGATGTGAGGAACTATATGATGTCTCTTGGGCCATTGGGGAAGTTTACGTGCAGTCTGATGCACCTGCATCAGCCGTCCACATAACACATTCAGTGGTGTGGAGTTTTTACTACATCGACACAATGTCTAGAGAGTGACAGAAGGGGAATGTCTCAGTTACTGTTGTAACCTCTGTACCCTGATGGAGGTAACAAGATGTTGTGTCCCTCTTGCCACAACACTGTACTAAGCCGCTGAAATGGCCGGGACCTTATTTTGGCTCCTCGGCTCAAAACCTGTCTGAACAGATGCACGATTCCCTCATTTTATACCCGTATGTCTGGGGGAGTGGCATGCAAATTCTGTTCGGCAATTCTCATTGGCCTTTTCTCAAAGATAAGTGGTAACCGAGGCTCTCAAGAGAGACCCCTAGTGTCACTACATCGACACAAGTTCTCGTTCCCTCCATCAGGGAACGGAGGTTACGACAGTAACCGAGACGTTTACTATCCATGTGGGGAAATTTGGTCCCACAATGTAGTATAAACATGCGCACACTCACACACGCACATGCACACACGCGCACACACACACACTCACACACATACATGCACACGCACACTCACACTCATACACAAACAGTACCCTCATGTGTACTGTACCATCAATGTAACTTGTTTGTGAATGTTTTTTTCATGAATTGACACAAACAAGTAAATTATCTGATTCTATATTCTCCATTTCTTCACAGATTGTGGTGTATTGACCATATTCAAGCTCTACTATTCAACCTTGTTAGCAATTCTTTGTAAGAAAAATGATCAAATAATTTTTAATTTATAGGAAATCAGTATCAGTAGACACAAACCAACATTTTGATCCCAAACTAGCTATAATATCTAGGCTAAATCTACAACCCTGTCACCATTCAGCTCATTT
>JAVLUX010000010.1:50143533-50176033 GCA_032164185.1 Moxostoma hubbsi
TACATTTGAGTAAAAGTGTTTCAATATCTTAACATACCAGGTGTGAGAAATAGAGTGAAAAATATGTGTTTATAAAGTCACAAACAGTCAAAGTATTCGTGAATTGTGTGAAATTGAATAAAACAAACAGTTGTTGTAGCGCCTCTAGTGTTAATTTCACCAGGAATTTGCAGAAAAACTGCAATTTGAAAAAATTAAGTTATTGTAATGTTGATTATATGAGACTAGGCTTCCCAAAAACGTCCATCTAGCACATGCTTACATAGACAAACAGTTAAAAAAACAGCGCTGATGGAATCCGAGAACATGTGAACGTCCCCTTAGGCCACGTAAATGCTAATCCATTTTTGTTTATAAAGTTCGTTTTCAGTTGCCTAATGTCATCATTTTCCAAAGTATGCGGTACTACAGTGTTTTCTAAAGTCACAGGCCATATCCACACAAATACGGTTTCGTTTCACAACGTTTACACCTCTCATCCACATTGGAACGGCATTATTTATTTATTTATTTATTTTGTACATTTTTATGCATTTGGCAGACGCTTTTTTCCAAAGTGACTTACAGTGCAATTATTACAGGGACAATCCCCCTGGAGCAACCTGGAGTTAAGTGTCTTACTGAAGGACACAATGGTGGTGACTGTGGGGATAAAACCAGCAACCTTCTGATTACCAGTTATGTGCTTTAGCCCACTACGCCACCACCACTCCACAAAGTGCCATTTTCCTTTCAAAATATGAAAACAAATGAAAATAGATAAGAGTGAACGTGGCCTGAGACTCTCGAAAACACACTCTAGTTCCATGTATGTTGGAAAACGATGAGCAATTTTAAAACGCTGTTGTCGGTGGAGGAAAACACCGCTTTGGTGACGATTAGAGGTGTAAACATAGCGAAATTAATGCATTTATCAACTTAAACATATTAGTGTGGACGTCGCCTTAGTCTCTCTAGATAAGCATTGATAACGTTGACCTGTCAGTGCCAGCGATCAATATATCAGGCGTTAAAGTAACCGGCAAACATGTGACTAGTGACCAGTTGACCTGGAAAACCTGTTTCTCTCTCTTACGTGCGATCTCTTGGTAACTGACAGGTAGCGTTTCATAAACCCTTGAGTAAATGTGTTCTCTGAACCCAGCTCTGTGCATCCATGTCACAGATTCATCCTGTCTCACCGGCATGACCAGAGTGCTTTTTGATGAAGTCGTTCATAAATTTTAATATAATGTGTATGAACTTGATGTACGGTCTCTCAGCTCATTAATATTGGAACGGATCACCTTATGAAAAATAAAACCGTATGTATTTCTTCTCCTGCTGAAGAGGTTGTGATGTATTACACATGTCTGTGAATCACAGCTCACTGCATCAGAGAAATCAAGCGGAAATATGATGTCGAAACACCTGAGTTATTCATGACTGCAGTCTTCACTAAATATGACAGAGTTCAAGGCCGTAGATATCATCATAACTTACACATTTATACATTTGTCATCCCCATGTTTTGGGAGATATTGATTACTTTTCAAAGATATTGCCATAAAGTCAATATGCACTGCCTTTCACAGCCATTTGACTTCCGTAATCGGACAAATGTCCAACTGGAACAGGATTATCAAATGTGGAACAGGACGTCGTTTTATCCACCATGTTGGATGATCATGTAATACCTAACTAGCTCAGCTTCTGAAACGCCTTTGCTTTTCGTCTGACGTCATCAAGCCTTCTTATATTTCCACCTCCTGCCATGTAGAAACACTTTCCACCATCCAATCAACTCCACACGGAGAAACTCAAATCCCACCCTACATTTTGTCTCATTAAATATCCTGTTTCACACATGGAAGATTATTTAAGTAAAATGAACGTTGACTTTAAATATGTCACGTGCCAAATTGAGCATTTTTGTGTAAAGTTGAAAAGTTTCTATTTAGAATTTGAATTTCATTTTTGTTAACGTCCACCCAACCATTCGTTCTGTTTGAAAGAACAGTTCAATGCAAGAATGGCAAATTCATGCGTGTGTGTGTGTGTGTGTTTGACTCTTGAGCTCTGAGCTGGCGAGCCATGACTGCTTTTAACCTCCTCTGCTCTCACATCCTCGGCTCTCCCTCCATCTCCTGTCCCTCACAGAAGCACTTAACCAGCGACATTTCCTGGAGCTGCTAATCCTCTTTCAAAGAACTGCAGCCCGCTTCAGGAAAGTGAAAATGACTCAAACAGCCCATTGCCAGGACGTTCTGCGGCAGCGTTTGGATTCATTAGGAACAGAGAGTCCGAGATGGCGGCGTTAATTCTATAGATGCATGTAAAAGGGGCAGACGTCTCCACCGTGGCGGTAATGAATGTTGGGTGCTATTAGAGAGCTAGTTGACTAATGCTCAGTTCTCTCTCATTTCAAACTTTCTGCCAGGCACCGAACAGAAACGAGAAACACATTATGGTTCCATTAATTGATTTATGCTCTTTTAAAATGGACATCTCATAGAGATGCAGGAATTAGGAGCACTCTTGGGCCAATTAGAGCAGCAGAGGTTTCTTCCCGCGGATCTACTGTGCATCTCAATCACGGCTCAATGCCCGCAGGTGAAATGCCAAATCTGAAACACTCAGAGCGGCGGCTGCTGAATCTTAAAACGCCCGATGCTTAATATCATCATCCACTCTCCCTTAGCGTTACGACCACAGATTAAGTCTCATATTTGATCTCACTGTCTGTTTCAGACCATTCTGTACTTTTAACAAAGTCAGTAAACATTAGAAAACTTTATGGTCATCTAACTATGTTTATAAAACCCCAAGTTCTAACTCCAAAACCTAGTCAGATGGGGGGTGGGGGGGGGGGGGGGGGGTGCATAAATGATGATGAAAGACAAAATATTTCATGTCATGAATCAGTATATACTGAGTAATCCATTATTTTGTAGAATGGCTCAAAATGCCGATTTTCGCCCTATGATCTTGGAGCAAAACTACAGGCCAAAATAATAACCTTAGAAAGGTGTCAGTGTCATGGTTTTATTTTTACACAGAGATAGGTATGTCTATTACTAAAATCAGGTGACTTTAGAAGCTCTTGTTGCATTATATGCCAATGTTGCAAGTTCAAATATGGAAAATAACACTTTCTAATGTTGTTTTTCCAAAGTTTGAGTGGATATAACTCGAAGATTTTTAAAGATATCTTACTATGCTTTTAGATTATGGCTCAGAACAAACTTTTGGTTTTGTATAACCATCTTTAAGTCCCTATATTGTTCAATCCCAGAGATATAGGGCTCTCAATGTGGCTCCATGTGTAAATTGTTGACTTTTAACACAAGGGTAACACGTGGGTCATGAAGCTAGCTTTACTTGTCCAACAAAACAAAGGTCTGAAATAGAAACAATGAAAAATTTTAATTAGAAATGTATCTTTATTTATTCATATAAAAATCAATCATGTCAAAATCTTGAGTTAGCCACTCCAACTTTGGAAAAACAACATAAAAAAGTGCTTTTCTCCATTTTTGGACTCACGCCATTGCTGTATAATGCAACATGAGCTGCTGAAGTCGATTGATTTTAGTAATAGACGTACTTATCTCTGTGTAAAAATAAAATAATGACTCTGACATCTTTCTAAGGTAATTTATTGACCTGCAGTTTTGCCCCAAAATCATAGGCAAATTTCAGCTGTCTAATAATAACTAACACAACTATAAACTGAATCGATATTAATGAGGCAAGTTGGTGGCGTGCCAACCATAAGCAGCCTGCAGTAAGGATAATGAAGTGTGATACTTGGCAGAAAAATTGTTTATTGTGAATTTTATGATAAACAAATATAATATATTTTTTGAACATTTGTGTCTTCTATCATATTGCTTCACTTCGATTGTGCCTCATCTATCTGTCGGTCCATCATGCATTATTTTTCTTCTTGTGTTGACTGTTGAGAGAGGTTGGACAGTACTTCTGGACACCTGTCATTTATCTCTCCATGTGCGTGTGGAAGTGAAAGATGCTTCAGATGAGCAGGAATGTCGAGATCTCTTCAAACATTCCCACTGAACAGTCAATGAGATGCAAAATCATGCCTGAGCCTCTTTTTGAAATAATGGATTCCAATGCAAATCCAATGACCTTTAATTATTGTATAATTGTGTCAATGATCATAACCTGAAGCAACCATGACTAAATTTTACAATTAGCCTGTTTAACCTGCTGTATGAGCTTGACCTTTAGATGAGCACTGGCTCTTTCCATCTGAGCGGGGTGAGGGAGAAACTTCTGGGATAACGAGACACGAGCTCCAGGTAGAACTCGTGACTGTGATCACGTAAACAACACACGCTCGGTTAAAGAGAATCTGCAGTTTTTTCAGTGTTCAAATTCTGTTTGTGTTGATTTAGCAAAATAACTGTAGACATTGTGACTCTGTGGTGTTTTCAAAACTTTCCTCTGTGTTTTGAGCGACCCATCCAGGCCGAAACAGCAACACTGACTCAACCAATGGCGCGAGATTGGGGCGGGACTATCTGGAAAATGGGAAACCCGGAAAGTTTCTCGAATCTGTTTGAAAAGTTTTTTTTTTAGCATTTCTATTTGGTGACACTAGTGTTGCAGAAATGATCAACTTCAGCTCGATATATTACTTACTTTGAGAATGAACACTCTTAATTATATTTTAATATGATTATTACAGAGTTTTATCCACTACACAATACACATTCATGTTTGTATTGTACGACACATCTCATATTAAGAGGTGAAACTTGTGGCTTTTAGACCTGTTGAAATGGGCTATCTGCTAAAAGAATAAAATGGCATGTGTCCGTACTATGTTTTATTGCTCCAAAAATACCTTGTTATTAAATCCGTCCCAACAGTTCGAAATAAAATTCATTATTGTAGGCTTACCGGAGTTAATCCGTGTAAGACAAGGACATGCTGAATGCAGCAAGATACAGAGATATCCTTAATAAAAACACTTGGTCCAAAGCGCTCAGGACCTCAGACTGGGCCGAAGGGTCACCTTCCAACAGGACAATGACCCAAAGCACACCGCCAAGACAACGCATGAGTGGCTTCGGGACAACTCTGTGAATGTCCTTGATTGGCCCAGTCAGAGCCCGGACTTGAACCCCATCGAACATCTCTGGACAGACCTGAAAATGGCTGACGGTCCCCATCCAACCGGACAGAGCTTGGGAGGATCTGCACGGCAGAAAATCCCCAAATCCAGGTGTGCTTGTCGCATCGCATCCAAAAAGACTTGAGTCTGTAATCGCTGCCAATGGTGCTTCAACTGAGTACCGAGTTAAGGGTGTGAATACTTACGTACATGTGATATTTCAAAGTTATGAAAAATATATTTTTTTGCTTTGTCATTATGGGGTATGGAGTGTAGATTGATGTGTTAAAAATATATTATTGATATTTATTGATGATTACTGATCATGAAGAATGACAAAATAAAGATGTGTATTAATAAATAAATAAAGTAACAAATTAATTTCATTTTTAAAACTCAAACGGGCTTTTTCTGTTTTGTTTTGTGTCACATGATATGGTTATACCACCTGAGTATGATTTGGTGGACAAAAGTTTTTAATCAATTATTAATCATAATTGAAAACCCCCAAAAAATTGAATTTCTTTTTTTTATATATATAACAAATACTACTAATAATAAAAATTCTGCACAACTAATGCTGCACTTATTTTAGCTTTTAATATTTATATATAGCTTTCTACATATTTAGCTTTTAATAAAATTGTCATTTAATTTTTATTATTATTATTATTATTTTAATTGTACTGTCTCTAGACGGTTACGCCACGTTACTTTAAGCCTCAGAAAATGTATCAAAATGACTTTAAACTCACGTGTGTTGCAAACATGTTCATCGTGAGGCGTGTGTGAGGTCAATCTGAAAGTTCACAGCAACTTTGTAAGGACGTGCATGATTGGCAGTTGTTTAGGGTTCTCTCTCTGTAACACAATCGTTCGCAGTTGTTTTTCCTGTTGAGAGGTGAAAGCGTGTTTATCTCTGTCCATTTATCCCTATACTGTATCTAAGCCACCACATTAACATCTGTCCTCTATTTACCCACCAAATCCCGTCCAATAACAGGGTCTGTTCACTGCAGCGGGCGCCAAATCTCCCAGCTGACTGAAGGTGGGCAGATTTCTGCTGTCGCTCTGATTTGGAGGTTTGCGCAGTTCAAGGCTGTTCCACTTTAAACAGAAGACCCAAAGGGGAGAATTCTCTAGAAATGATTAGCATGTTTGATAGCGTTGTTTATTTGCAAGTGTTTTCTGCATTGTTCCAGTATCTGATTCAGATGAGCCAATCAGGTGACTACAAATATGGCCAAAAAATCAGTGTTAAACGCAATTTGCACAACACAGTTCTGTGTCTTGTGGGACGGTACTTCATGTTCGTTTATGGGGGATACAATATATTTGACTGAAAAACTACAGTATTAGTCCAGCACTCTGATCCAGAGTGAAATAAAATGACATTTTCAGTCTGCTTTCCTCGGGCGGTAATATCGCACTGGTAATTGCGCCGGGCGAGTTTGGTGAATGAGGTGCAATCTATAATGAGCCTACTTTACATGTTTGTGAAAAAGAAAAGACAATTACTTCATTTAAATACTCAAGACGCAGTGCTATTTTAAGGATGATTGCACCCCGAGATGGCAAAATCATAAAACTTTTACTATCTTAGAAAAGAAGCAATGATACAATGAACAATGTTATTATGATGTTTTAACCCTTTAAGCTGAGATGGGCCACAATAAAATAAAAATAATCGTCAAAATACATTAATAACTCCAGTCTTGATCAACACAAAATAAGTTTTGTTTGAAAGTTTAGAAGCTCGACTTTATAATGCATGTAGATATTATGACCAAAACTGAACGAGTGCTTTGAAATTTACAGACAAATCAGAAGTGTTTGTTTTATAATTTATATAAAACATATTGCACTGCACATATTATTACAATCAGTAAAAACATCAAACTGATCAAATGTGTCACATGTTGTTGGAAGAAAAATAAAGAGTAAAATACAACCAGACTATTTGTTTTACTCACAGATGAAAATACAGCGAGTAACAGCTAAATATGTGTGTTTGACTGTTATGTTGGTGTTTCTTATATGCTGCATTTTTGCTTATAAATTCACAAAAAATAAACAGAACATAAAATCTCACATATCATTATTTAGAGTCTGTGATTATCTTTCAAACGAGTCCACACACAAGATAATCAGATGTATAGATCATTAGATAATCCACATGAAGCACAATGTTACATATGACCACCAGGAGATGGCGCCAAATACATGACACAGACTCAATGATGACTCAAATGACACAGAATGAAACTCATTCTGTGAAATCTCATGAGTAAAATCATGTCTGCATGCTCTGCAAACCTTTAGTCATTGTTGTGTTTGCATGTGTAATTAGTTCTTATGTACAATTATTATCTTTTATTTGTTTGGAGATGTTTTTGGACATTATGATCAATTATATTTGTAATGTTGGAACTTTTGATTGCTTTGTTGTATCAACACAAAAATATTCTCAGATGCAGTTGACATGATTGGGGACAAAACAAAAATGTTTTTCAGAGCCGCCTTATTTACATCCAGAGAAATATATGAAGTCAAATCAGAGTCTCAGAATGTATGAATCTCACCCAAACATAAATTAAATGTAATCTAATTACAGAGAAATATATAATTACTGTAGTTTAATTACATTAAAGCACAAAAACTACATTTCAAATTCCTTTATTAATGTCTTTCAATTAAGTTACTTTTAATTACTTGGAATACACATATTTCTATAATAATTTTAAATATAGAGAATATATTTAAAACATGAACTGCATTAATTTAGACCCCTAACGAGTCAATGAACAAGGAGGAAATTTAGATGTTATTTTAAATTCGTTGTGTGAAAAAACTAAATCTTTTCTGTGGAAAGTGTTTTTAAAAGTAACTAATGTAATTAGTAATGTGATTACTTTTTATGAAGTACTTTAGAAAGTCAGTGTTGTAATTACAATTTCAAACAGAAACCGTAAAAGAACGAGACGAGGGAAGCATTGTTGATTGGTTGGTCAAAAGTCAGGCCTTTTCAAACGAGCAAGTCGTTCATTTACGATTTTGCAATCTCACACATATAATTGCGAATTGTTGTGCTGTAAACATCCCTTAAAATAAAACTCAATTAAATCATTTTCCATTTAGCGCCTGCTTTCTGCAGATGGAAGAAGCGCACGTGTAACTGCATCAGTTAAATCGCGCTGACCTTTGTGAATAATCTTAAATTAGCCTCGTGTGTGGTTAAACTGCATTATGGGTGAATAACATGCAGGTTATTATGCTGAAATGTTTAGCAAATTCACCCCCAAGTGTTTGAAAGATGTTCCCCTGTCAAAGCCGTCCATTTGAGATGTAAACCAGCACAGATTTACGTTATCGACAGTGTTGAACGAAGGCTCAAACGAGCTCTCGTCTGAAATCTACCAACAGAACCGGCCTTTCATTCACACACCTTCTTCATCCCTTTCAAACTTGTGATCCTGCTCACAGGGATTTTGTCTGTTTTCTAGGTGTCTTAATTACTCTGAGGAAGTGCCGTTCTGGCGTGCGGTCAGCTGCTATGGGTCCATTTGCATGTCTGTGTAGTGAGAGGTTGGCACCGTTTCCTCCTGTCCAGATTGTGGCCCCTCTCCGCGGTGAGACCGCCTTGGAGGAGCCGCCGGTGTGGGATTAGGGTTTTAGCAGGGAAGGTAAGTGTGACTACAAGCTTTTGGCTGTCCATCTGCTGTCCCGCGGTACCCTGGCCAGCCCGAGCCGCCTGCAGCAAAGACCTGGCCTCCGTACCAACACACACACGCACGGAGCCAAAAACCCTCTGCCTGCTGCTCACTACCAAACACTCCATATGCACTGAAGTTTTTCTCTCTCTTTCGCCATTCTTCCCTTTCTCTCCTTGATAAATAAGACATGAGCATGTCTTCAGCAATAGGGGTGATGTGTTTAATTTGTAGGGCAGTGAGGTTTGCTCTCGTCCTCACTGACTTCTTTGCATTCCTGTCTTAAACACACACACACACACCTGATTCAGCAGCAGTGCTAATAAATTAAAGCTAATTAAGTGTGATGAACACAAACAAGTCTATGTCAAAAAATGTCAAATCTGTCATAATTTACTCACCCTCATGTCGTTCTAAAATCATATTATTTTCCGTCTCCCGTTAGTGAAACACGTCATTCTGCATCATTCGTAATCTTTGTACATAAAAATACAGTTCTAACCTGCGTCAGTCACAAAATAGAGTTCATGCTAAATTCTGTCATCATTTACTCACCCTCATGTTGTTCCAAATGACTTTCTATCTTCTGTGGAAAACAAAATGTGCATTTTTAAAAGTCTTTGCATGGTTTATTTGACAACGCTTATTTTAGGACACTTATAATACTTTATAAATCGGATTTTATTCTAGTTCTGTTCATCTTTGGAAGACTTGGAATACAGTGCATGAGTCATATAAATTACTTTTACTGTGGTTTTATGGTGTATGTGTGTTTTTTGTGTTTAGTTGTTTTTGTATTTCAATTTTGTATTTATTTATTTTTGGCCCTTTTTCGACCTTGGCAGAGTCACTATTCTACAGATATTTTGGGAGTGCCCTCGCAGTAGTTTCGCATTCCTTTGCAATACATTGACCATGCTTTTACTACAGTAACCATATTTTAACCATGATATTTGTAGTGGAACCATAGAGATAATGCAGGAAAATGAAAAGTATGGTAATAAAAATCTCAATTTCGTTGTTATTATGGTTTTACTATACAAAAAAACATAGTTTAACTATTATTTGACTATAGTAATATTGTAGACTGGAATAATCATAGTTTTTGTGGGAAATAATTTTTCTATAATAATATTGTAGTAACTATGACTGTTGTAGGCTAACCTACTAGTAATATTGAAATAGCTATGAAAAGTAGCCTAACACCTCTTAAAATCTTAAAAAAAAGTGCACTTGTGTGTTGCCACCCGCATTGTTTCACACTCAAATTTAAAAGCTAAGCATTCACACATACTGTACTGTGGACTAATTGCAAAAAAAATGCCCATACCAGAATGGGGTGTAATCTAATTACAGAGAAATATATAATTACTGTAGTTTAATTACATTTAGGCACAAAAAGTAGTGAAGTGCGTTACATTTCAAATTCCTTTAAGCAGAATAGATTTAATGTCTTTCAATTAAGTTACTTTTAATTATTTGGGATACACATATTTCTATAATAATTTTAAATATAGACAATATATTTAAAACATGAACTGCATTAATTTAGACCCCTAACGAGTCAATGAACAAGGAGGAAATTTAGATGTTATTTTAAATTCGTTGTGTGAAAAAAACAAAAGCTTTTCTGTGGAAAGTGTTTTTAAAAGTAACTAATGTAATTAGTAATGTGATTACTTTTTATGAAGTAATTTAGAAAGTCAGTGTTCTAATTACAATTGTCTATTGTTTTTCTAAAATACTCCCAAATAAAAAAGACCAAGTATTCTTAAATAATATTGTATGTGTTTATAATCTTATGATAAACAGTAAAAAAAAATTATATGAAAAAATTATAAAATTTGCTATACAGTCAAATTCCTGAGAATGAGAGCTTGCATTTGATATATGACTTCTCCATGAAGGACGTCTTGGTTACTGTCGTAACCTCTGTTCCCCGAAGGAGGGAAAGAGACGTTGTGTTGATGTAGTGACACTAGGGGTCGCTCTTCTTTTTTCTCCCACAAAAATGGAAAATCAATCAGCTGGGGCCATATGTGGGGGGGGACACTGCAGAGACCACACTCTGCCCAAAGGGGAGGTAACGTGTGGAGAATATGTCACATGGACTTACCGACCAGCGGTATCGCATGTGGAAGAAGTCCCCCGGCTGGGAGGAGCTCTACAAACACGGTGACCGGAGACAGAGGGAGCTCTGACATGAATGAACACAGCTCGGCTCCGAACTAAAAATCCGAATGAGTGGTTGCGAGCTCTTTTTATACCCATTTGTCCGGGGGAGTGGCATGCAAATTCCACTTGCCAATTCCCATTGGCCCTTTTGGGGCTCCCAAGAGCGACCTCTAGTGTCAGTACATCGACACAACGTTGAGTGAGTTTATTTTCATATAAAAATGTCTACCCCATTACCTCTGGGGGGGGGGGGGGGTGCTCATTTTCAACGTGAATGTTTTGAGGCCTTATTTTATTATTTTAATAAACATAAATGCAGAAGTGATGGTTATCTCTGAAAATTACCTTTTTGAGTCGCCATCAGGTCCAATAGAGTTAAGTAACCGTGTTTTTTGGGTGGAAACAATGTTTTTAATAAAGTATACTGTACCCATACAGCAACCATGGGGTTACTACAAAATAACTACAAAACAGATTTTTATAACCATAGTTTTCAAGCACAGTAAATCTAGAAAACTGCAAGCTATGTGAGTTGTTTAAGATGATACCTGTGGGCTCTCCGTCCAGACATATGAGCGGGCTGAATGACAGCGCACAGAGAGAAAGACAGATGTGAAAAAACACAAACATAATGCTCTTTATTAGATTGTGGGCATAGCATCTAGCAGCGCTCCATTCCTCAGCATTAATTATGAATGGTGTATTTCAGTAATGTAATCCTCAGGTGAGCAGCAAGTGATAGAACGTGTAATTTTGAGATTTAATGTTGATGTAGCCGAGTGAGGGGAGACTGGTCTGCGCTGTCGTTATTTCACAGGAACACACAGAGTCATGGAATCCCTTCTGTTTAAGTTTATGGTCGTTTGTGACGTCGCTCAAAGGAAAACAATTCTCATTGACCTTTCTGTGGGTTTGAAGCAGAACTCATGTCACTCGGAAAATGATATTTTATGTTACACAAGAAAATCTGTGCGGTCTGTCAGAAATGACGCTCATCAGCATCTTTCTCTCTCTGAGACGCATTCATCGCATTTTCATAACAGAATATTTATGTGCAAATATGCAGGAAGATGATTGTTATTCCAATCTGAGCCATCTTGTACGGTTAATAAATCACGTCGCAATGTGATTATAAAAACTTGATTTTGGCTAAATGTTTGCATTTGCATGTGGAAGTTGATTTTTGTTTGCTTTGTTTTAGAAACTGCAGAAATGGGAGTGAATTTGTCTTTTTCTCTCCGCGGCTTATCAAGTCACATGCAATAACGTGAACATTTTGGAAATGATAACGGATATGATGTCGTGCATTTGTTGTTTGTTTCCTCTGCTAATAATGTGCTCATGTTTTATATATATTAGTATGAGTAAATATTGTTTGCAGATGATATCAGAGGAAAAGTAAAGTAATTAAGAATATTAAGTATGGCAGGGTCATAGGGATTATTTCTGACAGCTTGAACCCCCCCCCCCTCTCTCTCTCTCTCTCTCTCTCTCTCTCTCCCACATTTTTCCCATATGTTTTCACAATATTTCCAATTGTAAATGAATGAAATGGAACAATTCCTCTGTCTTCATGGTGTGAATAAGTGAACAGAGACACACTATATGAATGCACGTAATGTTAGTATAATAAAGTACAACAGGAGTAACAACACAGAAACCACAACTACTCCTATTACTGTAAGAACTAGATTGAACATTTTAGAAGAATATATAAATAGTGTTTGTTCGTTACCAAGGCATTGCAATGCGGATGCTTCTGGGTGGTTGCTAGGTCATTGCTATTTATTTGCTAGAGTGTACTGGTTGTTGCTAGGGTATAAGTACATGGTTGCTAGAGTTCTCTGTGTTTGCTAGGGCAACAGTATGTCATTGCTAGGGTGTTGTGGGTTGTTGCTAGGTCAATACTATGTGGTTGCTAGGAAGTTCTGGGCAGTTGCTAGGTTGTTGCTATTTGGTTGTTAGAGTGTTTTGGGTGGTTACTTGGATGTTAATATGTTGTTGCGATGTTGTTCTGGGAGGTTGCTAGTGTGCTCTGTGGTTGCTAATGCTGTATGGTTACTAGGGTGTTCTGTGTGGTTATTAGGTTGTTATTAGGCTGTGTGTTTGCTAAAGGGCTCTGGTTGGTTGCTAAATAGTTGCCATGTGGTTGATTGGGTGTTTTGTGTTGTTGCTAGGGCATTAATATGTGGTTGCAAGGGTGTTCTGCTGGGTTGCTACATTGTTGCTATGTAGTTGCAGGTGTTCTGTGTGGTTGCTATGTGGTTGCTATGTGGTTTCCTGGGTGTCCTGTGGATGCTAAGGCATTATGATGTGGCTGATAAGGGGTTCTGCCTGGTTGCTATGTGGTTGCAAGAGGGCTTAGGTTGGTTTCTAAGTTGTTGCTATGTGGTTGCTACAGTGTTCTGGGTGGTTTCTAGGTCATTGCTATGTGGTGGCTAGAGTGTTCTGGGTCTTTGCTAGAGGATTCTGGGTGGTTGCATGGGTGTTCTGGTGGGTTGCTAGGTTGTTGCTATGTGGTTTTTAGGGTGTTCTGGTTGGTTGCTAGGTTTTTCTATGTGGTTTCTAGGGTGTTCTCTGTGGTTGCTATGGCATTGCTGTGTGGTTTCTAGGGTGTTCTGGGTGGTGGCTAGGGCTTTACTATGTGGTTGCTAGATTGTTATTGTGGTTGTTAAGGCATTACTATAAGGTTGCTATTGTGTTCTGGATGGTTCCTAAGTCATTGCTTTGTGGCTGCTAGAGTGTTCTGGCTGGTTGTAAGGGTGTTGCTAAGTGGATTTTAGGGTGTTATGTGGCTGCTATGGCATTACAAAGTGGTTTATAGGGTGTTCTGAGTGGTTGCTATGTTGTTGCTATGTGGTTGCTAGAGGGTTCTGGGTGGTTGCAAGGGTGTTCTGGTGGGTTGCTAGGTTGTTGCTATGTGGTTGCTAGAGTGTTCTAGGTGGTTGCTATTTACTATGGTTTTCTGGGTGTTGTCAGGGCATTAATATGTGGTTGCTACTGTATTATGGGTGGTTTTTAGGTCATTGTTATGTGGTTGTTAGAGTGTTCTGGGTGGTTGCTAGGGCATAGCTATGTTGTTTCTAGGGTGTTTTCTGGCTGCTAATGCATTACTATATGGATGCTAAAGGGCTCCAGTTGGTTGCTATGTGGTTGCTCAGGTGCTCTGGATTGTGTGTTTGCTCAGGTGCTCTGGGTTGTTGCTAGTTTTTTGCACTGTGGTTGTTATAGTGTTCTGGGTGGTTGCTAGGGTATTAATATGTGATTGCTAGGCTGAACTAGGTAGTTGCTAGGGCATTACTATGTTGTTTCTAGGGTGTTTTAAGTGGTTGCTAGGGAATTACTATGTGGTTTCTAGGGTGATCTGGGTTGTTGCTAGGGCATTATTATGTGTTATTAAGGTTGTTGCTTTGTGATTGCTAAAGTGTTCTGTGTGGTTCATTATGTTGTTTTGGGTGTTTGTAAGAGTGCTACTATGTGGTTGCTCAGGTGTTCTTGGTGGTTGCTAGGGTGTTAATATGTGGTTGCTCAGGTGTTCTGGGTTGTTGCTAGGATTTTGCAAAATGGTTGCTATAGTCTTCTGGGCGGTTGCATCATTGCATCATTGATTCATGATTGCTAGGCTGTTCTGTTTGGTTACAAGGTTGTTACACTGTGGTTGTGCGAGTGTTCTGGTTTGTTGGTAGGGCAGTACTATGGTGTTGCTAGGGTGTTCTGGGTGGTTGTTAGGACATTACTACATGGATGCTAATGTATCCCATTTTGCAATTTCATATTTCTTTTTTTTTATTTAATTTTTTCTCTTACTGGTGAAGGCAGGAATCTTTGTTAGCACGTTTAATACTTTTTTTTTTCTTCAATCATTAACCTTAATATGATCAACAGTAGCCTAATAGTGATAATTTCCAAAGGCAAACACCAATAATAATACTACTACTAATAAAGAAATGATAATAAAATAAATGAAGTGCTGTAGAGTGTAAATGGACCATTCATGCAGTTGTGCAGTTTTTTATATAACTGATGCCACATGCTACATTCACATCATATAAATAAATATGCCATTCTTCAACAGATGGAGATACTACAGCAACCTGACGTCACACACACACACACCAGCTGCCCATGTCTCATAAAAAAATGTGTTTCATTTTGGCTTGTGTAATAAAATAAGCATTAGCTAAACATGCTAAAGCTGCATCAGTGATCTGAGCAATCACGGGCACTCATTCGATGCCAATTTCACACTGAATTCACCACCAACCATAACTTCAGCTTTTATCTGTTATGGTGACTTTGTGACAGATCTGATTATTGGAAAACAATGATGTAATAAAAATTGGTTTACAGTTTAAACATATATGGTTCATTCATGAGCATCAAACATAAGCAGAACTTATTGTCATAATTCATAATACATCTCTTAAAGGAGTTGTTACATTGAGCTGAATCTGATAAAGTTTTCGTGCAAATCATTCAAGAAACAATTCTTATATAAATTGTTGTATTGAATCAAATCAAATTTCTGTGTAAATAATTTGTAATTCTTCATAAAATGTTGCTTAGAATTGAATTGAGTCCATTTTTTGTGTAAATATTTTTTTGTAATCGTTCTAACAAAAGTGTTGCATTCAATTGAATTTAGTCAAATTTATGTGTAAACCATTTGTAAAAATGTCTTATATCATTGTTGAATTAAATCCTCATGTAAATCCTTTGTAAAACCATTTTGGCAAAAATGTCATTAAATCTTTTCATATTTTTGTGTAAATCAATTTTAAACCCATTTTTAAGTCAAGTGTTACATTGAATTGAATCAAATGAAATTGTTGTATAACTCCGCTCATCCGCAATCTGCCAAAATAAAAACCAGCTAAAGGTCACACACATGGCTCGGGTGATCCAGAAAAATTCTGTGGTCCATCTGAACATGTTCGACATAATTACACCCCCCCACCCCACACACACACACACACACACACACACACACACTCTCTCCACCCCACCTGCCCTGCTCATCTCGCTCTCTCTCTGCTGCCTGTGGTCCTAAATAACACCCCCCTCCTGCCCAAACATCTTTAACCTCTGCGCGTCTCACTGATGACTGTCTTTACCCATCGTGCTCCCTCTCTCGCTACCTAAGCGGCGAGTTGATCAGACGCGACTGCATAAATTAGTCATCAACATTAGCATCAGGCGGCGTGTGGCACCAGTGCCAACTGCTCTCCGCGCGGCCATTAAAGGTCATGTTTTGATGACTGAATGGCACACAGACACCTTGGCTCCCGCGAGGAGGCTCCCCAGGTGCACGTGAAAGGTTAGAAATTACCTTCTATCTCGCCGGCTGCTGCCCAAGGAAATAATTAGAGGGGTTTGAGGAGGGCAAGGACGCTTTCAGTGGACGTGCGCGCCGGGCCTAATGGCCACACCGAGAGACACGAGTCAAACACGCTGTCACACCCCACCGGACTAACCAGAATAATGACGACACACACATCATGTGTCAGGTCTGTCAGAGACAGAGAGTTCATGTTTGAGAGTTAAAGGAGACTACTGTTAATATAACATGTCTGTTATTAATCAAAGATACATCAAATACATCTAAATATTTCAGATTCAATTCAGCATGCACAACGGTAGAATCACCATTCAAGGGTTTATGTGATATGATATACATTTTAGAGATTAAAGGAATGTCCTGGTTCAATACAAGACATCTCATAATGTCGCATTAAGGCATAATGTCGATTGCCACAGAAAATAACTATATTCCTCAGTTCATTATAAAAAAGGGAAACGGTAGTTACGGTAATGCACTTTCAATGGATGCGCCAGACAATATTTCTTTTTTTTCTTTTTTAAAGTATAGCCACAAGACTATGAGCTGAATTCACTCAGAATGAATTGCACCGATTAAAAGCGCTGTTTACTAGCGTGTGCTCTTTGCGCTGGTTTAGCACCCGGTTCACTAAAGGAATTATGCAAATCAGCAATGCCGCAAAGTCACCCGCACAATCTGTGCCGAACACAGTTTGCACAGCGCGATTCCGATCTTGCCGAGCAAGTGCACTTGGCTTCACATCGCATCCGGATATATGACAGTTAATAACACTCTTCTTATGGGTTTTCATAATGGCCGTTTAAGATGTATTCAAGAATCTCTATTATATAAACCCATTGAAAATTCCTGAGGGAACCCACGGTGAATTAGCCGGAAATGGGTTTGCCTACAAATTGGCATCACGGCTGACCAGCTCTATTACTGCTGCCATGATCAGTAGAAAATGTACACAAACATGTCTTTTAAATACCATCTGCTTTCATCGGGCGGTAATAGTGCACTGTAAACTCCACCAGGACAATAACTTAATTTATATACTCATAAATATATAAGAAGTAGCACTATTATAGAGCTGATCACACCTGCAAAATTATGTTTGCATTAAAAAGTATGAAATATAGTATGAAGTATGAATATATTTTGCATTGAAAAAAGTATTTTTATCTTATTTTTTTCTTTCTTGTTTTTTATTTATATATATATATATATATATATATATATATGTGTGTGTAAAATCTTATTTTAAGTATGATTAGATATTTTTCCTGAAAAATGAATTACACCCATTGAGTGTGAAATGAAATGTAACCCTATAAATGTGTTTCAAATCTGATACACAGCGTTTGACGGCTCCTGATTCACTCTCTGTTCAAGATGACGAGTCAAACATCTTATGGTATGTAAGTTTCACATGTTTATGCACCATCTGGTGGTTATTTGTGAAAAAAGTGGTTTTAATGTTTACAGCGATCTATTTAAAATTTCTCTTATGCTGGAATAAATGACAGCTTATTTCAATAAAGTAAAAGTGACGGGCCTGGGCTCCATGGTAAAGTCACATGTTTGAATCCAGAGCGTGCTGAGTGACTCCAGTCAGGTCTCCTTAGCAACCAAATTGTCCCGGTTGCTAGGGACGGTAGAGTCACATGGAGTAACCTCCTCGGGGTCACTATAATGTGGTACTCGCACTCGGTGGGGCGTGTGGTGAGTTGTGCGTGGATGCCGCCTGTGTCTATGTGCTATGTCTCCATGGCAACGCACTCAACAAGTCATGTGATAAGATGTGCAGATTGACGTCTCAGACACGGAGGCAACTGAGATTCGTCCTCCGCCACCCGGATTGAGGCGAGTCAATACGCCACCACGAGGACTTAGAGCGCATTGGGAATTGGGCGTTCCAGATTGGGAGAAAACAAAACAAAAAATAAATAAATAAATAAAAAATAGAAGTAAAAGTTACAGAAATTAATACATTGTTTCTGATATTTTAAAATGAGTATTTGCTGAATATAAGCAACCTGGACTTGGTTAAAATGTTGTAGATTATTTTATTGAAAAAACCCTTTTGATCTTTTGATCTCAGCATTACATTCATGCACACCACACGAAAACACCATAGTGTTTAGTATGCCATTCCAAACTCGATCTGTCTCATCTTGTACTCGGGTGTATAATAACATTTTTATCCAATAAAATGCTTTTTTTTTTTTTTAAATCCCCCTTTCTCCCAAATTGGAATGCCCAATTCCCACTTAGCAGGTCCTCGTGGTGGTGCAGTTACTCGTCTCAATCCAGGTAGCGAAGGACAAATCTCAGTTGCGTCCACGTCTGAGAGCGTCAATCCGCGCATCTTATCACGTGACTCGTTGTGCATGACACCGCGGAGACTCACAGCATGTGGAGACTCATGCTACTCTCCACGATCCACACACAACTAAACACACGCCCCATTGAGAGAACCACTAATCACCACCACGAGGAGGTTACCCCATGTGACTCTACCCTCCCTAGCAACCGGGACAATTTGGTTACCCCATGTGACTCTACCCTCCCTAGCAACCCCGACAATTTGGTTACCCCATGTGACTCTACCCTCCCTAGCAACCGGGACAATTTGGTTACCCCATGTGACTCTACCCTCCCTAGCAACCCCAACAATTTGGTTGCCCCATGTGACTCTACCCTCCCTAGCAACCGGGACAATTTGGTTACCCCATGATGTGACTCTACCCTCCCTAGCAACCCCGACAATTTGGTTACCCCATGTGACTCTACCCTCCCTAGCAACCGGGACAATTTGGTTACCCTATGTGACTCTACCCTCCCTAGCAACCCCGACAATTTGGTTACCCCATGTGACTCTACCCTCCCTAGCAACCGGGACAATTTGGTTACCCCATGTGACTCTACCCTCCCTAGCAACCGGGACAATTTGGTTGCCCCATGTGACTCTACCCTCCCTAGCAACCGGGAAAATTTGGTTACCCCATGTGACTCTACCCTCCCTAGCAACCGGGACAATTTGGTTACCCCATGTGACTCTACCCTCCCTAGCAACCGGGCCAGTTTGGTTACCCCATGTGACTCTACCCTCCCTAGCAACCGGGACAATTTGGTTGCCCCATGTGACTCTACCCTCCCTAGCAACTGGGACAATTTGGTTGCCCCATGTGACTCTACCCTCCCTAGCAACCGGGCCAATTTGGTTGCTAAGGAGACCTGGCTGGAGTCATTCAGCATGCCCTGGATTCAAACTCGCGACTCCAGGGGTGATAGTCAGCTTCAATACTCGCTGAGATACCCAGACCAGATGTTTCAACAGGAATTCTGTCAACACAAGAAAGAAAACTGCATTTTCAAGCCATTTCAAGGGGGTTCAACATGCCACTAGTGTGATAAAATCACTTACTAACCTTGTCAGTGTAAAGTTCTCTCCAGCATTTCAACTGCAGTCATGTAAAGTTGGCAAAATTGTTTTCTGTGGTAATTAACATTATGCCACAGTTGCCGGACATTAAATTCAACATGTATTGAACTCAGAACATTCCTTTTAATTGGAAGTGAAATCAGTGTAACACGGGTTATTTCTCATCCTGCTGCTTTAGTGAAGGCGCTGTGATGTATTCCAGGGTGGCAAATGTCAGAAATCCTGACACTGTTCCACATGGCCTAACTAAAGGTCCCGCTCTCTCTCCTCGGTGCCCACCGAAAGAGAACGGTGAGGAGAAACGAGAGAGAGACAGGAAAAGATGAGTCATTTTCCTGCGAGGCCAAATATCCGCTGCAAGACAGCCGTGTGTCAGAGGTCGAAGCCCTTTTTCTTTCAAGCAGCAGAGTGCAGCGGAGCAGGTGCGCTTTATCACTCACACACACACACACACACGCGCGCGCATGTGCGCTCTCTAAGGTGCCAAGTGTTGGGAAAAGACACAGACACAATGGCTCTAAACATAGCAGCGGTATTCAACTCTTAACCACACACGCTGTAAAGATGTACTTAACTCTGGGCGCCGGGGTTTGTGCCATTTATATTAGCGGCACCCCATCCTGTTTGCTAATGGCAGGGTTGTTAACATAACAAACTTAAACGTTGGATGTAAATAATACGGTTTCAGGATGCACGCACTCAGCTGACAGTATTTAGGCACGAGCTCAACAGCTGTTTATGAACACTTGCTCTAATGATATCACTCCATATCATTAAGGGTGGCTCGGCACACAGGTGCAGCCGTTTGCTCGAGAGAGACGGTGCAAGAGAGGAAAACGCCAGCTCCCCCCTCCTCCCTCGAGCTCGTAAACCTATCATTAGAACAATTTTCCTCACACTCAGATCGGCAGGCCTGTGATTTGAATCTCTGGATCACCTGTAATAGTAGTTTTTAGCGCTCATCTGATTCCATACATTTAGTGGGAAAACAGCAGTGCTGGGCTGCAGCCTGAAAGCGCATTTGTGCCGCCAGCTGCAGCCGGAACTCTTTTTAGACCCTGACGATCATTTTTACAGCCAGAAAGGGACGGTGAGACCCTGCCTGTCATATCTCGGTTTCCTCTGCACACACACGCATTGTGCTTAGATGCTCGTAATTACGTTAATTATTGATTTTTCTTCGGGGAACAATGACAATGAGCCCCTATTTCTCTCCTGCCGGGGCAGAAGTTTGCAGGTTAACCCCCGTGATTGTCACAGGGGTAATTAAAGGGGCGGACCTTTATGATGTTCATCTCTCTGGGATGTAAACAAATTAAACTATTATGACAATATGGCAAGACTCCTTTGAAGACTGGACGGTATGACTGTATGTTGTATCTCTTTACATGAGGTCAACCGTTGTTATTGGCTGTTGTTTCAATCCAAATGTTTTACGATTCGATTAAAGAGAATGTCGCATTATCTTGAGGGAGCCTGCCGTGTCATGATAGAGCAGTTGAACGACCTCCTTGCTTCGGGGAGAGTTGTATTTGCGGTATTGGAGCAACTGTACATCGTTTTATTAAATGCTGCCAGGAGACGCCGCCGAATAAGTGTGATGTCTGATTTAATGAGGGCTGAAATGGCTGAAATGGCTGCAATGCCCACATGCCGCCAGCCTCCTCGTACCTGGGAACTGTTCTGCTGGACTGTGAGGACCAGCTGTGGGATAAACACTTCCGTACGTCAAGGGCTATGTTTGAAAAACTGTGCCAAGGTTGGACCTTTCGTTGGGCCAGTCACATCAAGCTAACCCTAACCATAACCTAACCCCACATTGCACACGCGTAACGTGCATGACTGGCCAAAACACACCATTGTTTTGCAAATAAACTGCTTATTTTAACTAATGCAAAACTAGAAAATCCAACTCTTCCTAGCACAGAAAATTGTAAGCAAATTTTGAGAGTTCATTTGCATATCAATCATTAACATTCAAAATGCGAATATAAATAGTTGGATGGAAACCGAGCTGCATTCAAATCCTGTCAGGGTGGTCATAATTACGGGATGAACGCACACGAATATCACAGTGATGCAATTACTAGCGGGAAACTTTGGGGGCATGTCAGTTAAGGAAAGATGTATTTCTAATAGTTTCAGTAGATTCAAATAAGTAAAAGTATTAAAGTTTCAGTAGATTCATATCAATACTCATTGCTCATTTCGTGATTCCAGTTTCAAGAACTGTATGTTAAATACAATTTTATTTTATTAAGTTTGGTTGTAAAAATGACTTATTCAATATATAAAGTGATGTTGGATGTTTGAGAGGCACTGACCCCCTGGATGAGAACTGAATGAATGAATCGCAGATGCTAATTGGTATTGATCCTAACCCATGTCGTAATTGTGTACAGTTGCGGAGGAACAGAGATGTTTCCAGAACTTGGTCAGTTTATCAAGTGAAAAACTCAAAAATGCATAATGCATCAATTACACAACAAAACACAACAAAATGTGCATCATTTCCCAAATGTCCATTTTATTCTGAGTGAAATCACCTTATTGTTTTTTTAAACTTGTATGTGTAAGTTTGGGAACATATGCAGCCTTAAATGTGAGCGCAGCGTAGTTCTATCGGGAAGACTAGCAGCTGTACATCATCGCACCATTAGCTGGGTAACTCCCAGCCAATCACATGTAAGCCGTTGCTTTATAAGTCTGCCCACAATCTATCAAATCTATTCAGTGTGCTAACACGGCAACCTCCTCCACCCCACCATCACATGTCGAGTCCCGTCCTGCACGGGGTTAGGCTCCTCCCCCCTGCCTCCTATGTCCAGCAGGATATGACGTTCCGAGTACAACTACCTCGGACCGCCAGACGGGGCCTACACCAAAGAGAGACATTACATTTCTGTTTTACATACATCAAATAAATGGCATCTTAAACCTCACTCAAGCCTGCGTGTCTTCCCGATAGAAATTACGTTATTTGAACTGTTACAGTTAATTCAGAATTCTGATGCAAAAAGCATACATTTTTTTTAAATGAGTATTTAGATCTTATTTTCCAGTAAAATTGTCTAAACACCCTTAAAATAAGAAAACAAATACTCAAAGAATAATATTAGATTTAGTCTCCTTTTTGGTGGGTTTTATGCTTAAAACAAGAAACAACTATTTGACAATGTGATAAGAAAAATAAACTTGTTTTCTCTTTGAATCAATAGTTTTTTATTATTAATGTTTCTTAGCACATTGGCAAACCGCTTTGTTTTTTCTTGTTATAAGCATAAACGTTACTAAACTTTGTTAGATTTCTCTGAAAACAGGTCTATATTTAATGTAATTTTACTTCTCAAGTAAATAGATAGTTTTACTAGAACTCAAGGGTTAGAGTTAGTTTGTTGGTTACATGAATGTATAAATCTTTTAGGTCATTTAAAAGTGATACAATGGGATATGATTATTCCCTGATAAATCCAGGGGCGGAGCCTGGAGTTTTTCAAAAGGGTGGTCAGGCAGGGGAACGTGATCAGTCTGTGGTGGCACAGAAATGTTCGGGCAGTGTTTTTATATCGTCGGACTGTGGGGGAGGGGGATACAATGACACCCGGGACGGAGAGGAGCGGCGACCTTGGTGTGCGCACATGTTAAGTTTGTACATTTGAACAGAGATGATTTCACCTCTAAAGAACTAAATTGTGCCAAAAAATGACCAAATAAATGACTAAAACAGCAATTGCCAATGGGGTGGCCAATGGGGTGGCCAATGGGGTGGCCAATGGGGTGGCCAATGGGGTGGCCAGGCTTCGGTCCATGGTGCCCAGCCCCTAGCTCCGCCACTGTAGTTGGGCTTCCTCTGTATTTTGTTTCCGATATGTCACAATGGCCAGTTTAAACGTGGTATTAAGATGAATTTTGGGCAATCCATTTGAAAAAGGACGACGCTAATGGCGGCTGTCAAAGCGGCTAAAACTTCAACCGCATTCAGTGGTGCTCAAATGTGTTCAAACAGCAGCGAAACACCACCTACTTGATATGATAAAACAAGAATTTAAATGTTGCAGGTTACATGCAGCTTTTAAAGCAAATAATTGTCCAATCTGAAATTTCAAAAAGCAAATAAATATGCATGGACGAGAACTTCATGGAACAGATGAGAAGCACGCACATCTGAAACATAGAAAATAAAAGTACTCAAAATAACTGATAATTCTGCTCTAAACGTCATGATGTGTTTAGAAACGGTTTTAGTGCTTTATTTGTCTTCTTGAACTCTTTATTTGCGCTTTATTTTCATCCAGTTATACACTGATGTAATGATTGATGTATGTCATGAACTCAGAGAGCCTCCCCTCGAAATCTGAACACAAGCGTTCAAAAGAGATGCAGTACGACCAGCTGTAAACATAATAACGAATGTCCAACTCGGACGTAAGAGTGCAATTTTGCTTTGTTTTGTTGTGTTTTTCATAAACTTATATCAGTATGTGGCAAGGTCACACACACACATTTTTCCATCTCTTGATGCTTTTTGACCCAGATAGAGCTTTGTACAAGACTGTAGCTTCAGGGTTATTTAGCAACTTTCGTTCTTTCTCTTTTCCAATCTCTAATTCTGGAGACGTAATCTTCTCAGAGAACTTCTATCACAACTTGATGATATTTGTGCAGCTTTTCTATTGCAAACTCCTGCAAACCTCACAAGCAAACTCTTATTTTCCACTCCAGAAATCTGTTAATGGACAGACCGCAGCAGTCCGTGAGCATTTTCCGCCTGCGGGCGCGTCACGTGGCTAATGAAAACCCGTGATGGTTGACCAACAAACATTAGCAGACGGCGAGTTCACCCCATCCCTCTTTGCCCAACAACACCATCGATTAGTACATGAGAACACGGGGCATTTATCACACAGAGGGGCAGCGAATCTGCCTCCGTTCTGTGAGTGACCTGCTATCCAAGAGCAGGCGATAATCGCTGGTGCTAGCGTCTATTGGAATGCAGTGCCATGCTAGTGTCATGGGATGATTCTTTGTCAGTGATGGTCTCATATTGTTCGCATTTTAACTCGTCAAGGTTTCTATTCAGGGAACAGGTCGCATGTTGAACGTCTTTAACGTGTTTCAGCCCTCTGGCGAACAGCAAACGAACACAACATTACTGACACCACGCATGAGGCATCAGGAAAGATCTAAGGGCGTTCGCCGCCACCTGAGGAAAGAATAAAAGGAACGAAATAGAGGAGAAAAAAACGACAATCTGCCATCAGAGGCCCCGTCGACACATCAGCCCTAACAAGTGTTTTTTATCAAAAGCGGCGCGGGCGCCTTTGTTATTTCTCTTTCACAAGTAAATTACACTTTTAGGATTTATTAAGACACAAAACAATTTTCAAATAGTGGGTCCAAAACCTCAGTGGAGAAGCACTCATTACTTCTTAGCTCGAGGCACTTTTTCCTTTGCTAGCATATCCGTCTCCCTCTCTCTCTCTCTCTCTCTGTGTGTCTCTCTCTCTCTCTCTCTCTCTCTCTCTCTCTCTCTCTCTCTCTCCCTCCCTCTCTGTCTCTCTCTCTGTCCGATGCAGTCGTGTCACAGCGGTTTGTTAAAAGTAAAGGCACGTGTTTGCTCTCAGCAGGTGCTTCTTAAACTTGCGTCAATAATTGATGAGGTAGACATGTCAGCGTTGCTGCCGCGCCACCAGAAAGATGCAAAGCCTTTTGACAACACACATATTTTTCTTGTCCCTCTACAAAGACGCCGCACTGTGCCTTTATCTCACTCTTGTTTTATTCATTTCTGTTTTGCACATTTTGGCAAAAATCTGCACATGGCTTGGAACCATGAAAGGCGCATTTGCTCCCTCGTTGTCCAAAGTGTTTGTGGAAGTGAAATTACGATGTGTTTGATTTCAGTACTGTGGTCACTATCAGGTCATGTATATTTCTTGTGTGATTTCCGTAATTCCTCTGAGACGTCAGGCGTCCAGATCTTTAGTGGCGCTCACACTGGGCTGGTGTCCGTGATGCATTAATCATGTTTGAAATCTCTAGACAAAGGGCCACAAATTTCTCGTCTGCATGTGAAATGATGCGATGGAGACCTGCCATGGGGCGGCTAGAGCGCTCGAGTCCTTCACGCCGTTTAAACTCGCAAACATGATCTTTGATGGGATTTAATGAGATGTCAACGCTCAGACAAATGTCTGGTTCTCTCTGATGTGGGTTAAAACACACCTAGTCACTGTCACTAAACTTCCTCCTGACTTAAATACAATCAGAGCATCAAACGTGTGACGATTATAAAGCAGGATTTGACTCAAACCTTTGCACAGACCCACGCTTGCATGCTCGCACTGACAGCCCATGTGTGTTTTATAGGGGTCATTCACTAGACTAAGACACCATCACACTTTTGTCTCGATACCTGCTCTGATGGCTCTTACAATAGAGGAAAAACAAGAACCATGAGAGATACCTCCTCCATACTGTTGAACTTTCAAACCATTATTTTTCAAACCGCAGGCCCAAAGTATAAAGTAGACATACAGGGAGGCATACAAGAAAATATTCAACACGAAAATATTCTTAAACGGTTCAGTCTAGTCACACATATTTGCTACAGTCTTGCAATGTACAGGTAGTTATTTGTTAATGCTAACCAGGGCTGGACTGGTAATCGGGCATACCGGGCATTTTGCCGATGGGCCGACACACTTTGGGGCCGATCAGGGGCGGACTGGCCATCGGGAGAACCGAGTGGGATGGTGGGTCAGCTGCGAAATGGGCCGAATGGGCCATGATAAGCTAAAATGAGCCGCCGCGTTATGCAGAAAAGGACAGCGAACAATGAATGAATGTTACAGGGTTGAATATCAAGGCAAAAATGAGATGAGTGTATTCGGGTAGTTTCAGCCTTCCTTGGAACAAATCCCACATTATAACTTGATTGTTACATACAAAATGTTTGGGATTGAATGTGGCCAACAAAAACAGTTTTTTCAATGGTTGATTCTTAAACTGTTACATTCGGCCCTAAATTTGTGCTAACAGACTTACAATGTACTAACAGATTTTTATTACCAACCCAAAAGCGCTACATTATTTCAACCCTGTTACAGGAAGTCTGGAATTTGTATAGTTATTTGAATAGATAAGGGTGTATTTTCTGGTATCACTCAGTGTCAGCGTTCTTTAAACCAAATCACACAATATAATAAAAATGGTTTGTGTCAACCTTGATACATTCAAAAATGTTTCAGGGTTGAATTTAAAAAATATTGGACTTTCAATGTCTGATTCTTAAACAGTTACATCCAGTAATGTGTATTATCTTACCAACATGTAGGGTAACAGTAGTTATTTATTAAAGCACTATTTTTTAAATAACAATTATTTCAACCCTGTCACAGTAGGTTTATAATTCATATGCTTATCATTTTAAATGGTTAAAAATGTTTTTTTTACCCTAGAGGTAACAAAAATGCTTTACACTGTGTCCCAATCACCCATTCACACACTCACACACCGATGATGGCAGAGCTGCTAGCCTGCTAATGGGACCAACTTGGAGTTCAGTGTCTTGCTCAAGGACACTTCGGCATGTGGAGTCATGTGGGCCGGGAATCGAACTGCCAACCCTGTGATTAGCAGCTGACCCGCTCTACCACCTGAGCCACAGACGCCCCATGATAATACATAACTAGGTAAATTCTGTTAGAATGACTCCGTTTCAGTGTATCATGAAATAAATGCCACTTTATAATTGGTGTTTTGTGTTAACCCTGTTACATTCAAAATGTTTTGAGATTGAATGTTACAGGGTTGAGATCAAGGCCAAAATGCATTTAGTATATTCTGGTAGTTTCAGTGTTCCTTGTAACAAGTCACACATTATAATTGAATTGTGTCAACCCTGTTACATTCGAAACGTTTTGGGGTTGAATGTGATCAACAAAGACTGATTCTTACTTTGTTACATTCATCCCTAAGTGTGTGCCAACAGACTTGCAACAAATGAATAGTTATTTATTGTTACTAACCTTAAAGCGCTACGTTATTTCAACCCTGTCACAAGTAGTTTGGAATCAATTTCTTTACAACGGAATGTATTTTGTTTGTATCACTATAAATCACACATTACAACTGAAATGTAAATTGTGTCAACCCTGTTGCATGCTAAATGTTTTGGGGTTGAATGTTACAGGGTTGAAGATCAAGGCAAAACTGTCATGAGTATATTCTGGTAGAAACTATATATTTTTCTAGTGTTATCTGGCACCTAGACAAACCATTTAAGACCAAAAGTAGAGAGAGAGCAAACAGAGCCTGTATTATAAGCTTTTGAAATTGAAAATAAAAAAGGGTCAATTTGACCCTAAAGGACAACGTAGGGACTTCTATTGTAGCATTGTGTATAAATGCATAAAATATAAAAAGATTACGATAACATGAAGTTTCAGGCCAAAAACTTAATTAAGTTGGTTTAAATCAGTTTTAAAATTCAAAAGGGTCAAATTGACCCGTAAGACCAAGGAAGGGTTCAGATCTGTTTTAACTGTGACTCTTACCGTCTTTCACAGGGTATTTTGCTAAACATATGGACAGTTTTCCTTTTGTCAGATATTGTTTGATTGATCTGTGTGTTGGCAGGTATTACTCTGATATCTGGTGGAAGCCGGCGATTAGCGATCAGGATAGGAGCGCGTATCTCGCTGAACAGTCGCGCGTGCATGTTAATCAGTTCAACAGTATGAGAGCGCTGCATGAGATCTTCTCCTACATCACCAAATATAAGGACGAGGTGAGTGCATTAAACATGCAGAGACACACACATATATATATATATTGGTGTCAGACGGGCTGGTTTGAGTATTTCTCGGATTTTCACACACAACAGTCTCTAGAATTTAGAGAGCGCCGTTGGGTTGGCACCGTTTTGGTGGCACGAGGGGACCTACACAATATTAGCCAGCTGATTTTAATGTTGTGGCTGATCTGTGTTTTTAACGTCATAACAGGGTTGAACAGAAAGTGAGGAAAACAGATATTTTCTTAATTTTCCAGGAAAATGTATTAAGCATTGTAGAAAAATACTAAACTAAGGGGAAGAATTGTATTTGAATTAAATCTCTGGAACTCAAGAACTGGATGGATATTCAGACGAAAAACAAAGGTTTTAAAATAAAAATGATGCTTAATGTTAAAATATCTCTTATTTTAGCCAATGGAAATGCAAGGGGCAAATCAGATAAACAAATGTAATGTTATTATTTTTGTGTAGTTTTTATATTTAAACATAATGAATGGAAAGTAAATTGCATAGAGTATATTTCCTTCTACGGCTTTGTCTCTTTAAAGACAAAACTATCATGTTAATGTCTCTCTGAATAAACTGGAATAAGCTGATTTACTAAGTGTGTGTGTGTGTGTGTGTGTGTGTTTGGTATAAATGCCAACATGCCTCTTTCTTTTCTCTCTCTCTCTCTCTTAATTAGCGTTGGAATATTCTGTCCGCTACTTTTCTGACAGGTGCAGTCGGTCTGCTGGGGTCCAAGACTCAGAAAGACTCGACATGAGAAACATTCTCAAACGGACACACACACACACACACACACACACTGAACGTGTTAATTTCATCCCCCATCTGTTATTACATAATCACTGCCAATGTGTCTGTGCAAAAGAGCACAGAAAAAAAAACTGAATACAGAAAGACAAACTGACAGACAGTTCTGGTAATGTTAAGGAGTCGTCGGTTATGATTTACGTCTTGATTTTTTGTATTTCATACAGTGTTATTAATGTAAACGTCTTTGAAATGTCATTTTTACACATGGAATGCTTCTTAAAAACAAAAGAAGGAAATACAGGAGAATTCCCATCAGAACTGGATCATTTTATAATTCTGTGTTTTGGAGTGAAAAATCACTTTGGGAGCTTTTCTGTATATGAGCAAGTGACACATCTGGATCTACGGACTGTGGAGTTTGTGTGTGAATATCTACGGGATTGTGCATATTTTAGGTTCTTTTTTTCTATTGTGTTTTCACAACGAAAAAATACAGTAGTTTATTTGTTTATTTTGGATTCCTCGGCGGGCAGGGAAGGAATTTATTTTCTGAAATAGTGTCGCGTTTTCTCACAAAAATGAAATTAGGTTTTGCATTAGTTAAACTATAGTTTTTGTAGTAAAACCACAATATTTATGGTTATGATTTTACTACATCATATTTTGACCATTACATTTTTGGTAAAACCATAATAATAATACCGGTAAACCAAAACTATACTTATAAAAATCGAAATAATTCTGCCAAATCAATAAATGCTAATATAATAAATTAATATATATATATATATATATATATATATATATATATATATATATATATATATATATATAAAGCATTTTTATGTATTTTTTGGAAAGAATCATTGTTTTAAAAAAATTTCATGAACCATAAATAAACCACAGTGTTACTGTAGTAAAACCAAATTTGTATGGTTATAGTTTTACAGTATATTAGTAAATATATCATTAATTTCCATCATGTGTGAGTTTAAGGTATTGCGAACCCCAAATAATTGTCAGGAAACACAAAACCTTTGTGAAGGAATGCAACACTATTTCAGAGAATAAATTCCCTTCCTGTCCTCTAAAGGACATTTCAATGGTCCTGTGGTGTGACAGATGAATTTATTAAATGTAAATATTCTATGTAGTCTCTCAATAATATGAGCTGATGAAATCTGCATTTATAATAATTATAAGAAATGTCGCCAAACGCTTTGAATAAGGTTGTAGTAGTTCATGTCATCTCCCCATATTTGAAATCCAGTTCTGGGATAGGAAGAGATCTTTTGTCACGACTCTGATGCTCATAGTCGACTGAGCCAAACTTCTGTCAAACCTCAGAGGTCAAGAGGTCAGCGACCGTTTTTTTGCTGTAAGACTGTGAGATGTGGAGGCAGCGAGACAATCCACCGTATCAAACGAAAGCAGATCCTGACAGGAAGCCGTGAATGTTTTTGCAGCTCCGAATATCAAGTGTACAGGGTGAAAATGTGGCATTCTTGTCTAAATTCCTTCCGAGTGAGTCTATAAGACCGCCGCTGCCAGTATACACAGCGTTTGTCCGTTCCACACCCGGCCGGATGTCGTGTACTTTGGAGCGAAGCTGCTAAACAGACACTCGCGGGCCAGAGAGGCTTCTGATTGGTCCTGGCGGCTTTGATTCTTTGACGTGGGAACGCTGGCTGTAATCGTTTGTTCAATTATTTTTCTTGGATGCTGCACCTGAACTGAAGCACAGCAGATTCCAGATAACTGAACAGCGGCGGTGTGCCCGCGGGGCCCGTCACATGACCGGGGCTCAATGCGGAGGTAACACTCATTGTGACACTGACGAGGCTCTCAGGGAGTAATTTTCACCGTATTCTTCTGCCTGTTTGACCTGCACTTGACAAGATCCCAAAGCAGTGTGTGTGTGTTGTATTTTACCATCGGATGATCAAAGACCGTAACGGCCGTTTACAGAGAGCAGGAAACACTGAGGATGTTACCTACACTGGAGCACTTAACCCCGTTTGACACACACACACGCACACATGCACACACACAAACACACACACACACACACAGATACACACATTTTCATGCATAAATGTCTCAGACGATCATAAACGGCAGAAATCAATGCACTCTGATTGGAACGTCTAAAGTCACCCTAGTGACCACATATTTTACTGTATATATGATGTGGCGTGTTGCAACAGTTTAAATGCATGTTCTTACACTGATTATGCTTATATGTGTTCATGTAAATGCATTAAACAGCATTCCTTTATCACTGTAAGGTCATAAACGGGATATCAACATTGCATGTAAACACCTTTACCGAGAATCTTACCGGCTTATCCGATGTGTTCACAAAAGCAGAAAATATCTCAATTAATACAGATCTCATGTAAACAGCCTCATCGTTTGACAATCATAACAGATTACAGACTAATTAACACAATTAATTCCAGTAATTGTTAATAAATCATACATTTGCATATTTTATCATATTTGAACACTATTAAGGCACTCAAGGTTGTGCGTTGCAATGATTTTACCACAGATAAGTTTGGTTTGTGTTCTATCTAAAAACATCATTTTATTTGGTAAAATTACTCTAAGGCCTCTCAAGGATTATTGATTTATTAAAACCTAATTTTGATCACTTAAATTTTTTTTTTCATATTTTGTCTTGTTTTTAAGTCAGTATATATATATATATATATATATATATATATATATATATATATATATATAAATGTAATATTACTTAACGTAAATATTACTTAAGAAGCAAAATGGCGTATGATATTTTTTGTCATATTCCCCCCCCCCCCCCCAACATAATTTTATTATTTTAATGTCACTCCATCGACAAATAATTTTTCTCTTGTTTTAAGCATAAACCACTACATTTTTAAATTGTCTGACTTTAATTATTGTCATTTTGCTTCTCAGATATTTTTTTTTCATAGTTTTATAAATGTTTAGATATTTTACCCCCCCCCCCAAAAAAAATAAATAATAATAAGGTAATAATAAGATAGATTTATATATATGATCATTATAAATATATATATACATACTGAATATATCAGAGGAAAAACAGTTTTATCAATCTCATTTCAGAGAAACGTTTATTTAGTATAATGAAAGTGTTTTATTACACATGTAA
>JAVLUX010000010.1:50183533-50216033 GCA_032164185.1 Moxostoma hubbsi
CCAACATTAACCTAACCCTAACCTTAACCTAACTCTAACCTTAACCTAACCCAAACCTAACCCCAATCTTAACCTAACTCTAACCTTAACCTAACCCCAACATTAACCTAACCCTAACCTAACCCTAACCTTAACCTAACTCTAACCTTAACCTAACTCTAACCTTAACCTAACCCAAACCTAACCCCAACCTTAACCTAACCCCAATCTTAACCTAACCCTAACCTAACCCTAACCTAACCCTAACCCTAACCTTAACCTAACCCTAACCCTAACCTTAACCTAACTCTAACCTTAACCTAACCCAAACCTAACCCCAACATTAACCTAACCCTAACCTAACCCTAACCTTAACCTAACTCTAACCTTAACCTAACCCAAACCTAACCCCAACCTTAACCTAACCCCAATCTTAACCTAACTCTAACCTTAACCTAACCCCAACATTAACCTAACCCTAACCTAACCCTAACCTTAACCTAACTCTAACCTTAATCTTAACCTAACCCCAACCTTAACCTAACTCTAACCTTAATCTTAACCTAACCCCAACCTTAACCTAACACTAACCTAACCCAAACCTAACCCCAACCTTAACCTAACTCCAATCTTAACCTAACCCTAACCTTAATCTTAACCTAACCCCAACCTTAACCTAACTCTAACCTTAATCTTAACCTAACCCCAACCTTAACCTAACACTAACCTAACCCAAACCTAACCCCAACCTTAACCTAACTCCAATCTTAACCTAACCCTAACCTTAATCTTAACCTAACCCCAACCTTAACCTAACTCTAACCTTAATCTTAACCTAACCCCAACCTTAACCTAACACTAACCTAACCCAAACCTAACCCCAACCTTAACCTAACTCCAATCTTAACCTAACCCTAACCTTAATCTTAACCTAACCCCAATCTTAACCTAACCCTAACCTAACCCCAACCTTAACCTAACTCTAACCTTAATCTTAACCTAACTCTAACCTTAATCTTAACCTAACCCCAACCTTAACCTAACACTAACCTAACCCAAACCTTAACCTAACCCCAATCTTAACCTAACCCAAACCTAACCCCAACCTTAACCTAACCCCAATCTTAACCTAACTCTAACCTTAACCTAACCCCAACATTAACCTAACCCTAACCTAACCCTAACCTAACCCTAACCTTAACCTAACTCTAACCTTAATCTTAACCTAACCCCAACCTTAACCTAACACTAACCTAACCCAAACCTAACCCCAACCTTAACCTAACTCCAATCTTAACCTAACCCTAACCTTAATCTTAACCTAACCCCAACCTTAACCTAACTCTAACCTTAATCTTAACCTAACCCCAACCTTAACCTAACACTAACCTAACCCAAACCTAACCCCAACCTTAACCTAACTCCAATCTTAACCTAACCCTAACCTTAATCTTAACCTAACCCCAACCTTAACCTAACTCTAACCTTAATCTTAACCTAACCCCAACCTTAACCTAACACTAACCTAACCCAAACCTAACCCCAACCTTAACCTAACTCCAATCTTAACCTAACCCTAACCTTAATCTTAACCTAACCCCAATCTTAACCTAACCCTAACCTAACCCCAACCTTAACCTAACTCTAACCTTAATCTTAACCTAACTCTAACCTTAATCTTAACCTAACCCCAACCTTAACCTAACACTAACCTAACCCAAACCTTAACCTAACCCCAATCTTAACCTAACCCTAACCTAACCCCAACCTTAACCTAACTCTAACCTTAATCTTAACCTAACCCCAACCTTAACCTAACACTAACCTAACCCAAACCTAACCCCAACCTTAACCTAACTCTAACCTTAACCTAACCCCAACCTTAACCTATCCCCAAACTTAGCCTAACCCCAACTTTAACCTAACTCTAACCTTAACCACAACACTAATCTAAACCCAACCTTAACCTAAACCCAAATTAATCCCAACCTTAACCTAACCCAAACCCCAATCCTATCCTAAACCCAACCTTAACCTAACTCTAACCTTAATCTTAACCTAACCCCAACCTTAACCTAACCCCAGCCTAACCCTAACCTTAACCTAACCCCAACCTAACCCTAACCTTAACCTAACCCCAACCTTAACCTAACCCCAACCTAACCCTAACCTTAACCTAACCCCAACCTTAACCACAACACTAATCTAACCCCAACCTTAACCACAACACTAATCTAACCCCAACCTTAACCTAAACCCAAATTAATCCCAACCTTAACCTAACCCAAACCCCAATCCTATCCTAAACCCAACCTTAACCTAACCCCAACCTTAACCTAACCCCAACCTTAACCTAAGACCAACCTTACCGTACCTCAACTTCTGTAGCAACAAATGTGAATATTGTGGTGATTTTGCAAAACAACATGTAGTTCCACAATAAGTAAATTATATTGTGTGTATTTTAATGTTTGTGCATAGTTGTTAAATACACTTAATATAAATTGGGGCAATTATAACTGAAAGGTTAAACTGTGTTCAGTATGTTCATAAATGTCAGGTCATGGTAAGTTGTTGCATATGTTTTATATGCTCATAGATCATTTAAAGTAATCTTCTAAGTTCAGTACAAGTTAGGCTGATCAACAGTATACTTTTGAAAGGGTGTGTATTTTAACTTTGTGTGACCCGCGTCCACATGCGTGGACGTTGTATTTTGGCTTCACTATATGCGACACATAATTTAAATGAATAAAAACTGACTGGATATTGTTCACGAGACTCTAGATTGTTATTTAAGTGTTAAACAACTGATAAATATTATGTCCACATATGTGGACACTGGCACCGTGTTTCCTCAAAAATAGAAAAAAAAATATGTTAGTTATTAGAATAACTTTCAACATTAAAACATCTGTGGGTCATTTCACTTCATTTTAATATAATGTTGTTATATTTTATTTTGTTAACATTGTGCAGTATGGTTTTGTTCATTAACATTAATAATGCATTCATATATATTTACTGCATTATCACATTGAGAATAAACGTGTTCATCCAAAAACTGATAAATGTGTCATTCAGAGGCTTTATATGGAGTTATGATGAAAATAAGATGCATTTCAAACTGTTCTGAGACCAGTGCAGACAGACAGCACACTGGAGGTTAAGTCATGCACTAAATAGGGAGCAAGGGAGCATCCTACAGCTCTCCTATAACTGTTCTGAGATCAGTGCAGACAGACAGCATACTGGAGGTTAAGTCATGCACTAAATAGAGAGCAAGGGAGCATCCTATAGCTCTCTTATAACTGTTCTGAGACCAGTGCAGACAGACAGCACACTGGAGGTTAAGTCATGCCCTAAATATGGAGCAAGGGAGCATCCTATAGCTCTCCTATAACTGTTCTGAGACCAGTGCAGACAGACAGCACACTGGAGGTTAAGTCATGCACTAAATAGGGAGCAAGGGAGCATCCTATAGCTCTCCTATAACTGTTCTGAGACCAGTGCAGACAGACAGCACACTGGAGGTTAAGTCATGCACTAAATAGGGAGCAAGGGAGCATCCTATAGCTCTCCTATAACTGTTCTGAGACCAGTGCAGACAGACAGCACACTGGAGGTTAAGTCATGCACTAAATAGGGAGCAAGGGAGCATCCTATATCTCTCTATGCAGTTAAGTGCATTCACTCCTAAAATCTGATCAAAAGTTCAGTTTCAGGCTGCAGATGATGTTTGGATCAACATGTTTGACACACATGGGACAATGATCATCAGTACATAGATTCACCATTTATAATGGATCATTTTATTTGAACATGATTGACAGTGATTGGATGATGCTGGACGTTACTTTCAATCTAAATTAATTATGCTAATTTATGATGTAATGTCTGTAACTACTCAAAAACATGAAGAATCAACAGTCCTGGACATATAATAAACTATTTGATTAAAAAAATATGCCTTTCTACAACTTGATATTATTTAAATAACTTGGTCCCTCTGTCCACATATGAGGACATAATTTTTTAGGATATTAAAAATGTATACATATTTTTTTATGTTGTATTTTTTGCTAGTTTATTAGGTGCTACTAGTTACAAATCAAAACAGGAAATGCATACAAATGGTCAGCGGGGGTCTCAGGAGGTTAAAATTCACTTCCTTTGTGCCTAACTGAAAACAAAAATCACACTTCTTTTTTTTTTTTAAGAAATTGACGAGTCAAAATAATGCTTTGCATTAATCAGTTTTATGCCACAAATGCAGTTAATTGAGCCTTTTATGAAATGTCATGGTTATGAAATACAATTGATCTGTCAGCCAAAACAATGGGTTGATATATTGGTTTGATGGCAGACACCATTTTTTGCTGTAACATGAATAATTTTGTGTTTCATAATTGCGTTACTATTTAAATTCGGCTGAATAGTGGCAGTCTCCATTGTGATAACTTTCCCCATAAAATGTGACAACTTGCCCCACTGTAGGCGTTAAATCTGTTAAATGAATGTGTAATGTTCAGTAGCTTTGAGGTTAGTGTCTATACAGAACTTTAAATACACTGTATATATACTGCATTAGACAAGCAGCTAACAGCGACAAAAATAGTTTAAAGAAAACAGCAAAGAAATACACTGACATAAAATCCTATAAAAGTATATTTATATGACTTTTATGCTCTCTGCAGTATCGTGTATATGGATATTGCTGTTAGAAGGAAATAAAACAGCATGTTAATTCCATCACATTAGGAAGTCAGGATTGCAAGCATATGGGAGTTATCTAATGAACGTTATGCAATTTGCATCAAGTCCATTTATGTATGATGCTTTTAATTGGTTTTTTAATTGTATAGCCCGCGATTATGTCACAAATTAGCCGCATTCACACTAGCCATGAACAGTAACGAAAGTCTTACGTGAGCAACCGCTAACTACCCTACAAACACTGCCGAAACACAATCAATCAATCAATAAATAGATTTGAAAATATCTTAAAGAGTCATTGGCAAACACGTCGTTAAAATCTCCATCATTGAGGCAGAACCGATTACAGGAAGAGACGCAATCAGAATTAATTCAGTGATACTGTGAGGATCAATTGAATCTAATCAAACTAACACAAGCACATGTTCAGTTCAAAATATTAATTACTTTCTATAGTTCTCAAAAAATACATTTCTCCAGGGGTTTTAAAATCTGAAGTAAAGAAACTTTCTGTTAGACTGGGGTCAATGGAGGGACAGAGAGGCCGAAAGTAAAATACAAGTTTTTATGGTATGCATTACTGCATCCTGAACCTGTTTCAATGCCCTTTTCTGCCTCTGGAATTTTCCTTAAAGTGCATCTCTTTTGTCCGGTCTCGATGGACGTGTCTTAAAGAGGTCTACGACTCTTAAATTACAAACCACTCCAGACCTTCCGAGCAAGTTTCCCTGCAAACAATTAATCCTGCCGTTGACTGACAATGTTGTCAGTGTGCCGGACGGGTTTACGCTGTTATTACAAGCATTTCCCTGTCCATGGCACTTTGGATTATTTGAGATTATGTTGTAATCCTCATAAATCCTCATTGCATTAAGATTTGAGTCCAAATGCAGCTCTGTAACGCAGCACTCGGTGCTGATGAAGTCTTAAGCATGTTATGAGATCGCAAGTCTGTCTTTCGCTCCATTATTTATTCTAGAGAGACGTCGCTGCTGTCACTGAATTGAGCGGTGGTCTTGATTTATCAGTTGTTCAGGAGGGGCCTCAGAGATTAGTATGAAACAAATGTCCACATACATCATGATCAAACAGAAAAAGCTCTTTTTTAACTCATCAAGCATGTCATTATAGAGAGCAGAAAGAATGTGCGGCCCGCAAACATGCAGATGGGCGCTGATGGACCGCAGCATCTGACGAATTCGACATATGAAACTCTGGTAACATTTTACATGAACATTCCCTTTATAATGGGGTACATTCATGATTAATAACTCATATACAAATGCATTATAAATCATTTATGTGCAGTTATAACAACATGAATAAAAAGGGAAACTTTGGTTTGCAATACTTGCCAAATAATGAGCCAATTTTAACTCGTGTTATAAATGCTTAATAAAGGTACTTACAAACGAAAATGTGTATTCAATGTAAAGTGAACGCCTGTGAACCATTTATTAATGAGTTACAACCGTTAGTAAATGAAAATGTGTACTTCAGTGTAAAGTGGACGCCTGTGAACCATTTATTAACGAGTTACAACCGTTAGTAAATGAAAATGTGTACTTCAGTGTAAAGTGGACGCCTGTGAACCATTTATTAATGAGTTACAAACGTTAGTAAATGAAAATGTGTACTTCAATGTAAAGTGAACGCCTGTGAACCATTTATTAATGAGTTACAACCGTTAGTAAATGAAAATGTGTACTTCAGTGTAAAGTGGACGCCTGTGAACCATTTATTAATGAGTTACAAACGTTAGTAAATGAAAATGTGTACTTCAGTGTAAAGTGAACGCCTGTGAACCATTTATTAATGAGTTACAACCGTTAGTAAATGAAAATGTGTACTTCAGTGTAAAGTGGACGCCTGTGAACCATTTATTAACGAGTTACAACCGTTAGTAAATGAAAATGTGTACTTCAGTGTAAAGTGGACGCCTGTGAACCATTTATTAACGAGTTACAACCGTTAGTATATGAAAATGTGTACTTCAATGTAAAGTGGACGCCTGTGAACCATTTATTAATGAGTTACAAACGTTAGTAAATGAAAATGTGTACTTCAATGTAAAGTGAACGCCTGTGAACCATTTATTAACGAGTTACAACCGTTAGTATATGAAAATGTGTACTTCAATGTAAAGTGAACGCCTGTGAACCATTTATTAACGAGTTACAACCGTTAGTATATGAAAATGTGTACTTCAGTGTAAAGTGGACGCCTGTGAACCATTCATTAATGAGTTACAAACGTTAGTAAATGAAAATGTGTACTTCAATGTAAAGTGGACGCCTGTGAACCATTTATTAACGAGTTACAACCGTTAGTAAATGAAAATGTGTACTTCAATGTAAAGTGGACGCCTGTGAACCATTTATTAATGAGTTACAACCGTTAGTAAATGAAAATGTGTACTTCAGTGTAAAGTGAACGCCTGTGAACCATTTATTAATGAGTTACAAACGTTAGTAAATGAAAATGTGTACTTCAGTGTAAAGTGGACGCCTGTGAACCATTTATTAATGAGTTACAACCGTTAGTAAATGAAAATGTGTACTTCAGTGTAAAGTGAACGCCTGTGAACCATTTATTAATGAGTTACAAACGTTAGTAAATGAAAATGTGTACTTCAGTGTAAAGTGGACGCCTGTGAACCATTCATTAATGAGTTACAACCGTTAGTAAATGAAAATGTGTACTTCAGTGTAAAGTGAACGCCTGTGAACCATTTATTAATGAGTTACAAACGTTAGTAAATGAAAATGTGTACTTCAGTGTAAAGTGAACGCCTGTGAACCATTTATTAATGAGTTACAACCGTTAGTAAATGAAAATGTGTACTTCAGTGTAAAGTGAACGCCTGTGAACCATTTATTAATGAGTTACAAACGTTAGTAAATGAAAATGTGTACTTCAGTGTAAAGTGGACGCCTGTGAACCATTTATTAATGAGTTACAAACGTTAGTAAATGAAAATGTGTACTTCAGTGTAAAGTGGACGCCTGTGAACCATTTATTAATGAGTTACAAACGTTAGTAAATGAAAATGTGTACTTCAATGTGTTAGTAAATGAAAATGTGTACTTCAGTGTAAAGTGAACGCCTGTGAACCATTTATTAATGAGTTACAAACGTTAGTAAATGAAAATGTGTACTTCAGTGTAAAGTGGACGCCTGTGAACCATTTATTAATGAGTTACAAACGTTAGTAAATGAAAATGTGTACTTCAATGTGTTAGTAAATGAAAATGTGTACTTCAATGTAAAGTGAACGCCTGTGAACCATTTATTAACGAGTTACAACCGTTAGTAAATGAAAATGTGTACTTCAGTGTAAAGTGAACGCCTGTGAACCATTTATTAACGAGTTACAACCGTTAGTAAATGAAAATGTGTACTTCAGTGTAAAGTGGATGCCTGTGAACCATTCATTAATGAGTTACAAACGTTAGTAAATGAAAATGTGTACTTCAGTGTAAAGTGAACGCCTGTGAACCATTTATTAACGAGTTACAACCGTTAGTAAATGAAAATGTGTACTTCAGTGTAAAGTGGACGCCTGTGAACCATTCATTAATGAGTTACAAACGTTAGTAAATGAAAATGTGTACTTCAATGTAAAGTGGACGCCTGTGAACCATTCATTAATGAGTTACAAACGTTAGTAAATGAAAATGTGTACTTCAGTGTAAAGTGGACGCCTGTGAACCATTTATTAACGAGTTACAACCGTTAGTAAATGAAAATGTGTACTTCAGTGTAAAGTGGACGCCTGTGAACCATTCATTAATGAGTTACAAACGTTAGTAAATGAAAATGTGTACTTCAGTGTAAAGTGGACGCCTGTGAACCATTCATTAATGAGTTACAAACGTTAGTAAATGAAAATGTGTACTTCAGTGTAAAGTGGACGCCTGTGAACCATTTATTAATGAGTTACAACCGTTAGTAAATGAAAATGTGTACTTCAGTGTAAAGTGGACGCCTGTGAACCATTCATTAATGAGTTACAACCGTTAGTAAATGAAAATGTGTACTTCAATGTGTTAGTAAATGAAAATGTGTACTTCAGTGTAAAGTGAACGCCTGTGAACCATTTATTAATGAGTTACAAACGTTAGTAAATGAAAATGTGTACTTCAGTGTAAAGTGGACGCCTGTGAACCATTTATTAATGAGTTACAAACGTTAGTAAATGAAAATGTGTACTTCAATGTGTTAGTAAATGAAAATGTGTACTTCAATGTAAAGTGAACGCCTGTGAACCATTTATTAACGAGTTACAACCGTTAGTAAATGAAAATGTGTACTTCAGTGTAAAGTGAACGCCTGTGAACCATTTATTAACGAGTTACAACCGTTAGTAAATGAAAATGTGTACTTCAGTGTAAAGTGGATGCCTGTGAACCATTCATTAATGAGTTACAAACGTTAGTAAATGAAAATGTGTACTTCAGTGTAAAGTGAACGCCTGTGAACCATTTATTAACGAGTTACAACCGTTAGTAAATGAAAATGTGTACTTCAGTGTAAAGTGGACGCCTGTGAACCATTCATTAATGAGTTACAAACGTTAGTAAATGAAAATGTGTACTTCAATGTAAAGTGGACGCCTGTGAACCATTCATTAATGAGTTACAAACGTTAGTAAATGAAAATGTGTACTTCAGTGTAAAGTGGACGCCTGTGAACCATTTATTAACGAGTTACAACCGTTAGTAAATGAAAATGTGTACTTCAGTGTAAAGTGGACGCCTGTGAACCATTCATTAATGAGTTACAAACGTTAGTAAATGAAAATGTGTACTTCAGTGTAAAGTGGACGCCTGTGAACCATTCATTAATGAGTTACAAACGTTAGTAAATGAAAATGTGTACTTCAGTGTAAAGTGGACGCCTGTGAACCATTTATTAATGAGTTACAACCGTTAGTAAATGAAAATGTGTACTTCAGTGTAAAGTGAACGCCTGTGAACCATTTATTAACGAGTTACAACCGTTAGTAAATGAAAATGTGTACTTCAGTGTAAAGTGAACGCCTGTGAACCATTTATTAACGAGTTACAACCGTTAGTAAATGAAAATGTGTACTTCAGTGTAAAGTGGACGCCTGTGAACCATTTATTAATGAGTTACAAACGTTAGTAAATGAAAATGTGTACTTCAATGTAAAGTGAACGCCTGTGAACCATTTATTAATGAGTTACAAACGTTAGTAAATGAAAATGTGTACTTCAGTGTAAAGTGAACGCCTGTGAACCATTTATTAATGAGTTACAAACGTTAGTAAATGTAAATGTGTACTTCAATGTAAAGTGGACGCCTGTGAACCATTTATTAATGAGTTACAAATGTTAGTAAATGTAAATGTGTACTTCAATGTAAAGTGAACGCCTGTGAACCATTTATTAATGAGTTACAACCGTTAGTAAATGAAAATGTGTACTTCAGTGTAAAGTGAACGCCTGTGAACCATTTATTAATGAGTTACAAACGTTAGTAAATGTAAATGTGTACTTCAATGTAAAGTGGACGCCTGTGAACCATTTATTAATGAGTTACAAACGTTAGTAAATGTAAATGTGTACTTCAATGTAAAGTGAACGCCTGTGAACCATTTATTAATGAGTTACAACCGTTAGTAAATGAAAATGTGTACTTCAGTGTAAAGTGGACGCCTGTGAACCATTTATTAATGAGTTACAAACGTTAGTAAATGTAAATGTGTACTTCAATGTAAAGTGAACGCCTGTGAACCATTTATTAACGAGTTACAACCGTTAGTAAATGAAAATGTGTACTTCAGTGTAAAGTGAACGCCTGTGAACCATTTATTAACGAGTTACAACCGTTAGTAAATGAAAATGTGTACTTCAGTATAAAGTGGACGCCTGTGAACCATTTATTAACGAGTTACAAACGTTAGTAAATGAAAATGTGTACTTCAATGTAAAGTGGACGCCTGTGAACCATTTATTAATGAGTTACAAACGTTAGTAAATGAAAATGTGTACTTCAATGTAAAGTGGACGCCTGTGAACCATTTATTAACGAGTTACAACCGTTAGTAAATGAAAATGTGTACTTCAGTGTAAAGTGAACAACTGTGAACCATTTATTAATGAGTTACAACCGTTAGTAAATGAAAATGTGTACTTCAGTGTAAAGTGGACGCCTGTGAACCATTTATTAATGAGTTACAACCGTTGAAAATGTGTACTTCAGTGTAAAGTGAACGCCTGTGAACCATTTATTAATGAGTTACAACCGTTAGTAAATGAAAATGTGTACTTCAGTGTAAAGTGAACGCCTGTGAACCATTTATTAATGAGTTACAAACGTTAGTAAATGAAAATGTGTACTTCAGTGTAAAGTGAACGCCTGTGAACCATTTATTAACGAGTTACAACCGTTAGTAAATGAAAATGTGTACTTCAGTGTAAAGTGGACGCCTGTGAACCATTTATTAATGAGTTACAACCGTTAGTAAATGAAAATGTGTACTTCAGTGTAAAGTGGACGCCTGTGAACCATTTATTAATGAGTTACAACCGTTAGTAAATGAAAATGTGTACTTCAGTGTAAAGTGAACGCCTGTGAACCATTTATTAATGAGTTACAAACGTTAGTAAATGTAAATGTGTACTTCAATGTAAAGTGGACGCCTGTGAACCATTTATTAATGAGTTACAAAAGTTAGTAAATGTAAATGTGTACTTCAGTGTAAAGTGAACGCCTGTGAACCATTTATTAACGAGTTACAACCGTTAGTAAATGAAAATGTGTACTTCAGTGTAAAGTGAACGCCTGTGAACCATTTATTAACGAGTTACAAACGTTAGTAAATGTAAATGTGTGCTTCAGTGTAAAGTGAACGCCTGTGAACCATTTATTAACGAGTTACAACCGTTAGTAAATGTAAATGTGTACTTCAATGTAAAGTGGACGCCTGTGAACCATTTATTAACGAGTTACAACCGTTAGTAAATGAAAATGTGTACTTCAGTGTAAAGTGGACGCCTGTGAACCATTTATTAACGAGTTACAAACGTTAGTAAATGAAAATGTGTACTTCAATGTAAAGTGGATGCCTGTGAACCATTTATTAACGAGTTACAACCGTTAGTAAATGAAAATGTGTACTTCAATGTAAAGTGAACGCCTGTGAACCATTTATTAACGAGTTATAACCGTTAGTAAATGAAAATGTGTACTTCAGTGTAAAGTGGACGCCTGTGAACCATTTATTAACGAGTTACAAACGTTAGTAAATGAAAATGTGTACTTCAATGTAAAGTGGACGCCTGTGAACCATTTATTAATGAGTTATAACCGTTAGTAAATGAAAATGTGTACTTCAGTGTAAAGTGAACGCCTGTGAACCATTTATTAATGAGTTACAAACGTTAGTAAATGAAAATGTGTACTTCAGTGTAAAGTGGACGCCTGTGAACCATTTATTAATGAGTTACAAACGTTAGTAAATGAAAATGTGTACTTCAGTGTAAAGTGGACGCCTGTGAACCATTTATTAATGAGTTACAAACGTTAGTAAATGAAAATGTGTACTTCAATGTAAAGTGGACGCCTGTGAACCATTTATTAATGAGTTATAACCGTTAGTAAATGAAAATGTGTACTTCAGTGTAAAGTGGATGCCTGTGAACCATTTATTAATGAGTTATAACCGTTAGTAAATGAAAATGTGTACTTCAGTGTAAAGTGGACGCCTGTGAACCATTTATTAATGAGTTACAAACGTTAGTAAATGAAAATGTGTACTTCAGTGTAAAGTGGACGCCTGTGAACCATTTATTAATGAGTTATAACCGTTAGTAAATGAAAATGTGTACTTCAGTGTAAAGTGGACGCCTGTGAACCATTTATTAATGAGTTATAACCGTTAGTAAATGAAAATGTGTACTTCAGTGTAAAGTGGACGCCTGTGAACCATTTATTAATGAGTTATAACCGTTAGTAAATGAAAATGTGTACTTCAATGTAAAGTGGACGCCTGTGAACCATTTATTAATGAGTTATAACCGTTAGTAAATAAAAATGTGTACTTCAGTGTAAAGTGGACGCCTGTGAACCATTTATTAATGAGTTACAAACGTTAGTAACTTCTGAAAGTGAAACTTATTGTAAAGTGACGATAAAGAAACCTTTATTAATCCAGTTTCCGACTTATTTACTGATTGAATTTTAATGCTTCAAGATTACATAATTTGTCATACATATTATTCCATTCATAAATGAACTTACATCTTGAAATTTAGTCTGTTGAACATTAAGCTATTCTGAACTTTACATAAAGCAAATAAACTATATAACAGAAATTCATTAACATGAACACTCATCATACATAAACTATCATTAGAAAAAAACACATGCATATGTAAATATGCTAATGCTTTATTATTAAATAAGTCTAGCCTATATAGTATTATAAATAGAAGACTATTAGCAAAATAAATAAACAGAATAAAATTAAGATTAAAATAAGTATGAATAAGTACCTTTATTAAGTATTTATAGCATGTAAATTAATTTTGCCTCACCATTTTACAGGTAGTGCATGAAAGACACCCTTTTGATTAATGTTTTTATAATTGCACTTCATTGATTTATAAGGCATTTGTAGATAAGTTATTAATCATTTATAAACCATTTTATAAACCCTATACAAAGGGATGGTTAATGTAAAGTGTTACCGAAAATCTTTTCACTGTTATATGCTTAGTATAAAATTCAACTTCTTTTCTAAACAGTCTGTTAATTATATTAAAGTCTGTCCACTTTTGCTGATATATTTCCCTTTCTCTTTTTGATTATTTAAAAGCTTGTCTGCTGAACTTTTGTGCTCATTGTCGACATCTGTGGTGGAAACCTGAAATTGCATGTAATCTGCAGAGGAACATTGTTTTGTTTTTGTTTTTCATCAGTTGTTTCTGCGTGGATTAATCTTGTTGTTTTATGTTACCAGTGATCAGATCATCTCAGGGATATGATCACCTTGTGTGATTCAACATTTTAATCGAGATGTTACTACTTGCTTGATGAAGATAAACAACTTTTTTTTTTTTACATATTTTAACATTATTATTAGGTGGCATAAACACACAAGGACAAATCAAATAAATCTGCAATTTCCTGCCTAATCCCACCAGACAGCTCAGGCTATAAATCATTATTGTAGGCTTACCGTAGTGAATCGGGGCAAGAACACAGATTTACTTGCTCAGTAAATATATTTTGTCCATTTTTAACCAAAAGTCTTCCTTAGTGCAGCATTACAAATGTGATGCTGAAAAAACAAATTACTTCCAAACATAGTGTTAAAAGTTAAAAAACAGAATAAGAACAGAAATGCACGACATTCATTTCAGCTAAAACAGAAACTTTAACACGGACACAATTAGTGAATGTTAATGGGTGATCATAACATTCACAACTTTAATCGTATTGAAGGAATAATTCTGTCATCATTTAATCATCCTTGTGTCACTCTAAACCTAGATGACTCTCCAAAAGGAGATTTAACTCAAATAAGAACATCCACTATTTAGTGCTAATTAAATGAACAATTAAAGTTTTTGCATAGATGTATGCCAAAGTAAAAATATTTTTAGTGCACTCATAACCCTCATAAACTGCAAGATTTTTGTTTCAAATTACTTATTTTTTACTTATATTTACTTGTTCATTGGAAGACTCGTATGTTGTAAGACTTGGAATATGATAGACAAGTCACATGGACCACTTTGATGGTACTTTACATATACATTACATTTATGCATTTGGCAGATGCTTTTATCCAAAGCGACTTACAGTGCACTTATTACAGGGACAATCTCAAACAAGGACAAAGGAGTTGAGTACCTTGCTCAAGGACACAATGGTGTTGGCTGTGGGGATTGAACCAGCAACCTTCTGATTACCAGTTCAGTGCTTTAGCCCACTACGCCACCACCACTCCCCTTTTGGATCCTTTTTTAAGCTATAACCTCCTGAGATCCGAGTGTGCCTGCTGTGTGCGTTTTCCATTTCCATTTTTGATTTGTAACTAGTAGCACCTTAAACATGCAAAAAGAAATAAATATATAAATTCTAGAGCAAATGTATGTCCAAATATGTGGACAGTGGGACTAAGTTGTGACATGGAGTGTTGATTCTTCATGTTTTTGAGATTTTACAGACATTACATCAGAAATGTTTATGATTAATTCAGATTCACAGTAATCTCCAGCATCATCCAATCACTGTCAATCATGTTCAAATAAAATGATCCATTATAAATGATGAATCTATGTACTGATGATCATTGTCCCATGTGTGTCAAACATGTTGATCCAAACATCATCTGCAGCCTGAAACTGAACTTTTGATCAGATTTTAGGAGTGAACGCACTTAACTGCATAGAGAGATATAGGATGCTCCCTATTTAGTGCATGACTTAACCTCCAGTGTGCTGTCTGTCTGCACTGGTCTCAGAACAGTTATAGGAGAGCTATAGGATGCTCCCTTGCTCCCTATTTAGTGCATGACTTAACCTCCAGTGTACTGTCTGTCTGCACTGGTCTCAGAACAGTTATAGGAGAGCTATAGGATGCTTCCTTGCTCCCTATTTAGTGCATGACTTAACCTCCAGTGTGCTGTCTGTCTGCACTGGTCTCAGAACAGTTATAGGAGAGCTATAGGATGCTCCCTTGCTCCCTATTTAGTGCATGACTTAACCTCCAGTGTGCTGTCTGTCTGCACTGGTCTCAGAACAGTTATAGGAGAGCTATAGGATGCTCCCTTGCTCCCTATTTAGTGCATGACTTAACCTCCAGTGTGCTGTCTGTCTGCACTGGTCTCAGAACAGTTATAGAAGAGTTATAGGATGCTCCCTTGCTCCCTATTTAGTGCATGACTTAACCTTCAGTGTGCTGTCTGTCTGCACTGGTCTCAGAACAGTTATAGGAGTGCTATAGGATGTTCCCTTGCTCCATATTTAGTGCATGACTTAACCTCCAGTGTGCTGTCTGTCTGCACTGGTCTCAGAACAGTTATAGGAGTGCTATAGGATGCTCCCTTGCTCCCTATTTAGTGAATGACTTAACCTCCAGTGTGCTGTCTGTCTGCACTGGTCTCAGAACAGTTTGAATTGCTCCTTATTTTCATCATAACTCCATATAAAGCCTCTAAAGTCACAGACTTCTGGTGGCGCTGCTCTGCTTATGACCCGGATTTTGTGTTTGATATTGTCAGACCAAGTCCTGCAGTGTTACTTAATGCTGTGAAAACGTGCTAAGGTTCACATGACAATGATCATTCAATTAGTTTGCTTGGAAATCATCATATGGGGACACTTTACACTGTGCCAAACATTAACTGTAGGCATGGAGGAATGGTTACCTATCAGTAACACCCGAGATGCACTGCTTGCACTTCACTCCACCGGATTAATCCAAGAGGACCTGCCCGTATGTGTGAGGTTGCAACCAGAATGCAACAGGTGGTCACAGAAATGAGGCAGGCAAGGCGGAGTAAGGCAGAGTCTTTGATGAAGAGGAAACAGATCTCCCTTGCCTTTGATGATACTGTGCAACACAAGATCACTGTGAGGCAAACTGGAGGAGCTCCGTGCAAACAACAAAGCATGTTTCGAGTACCTCAAGTTTGATGGTGTTTACGGAGACCTGGCTACACCAGGATACTCCTAACACTGCTCTTAAATTCGAGGGCTCTCGCTCATCCGAGCAGACAGGAATGAGTTATCAGGGGAAAACCGAGATGGCTGTGTATGTGAGTAATGACTGGTGCAAACAGTACACAATTAGAGAAACAATCTGCTGCCCCAACATTGAGGTTTTATGTATGAGTTTTAGACCATTTTACCTCCCGAGGGAGTTTGGTAATGTTGTTATTTGTGCTGTTTGCATTCCTCCCAGCAGAAATGCAGCAAGAGCATCAGCTGGCATTGCAGACTGCGTTCATCAACAATTACAGCGTACACCGAATGCCCCTGTTTTTATCTTAGATGATTTTAACCACTGCAAACACAAATTGTCACTGCCTGGGTTCAGACAATGTGTTAAATGCAAAACACAGGAGAATAGATTCCTAGATAAGTGCTACGGAAACATCAACAAATGCCTTTGTGGCCAGACCTAAATCCCCTCTGGCCAATTCTGACCACAACACTATCCACCTAATTCCCACATATAAATCCATGCTCAATCGTGACTGTGTGGTCAGAAGATGACATACAAAGATTGAAAGGATGCTTTCTATGCACAGACTGGGGTATTTTTAATGATACAGATATTGATGTGACTACAGAGAAGATAACAAGCTATATAAACTTCTGTGTGGACAGTGTTCTCACAAAAGTTAATGTAATTATGTACCCGAACAATATGTAAAAATGTTTCCCTCCCCTTGTCCCCTCCCTCATCCAGGTAGACGGGCATGACCTGCCAGCAGACAGGGTGGAAGGCACACCCCTCCACAGAGAATGAGGGGGATGTACGTCAAGACGGAGGCTCCCCTGTCTGAGAGAACGAGGGAGGAATGTGGCAGGGCGGGGCCGGGACGTGATTCCATACACCTGGCCCCTAATCATGGTAATTAACCCTCGAGAGGGATAAAGGCTGACCAAAGACGGCAGTGTGACAGAGAGAGATTTAAGAACAGCTGTTAACCTTAACATCTGACATTTTTAAGCGCGCATCAAGTTTTCACTCGTATTATTCTCTTATTGCAGAATACACAGATTATTGCATCGATCTCAAAGCACCACTTGTCAAGAACAACCAACAACAACAAACAATTTTGAGAGATTCAAATCAATCTCAAACCCTCACCGCTCAGGAACAACCAACAACAAACAATTTCTGGTAAGTCATGGTATCCGTCATGGTATATGTTATTTCTTCCTGCATTGCATGTCACATGTTTACAATAGCCTCCTCCGTGAGCAGTGAGGAATTCACATGTGGTAAATGTAAGGAATTAGTCAGGCTGACAGAGAAGGTTAATGAGTTAGAGACTCGCATCTGAACGCTAGTGGAGTTCAGTGAGAAAGAGAAGCCGGTAGGTACTGTTTTGGATGCGAGTAGTACAGAGAGCAACATACACACTTTGGTTCCGGCTGTAGAGCCCCCCGCAGCAGGGCATTTGGGTGACGTCTCGGTGGCATACTCGCTCAACAAAGCGAGACCACTCTCCCATTCCTGTTAGGGTTTCCAATCAATTCTCCCCACTCCGTGATACACCCACTGAGAATCATGTTGAAAGAGCCCTTGTTATTGGTGATTGTATTATAAGGAACGTGGAAATAGAGACTCCAGCCACTATTGTTAATTGCATTTTGGGGGCCAGAGCGTCTGACATCAAATCAAATTTACAAGTGTTGGCTAATGCTAAACGTAGATTTTCTAAAATTGTTATCCATGTCGGCACTAACGATGTCCAGCTTCACCAGTTGGAGATCATTAAAGATAATGTTAAAGATGTGTGCAAATTTGCAAAAACAATGTCAGACACTGTAACATGCTCTGGTCCCCACCCTGCTCGTCGTGGTGACGAGTTTTATAGTAGATTAGTGTCACTGAATGGCTGGATGTCTGAGTGGTGTCTGAAGAATAAAATAGGATTTATAGACAATCGGAAGAGTTTTTGGGGTAGACCTGACCTGCTAAAGAGAGACGGACTCCATCCCTCCAGGGAAGGTGCCGCTCTCCTCTCTAGTAATTTGGCTCATAGTCTTAATAATGATAGTATTTGACTAACTGGGGCCCAGGTCAGTGAGCAGACAAACTGGTTAATCCGAACGTCTGCTAGCTGCCTTGAGACGTCACACAGGTCACATAAACTAAAACACATATAGAATGTATCACCTAGATATCTCATAGAGACTGTGTCTGTTCCCCAAACTACCAAACACAAACCCCTCACTAAATAATTTAGAAAAAATTTGATTAAGGTCAAACTTGAACAAAACAAACAAATTAAAAATACACATCATATAAAAATAGGGCTACTAAACATTAGATATCTTTCTACCAAAGCACTAATTGTTAATTAAATGATTACAGATCATAGATTGGATGCGCTCTGTTTGACTGAATCCTGGCTTAAACTGGATGAATATATTAGTTTAAATGAATCCACTCCCCCAGGTTATTGTTATAAACATGAGCCTCATCTGAAGGGTCGAGGAGGAGGTGTTGCTACAATTTACAGTGAAGTTTTTGGTTTTACTCAGAGGACAGGATATAAATGAAAGTCTTTTGAACTAATAATGCTTAATGTGACTCCATCAGATATGAATAAAAAAAGCCATCTGCCATCTTTTGTCCTTGCTACAATGTATAGATCACCCGGGCCTTATTCTGATTTCCTTGGTGAATTTGCAAATTTTTCAGATCTTGTAGTTACTGTAGATAGAGCTTTAATTATTGGTGACATTCACATAGATAATGAAAATGATAAATTGGGATTAGCATTTATCGATATTCTCAACTCTCTTGGAGTCAGACAAAATGTAACAGGACCAACTCATCGCCATAATCATACGCTAGATTTAATTCTGTCATATGGAGTTGATAATATTGAAATTCTGCAGCAAAGCGATGACATCTCAGATCATTATCTCGTCTCTTGTATGCTGCAATCAGCTAATGTTACTCAATCTACACCACGCTATCGTTCAGGTAGAACTATTCTTTCGACCACTAAAGATAGCTTCACTAATAATCTTCCAGATCTATCTCAACCACTCAATCAACCCCAAAGCCCAGAAGAACTTGATGAAATAACAAAAAATATAAATGCAGTCTTCTCTAGCGCGCTTGATATTGTCGCCCCAATTCTATTAATGAAAAAGAAAGAAATAAGCCCTGCACCATGGTACAATGATCACACTCATGCTCTCAAGAGAGCAGCTCAGAAAATGGAGCGCATGTGGAAAAATACAAAATTAGTAGTATTTCGTGGTGCATGGAAGGATTGTGTCTGTAGCTACAGACAGGCAATAAAAGCTGCCAGGTCAGCATATTTTAGCAAACTTACTGAAAATAACCACAACAATACAAGATGTTTATTCAGTACTGTGGCTAAACTGGTTAGGAATAAAGCCTCAACAGAACCTGGAATTATTCAATCATATGTCATAGCACCTCAGAAAACAGTGTCTAATAATTTTCCTCACATGCAACTTCAATCCTTCTCTGTCATAGGTCATGAAGAGCTAACAAAACTTATCGAAACGTCAAAAGCCACAACATGTTTGTTAGATCCTATACCAACTAAGCTCTTAAAAGAGGTATCTCATGTAATTTCAGAACTTCTTCTTAATATTATTAACTCCTCGCTATGCTTAGGACATGTCCCAAGAATCTTTAAAATGGCAGTTATCAAACCGCTTATAAAGAATCCACAACTTGATCCTGGAGAACTGACTAATTATAGACTGATTTCAAATCTCCCGTTTATGTCAAAAATACTAGAAAAGGTAGTATCCTCCCAAATATGTTCATTTCTACTGAGAAATAGTATATATGAAGAATTTCAGTCAGGATTTAGGCCTCATCTCATTACAGAGACTGCACTTATCAGAGTTACAAATTACTTGCTCTTATCATCTGATCGCGGCTGCATTTCTCTTCTAGTGCTTTTAGATCTTAGTGCTGCATTCGACAAGATAGATCACGACATTCTCTTGAATAGGCTAGAGAATTATGTTGGCATTTGTGGAGTTGCATTAGCATGGTTTAGGTCATATTTAGCAGACCACTACCACTTTGTCTATGTAAATGAGGAAAAGTCAAACCAAAAAAAGTCAAATATGGAGTGCCACAGGGATCAGTTTTAGGGCGTCTGCTTTTCTCCTTATATATGCTTCCCCTGGGAGATATTATCAGGAATCGTGGAATAAGTTTCCACTGCTATGCCGACGATACATAACTTTATATTTTTTCAAAACCTGATGAGATTTCACAATTCTCTAAATTAGCAGTGTGTATCAATGAAATAAAAGGCTAAATAAAGGTTAAATAAAAAAAAATAAAAAGATTGGATGGCCAGAAATTTCCTTCTACTCAATGCACATCCCTGATCTCTGCTGCATCAGCTCAGTCTACTGATGGACTACGATCTTGAAATGGAATGCATAGACTAACAATTGCCAACAAAAGCCTTCATCAGGCAATTAACAAGGACAATTGCATCGATGTGAACTTCTGCAGTTAATCCAGGATGGACTTCAAAGACATTGGTCATTAATATTACAGTTCAAACAAAATCTATGTTTAAACACTGACCCTTAACACTTACTTAGTTTAATAATTTTAGAGCATGACTTGCACTATACATAAGTAATATTGTCATTATATTCATGATGTTAGTCAGAGGGGAACTTGCCCCCACAGTGAGTCTGGATTAGGGTTAGGGTGGGGTTAGTCAGAGGGGAACTGGCCCCCACAGTGAGTCTGGTTTAGGGTTAGGGTGGGGTTAGTCAGAGGGGAACTGGCCCCCACAGTGAGTCTGGTTTAGGGTTAGGGCGGGGTTAGTCAGAGGGGAACTGGCCCCCACAGTGAGTCTGGTTTAGAGTTAGGGTGGGGTTAGTCAGAGGGGAACTGGCCCCCACAGTGAGTCTGGTTTAGGGTTAGGGTGGGGTTAGTCAGAGGGGAACTGGCCCCCACAGTGAGTCTGGTTTAGGGTTAGGGCGGGGTTAGTCAGAGGGGAACTGGCCCCCACAGTGAGTCTGGTTTAGGGTTAGGGCGGGGTTAGTCAGAGGGGAACTGGCCCCCACAGTGAGTCTGGTTTAGGGTCAGGGTGGGGTTAGTCAGAGGGGAACTGGCCCCCACAGTGAGTCTGGTTTAGGGTCAGGGTGGGGTTAGTCAGAGGGGAACTGGCCCCCACAGTGAGTCTGGTTTAGGGTCAGGGTGGGGTTAGTCAGAGGGGAACTGGCCCCCACAGTGAGTCTGGTTTAGGGTCAGGGTGGGGTTAGTCAGAGGGGAACTGGCCCCCACAGTGAGTCTGGTTTAGGGTTAGGGTGGGGTTAGTCAGAGGGGAACTGGCCCCCACAGCGAGTCTGGTTTCTCCCAAGGTTATTTTTCTCCATTAATCAACATCTTGTGGAGTTTTGTGTTCCTTGCCACAGTCGCCTTCAGCTGCTCACTGGGATTATTAATACAATTATTATTTAATTACTTATTTTTAAACACGATTAACAATCGTATTTTATCTAATTGCACAATGATTATTCATCGACATTATAAACATTACAGTTTTATTATCTGTTAATGCTTGATCTTCTGTAAAGCTGCTTTGAAACTATGTGTGTTGTGAAAGGCGCTATACAAATAAAATTGACTTGACTTGAGCTATACGACACCTGCGTGTGTGTGTGTGTGTGTGTGTGTGTGTGTGTGTTTGTCTTTTTTGGTTCAGTTTTCTATTAAAATATGATTTATATTATCAAGCTGGTTCTCGCCACCTCCTTCCCATTAATCCCTTTACAAACACATTTGTACAACTGACGAACTACAGAAAGCTAACAAACTGAATGATTTTTATCTCAGGTTTTAAAAATGACTTTTCCAACAAATGCAATTTTGTTCTAAACTCTCTCAATGATGATATGGCCATTCAGCTTAAGGTGGATAGCTTTAAGGTACAGTCACTGTTTCATCAGTTATGCACTAAGAAATCCAGAGGACCGGATGGGATTTCTACCTGCCTCATAAAAACCTGCCCTGAGGAACTTACTCCAGCTTTGTGCACACTCTTTCAACATTCACTGGACTCACACATGGTCCCTGCACTATGGAAAAAATATGTGATCACCCCAGTCCCAAAAAAGCCTTGCCTGGCTGAGAACAACATGAACAAGTGTTTTTGTTGAAAAATGAGGTAAACTCAAAGTTAGACCCTTGGCAGTTTGCTTATAGACAAAGCAGGAACATGGATGATGCAATCAGCAGCATTACCCATTTAGTCCTTAAACATTTGGAGGTCACTAAGGCATATGCACACTTACTTTTTATTGATTTTAGTTCCGCTTTTAATACTCTTCAGCCATACTTACTATTGGATCAATTGAAACAGATGAATGTAAATCCTTTTATTATTAAATGGTATTTTTTAACTAATAGAGTCCGACAGGTAAAAGTCAATCAGGCAATTTCGGATTCAAAAATTTGTACAGGAGCCCCTCGAGGGTGTGTGAGCTCCCCAGTCCTCTTCACATTATACATGATTGGACGTGTGAGCAAAACCCCCAAATTATATTGGGAAATTCTCTGATGACACCGCCATTCTTGGCTTATTACACAGAGATCAACATATATCATCTTACCACTCGGAAATCAAACAGTTTGTGGATTGGTGAGACGCTCACCACCAGGGCTCGGAGGCTTAATTAGCCTGATAAGGGACCGGGTTTGTATAATTACGACCCGACCCCGCCCTCTGCCTTGTCACATTCCTCCCTCGTTCTCTCAGGCTGGGGAGCCCCCGGCATGACGTACACCCCCCCCCCCCCCCCTCTTTCCCTGGGGAGGGGCGTGCCTTCTGCCCCGTCTGCCGGCAGGTCATCCCCGTCTACCTGGATGAGGGAGGGGACAAGGGGAAGGGAACAGAAATAATAAAAAATAGGGGGGGCACTTCCTGTAACAGTGTAGTACACCCCCCCCCCAAAAAAAAAAAAACACTGTAAAATTTAAAAGAGGGAAAAGGCCAATGCCGAGCGGCAGTGTGAGAGTGAGAGGAGATGAAGACAAAAAAAAAACAAATACTTACTCGCCAGTTTTCCGATACGCCGTTGCTTGGTCCTCGGCCACTCCTCCACCCTCTAACGGACGACAGTCGCACCTCCCCAGGTGGATTGGAGGCAGTCCTCCAGCCCCTGGTGGATGGAATGCCCCGCTGCATTCTCGGGGAACAGAAGGGATCTCCCCCGCCCCTGGCATCAGTTCTCCCACTCCAGGTGGTCGGCAGTGAGCCCCGCTCCCGGTCGGCGGTCTCAGACCCGCCGGGTTTCGGCAGCTAGTAGGGGACTCCTACATCCCTGGCAGCGGTCCTGACCACTTCAGGAAAACCTTAAACAAAAAGACAAACAAACACGATGGTCAGCTGCCGTAAACGATCTCCCTCTCGTCGCACCACCCTCCACAGTCGGCCTTTATCCTCTCCCGGAGGCTTAATTAGCCTGATAAGGGACCGGGAGTGTATAATCATGACCCGGCCCCGCCCTCCACCGTCACAGATGTTTTTCAACTTTTGAGGAAATAATTGTCCCAAAATCCACATATACGTGGACGTCATATTTATCAGCGCGCTAACACTTTAAAATTAATGCATTTTTTAAAGCAGCATTTCAAACGAAACTAGAGACGCTACTCTTTACACCCAATCAGGTTTCAATGAAAAAGCATAAAGAGGTTTCTTACCAGAGGCACATGTTGGCACTGCGCCCGTAGAAGCACCGTAGAATCAACATCATGTTGTTGAGTCACGTGACTCGGGGCGCTAGATGTTAAACCCTTAAATGACAGTCTAGAGTCTTGTGAACAGAATTCAGTCAGTTTAAATTCATTTCAATTATGCGTTGCGTATAGCAAAGCCAAAATACAACGTCCACGTATGTAGATGCGGAGTTGCACAAGGTCAAAGTGAGTCACTATCCACTAACACTCTATTGAACAGACAGACCAAAATATTTGTTTTAATTTTTTTTATGTATTTTAATGTATTGCATTTATAAAGACAGACACAAACACAGCCATACTATAATGAGGAAATGAGCACAATCAAAATAGAAATTAACATAAGAAAACAGCAAAAGATAATATTAGTAGTACCAATTTTTGACAAATATATTCAGTACACTGTAAGACATTTCTAAACATCCTTAAAACAAGATACGTTGAATTCACAAGCAAAATGACATGAGATATTAAATCTTAATTTCAGTCAAATCTAACTATATTTTATGAGGTTTATGCTTAAAACAAGAAAGGAAAAAAAATAAGAAAAATAATCTTGTTTATCCTTTGAATTAAGTTTATTTTTCTTACCCCAATTGGCAAATTATTAATTTTTTATCTAAAAAAAATATTTATGTTTTAATGTCATATTAGATTGTCAAGTTAATATATATTATTTTAAGAATGTTTAGATATTTTTACTGTAAAACAAGACAAAAAGTGCACGTTTTTTAAATATAGATATATAAATAGATATAATCTTCCACAAGGGAAATAAGGTGTACAACATTCACAAATGAATTTAAGTAAACATGATTCGGTGTTAATGTTCAGTATTGCTTACAACATCCTCTTTTGTGTTCTGCATAAGATCAAATGTCATAAAGCTTTATTATATATTTATTGCATTTTTTTTTTGGTGAACTGTTCCTTTAAATTCAATATTATAATCTAGTCTTAAATCTATTTCATTATTAGTCTATTATTTACTATTAGTTTATTAACCCATACATGTAGTTACCGTGTATTAGTCAGTGTTTCATGGGTAAGTACACTGAAAGTACACGTACTGTAAAATAAAGTGCAACCGATGTTTCTTATATCAACAATGTGTGTGTGTGCAGAACTCCACATATCTCTCGTCCACACACGTCCGGCACATTCCACACCCCATGCATGTTTGTTTATTAAATATCGTCAGTTTGATTTCAGCTAGCAAACTAGAACTCTCCATTTGACACATTTTACTGTTTTAATCCCTTCTGCAGATTTTCCCTCTAAATCAGGGCAGAAAATGCTCAAAAAGTCTGCATATTACATCTTTGGCTGCTTATAGCAAAATATGGCAGTTCAATTGTATTTGTGTAAGGGTGAAGAAGGAAAGCTGAACATTTTTAACTGTTAAAAATGTTATCACCATTTTTATGTGAGTTTCTTGAATGATTATGTATGTAATATGCCAATATAAAATCTGGAAAATAAGGAGAAGAAATTAGAGACCCAAGCATTAAGATTGATGTCTTTTCTTTTATCCTCCTTGAATGTGTTTATAGGAAGCCACTGAATATAAAAATCCAGATTTATTTAGTTTTGGGTCAATTTTGTGACTTCAGAAATCAATGGCAGTGTATGGAAAAAATCTTGATTTTTAAGCACGTTAAAAATGACTTTAGCAAGCTCTGACACGTTAAAATAAATGTTTTAGCAGTTTCGAGACTTTCTTATTGAATGACACTTATTATCAGCTACCTGTCCTTGCAATTATCATTCAGTATGATTTGGGTAATTTATTGATTGTAATTATGGTGACAAAGCTTCTAATTAGCACATACATTTATGTAAATAGTGACCGCTGCAGTGAATTGTGTAATCTGAAAATGACTTTGCTTCTCTCAGAAATAAACACATTTTGACATCAGAAATCTCTCCGAAAATTTGGTGTGACTTTGTGTATTTGGTGCCCTCGACTTTGAGTTGTCAGGGGAAACTAGGTTAGAGTTTGTTTTAAGGACATGTGACCTGTTGACCTTGGCAGGGTTCCTCCTCTCGGAGCACAGCGGCATGTCAGCGCAACTTCTTCTGACCATGATGCGTCAGCCTCTAGCGCACACGCACCGGTCAGAGAGCAGCAGCAGCCTAGAGACGCCATCACAAACCCGCACAGTCAAACGGCCCGCTGTCGCCTGTCTTGCTCCTGATCTTCCTCTGGCAGTTTGAGGCTGAGAGAACGACCCTCTTATGAAAGTTTTCTGCTCATGAGTTTCCATTTACTTTCTGTTTAATCTCAAGGAGACACAGATGAGAAGTTTAGAAAGAGATCTCATTTGTGATTTCTGTTTTCTCTGGGCTTTCACGTGAAGTTCAGGGGTCAAACTCCTCTGAACATGGAGATGTTTCTGCACTCTCAGCATTGTTTAAACTACGACTTCAACACTCTGAGAATTTAGCATGAAACAATTGCCACATATTTACAGATTGTTGACAGTGTGATAGTACTGTATTTCTGCAGTTTACACAGCTTCATACACACATGCCATAACACAGCGCCGTTCCATAAACTGATGTAAACAGAGCGCTTTGTAAGTTGAGGACAGAGTGTTTGAGAGACATTCCGACGCTTTTAAAAACAATGGATTCTGAAAAATCCTCCGGAGCCAAATTCCTCGGCACCAGGATGAGATGTTTATACAGGTTTATCTGGTGCTGACAAACCCAACACACAAAACCTGCAACTCAGAACCAACAAACCAGAAATAGCAGCTGTAGAGTATTGCGGATTTGGGCCGGAGGTCTCGGCCCACATCAGATCATCTCCAAATCTGGCGGTCTTCTCTCCAACTTTTCTCATTCTCCCAGGACAGTGTTACTGCACTCGCCTTCCTTAAATAGTCTGAGGAAAGATTTTAAGTTTGAAGGGATGTAGGCCTTACTAGGTAGTTCCTAGGGTGCTACGGGTGGTTGCTAGGGTGTAGCTAGAGGGTTGTTTACTGGTCCAAATCATAAGAGCTTTGAAGCCCTCATATTATTTATGAAATTCTGCTCTCGAGTCCCTCCTTCAATGTAAGTCTATAGGATTTTCTCAGGTGAAAATGGTCATTTTGATCTCTCAGTAAAGTAACAGCACACCTCTCCTCAACAAGAGGTCTGAAGCACAAACAATTACACTATAAACCAATTTAAAGAATATTTGTTAGTTTGGGACGTGACGTCTTTGTTCCGAGAACCTATCTGGTTAGTTGTCAACATTCAAAACAACAGCATTTATTATGTGATACCCCATTTGCATAAAAGTTAGTGATGCCCCAGTACCACACTCATGTATGCAAAAGCTGTAATTTAATGAGATAAATATATAGTTTGCATGTGCTGCACGCTTCATATGTGAGTGCTTGTGAACGTTTGGAGCCGGTTTTGTTGACATAAAGACACAAAGTGTTCAATCCTTGACTCATACATGGAAAACACCATCATGAGCATCACACGTCTGTTTGTTGCCAATGACAATGAGCAGCAAATACAGAATACATACTTAATAAATTATATAGCAGCCTTTTGCGGTTTAATAATCACACTGGGTTACTTAGCGGCTTTTCTGGAGGTGAGAAGCTACCATTAGGATCACAGAAATGGAAAGGGCTTCAATTTAAAACTTCTGCATAAATAAAAGCTCATTTTAAATGGAAAAAAATATGACTGAAAAATATCACTACTGTATAGGTTTGGATTCACTGTAAAACTACCACTAGCATTATTTTAAAAAGTATGCGCTAGTCATTTTGCTTTGACAGTTCTGTGTCAGGATCCTGTCTTCTGTCGGGTTTCTTGTTTACTGGCAGGATCCTGACACATATCTACTGTTCTTTCTTTTCTTTTATTTTGTGTCCATGTCTTCCTCTGCCCCGCCTGTTTCGGTTCTCTGTCTTGTTTCCTGGCCCCACCCCCTTGTTTCTCTAATCTTCTTTTAATTTGCTCCACTTGCCCCTCTCGTTTGCCTGCCTGATTTCTCCCTCTTTATATTTCCCTTGTGTGCTCTGTCCCGTGCTGGATTCTTCCTCATGTTGTCCTCCCCGTGTGGTCGTGTTTCCTTGTTAGTCTGGTTAGTTCTGTTTTCTCTCTTTTTGTTTGTTTCTCTAGTTTGTTTAGGTGTTCCAGTTCTGTTGTTCCCCTCACATGGGATTTTATGTTTAAAGCCTGTCTGACCTCTATCAGGGATTTATTTGTGTTCAGTTATTGTATCCTGTTTTTGTCTAAATAAAATATTTTTTAAAAGACTTTGGCAGTCTGCATTTTGTGTCTTCCTGGAAAACCCCTGACAGAAGAATCCACCCAGTTCTTAAACCCAGCAGACTACAGCCAACTATATGGGTCTATTCCTTTACCCAGCTTCCGTCTGGCAGGAACCTGTTTCCCTAGGCACAGCTCTGGATTCTGCATCTTTGGGCTGTCAACGGAGCGAGCAGCCCATTTTGAAGTATGCGGTGGCTCACCTCAAGGCCACCCAGGAGCTGTGCATAGGGGATACACAGCTTAAACATTTGTTCCTCACTGGACTGGATGAGCCTTTCACTTCGGAGGAGTTGGGGGGAACTTTTTTGTGGCCCTATTAGAGTGTGGTGAACCACGTTTGCTGGCTAAGAGAGATGGAGGTCTTGCTCAGGGGAAGGACCTCCACATCAGATAACAACTCCTCTTTGTCCATGCCCCACCTTCCCTTGGGTTCACCATGCCCCAAGCAGTGTAGAAAAAGGAGGACAGCTGTCCACCAGGAGCTGTCCACCCCAACCTGCTGCTGACCGTCAGGAGGGGTCAGAGTCTGCAGCAGTTTCTCCCTTTGCCCGCGGATGTCTTCCTAAGCCTGAAGCCGCTACAGCTCACCCGGAGGGGTCCCATGCCACTGCAGCTTGCCCGCTGCCAGCGCTCAAGCCCACAGAGGCCGTTCCCCTGCCGCTGCCAACACTCAAGGCCACAGAGGCCTTTCCCTGCCACTGCCAGTGCTCAAGGCCATGGAGGCTGTTCCTCTGCCGAGGCCATTCTCCTGCCAATGCCAGTGCTCACAGCCACAGAGACCATTCCCCTGCAGCTTCCAACGCTCACACCCACGGAGGCCTTTCCCCTGCCGCTCCAACGCTCAAGGCCATAGAGGCTGTTCCCCTGCCGAGGCCATTCTCCTGCCACTGCCAGTGCTCACAGCCACAGAGACCATTCCCCTGCTGCTGCCACCGCTCGTGGCCATGGAGGCTGTTCCCCTGCCACTGCCAGTGTTCACAGCCATGGAGGCCATTCTCCTGCAGCTGCCAACGCTCACGGGCACGGAGGCCATTCTCCTGCTACTGCCAGCACTCATATCCACGTAGTTCTTAATTTGCTCCACTTGCCTCTCTCGTTTGCCTGCCTAATTTCTCCCTCTTAATATTTCCCTTGTGTGCTCTGTCCCATGCTGGATTCTTCCTCGTTTTGTCCTTCCTGTTTGGTCATATTTATTTGTTGGTCTGGTTGTTCTTGTTTGTTTAGGTTTTTGGTTCTAGATCTCTTGTTTCCCCTCACATGGGATTTTATGTTTAAAGCCCGTCTGACCTCTGTCTGGGATTTTTTATGTTCAGATTTGCATCCTGTTTTTGTGTTTATGTCTAAATAAAATACTTTTTGAAGACTTTGGCATTCTGCATTTGGGTTCTTCTTGATAACCCCCTGACAGTTTTGGGTTAATAGCATTGCAATTCTTTGTGCTCACAGCCATGGAGGCCATTCCCCTGCCGCTGCCAGCGTTCACAGCCATGGAGGCCATTCCCCTGCCGCTGCCAGCGTTCACAGCCATGGAGGCCGTTCCCCTGCCGCTGCCAGCGTTCACAGCCATGGAGGCCATTCCCCTGCCGCTGCCAGCGTTCACAGCCATGGAGGCCATTCCCCTGCCACTGCCAGCATTCACAGCCATGGAGGCTGTTCCCCTGCCGCTGCCAGCGTTCACAGCCATGGAGGCCGTTCCCCTGCTGCTGCCAGTGCTTACGGCCAAGGAGGCCATCACCCTGTCTGTCTATTCTCTGGAGGCACCCACCCAGTCTGACCCCTGCCCATAGGTGCCCACCCAATCTGACCCCTGCCCAGAGGAACCCTCATCTGAACTCCTGGAGAGGTCTGAACCCTTTCTGTCTGCAGGGAGGGGTCCAAGTTTTTTACACCTTGCCTAGAGGTGGTCAACGTTCCATCAACCACCTCAACGGCCACCACACAGCTGGACCCTTCGCCAGCAGCCACCACCCAGCCGAACTTCATCGCCACTCATGGTCTACCCAGTCACATCCCTGTCCTGAGGCTGCCTGACCTCATCCTGTCTCCAGACCAGCCGCACCCTGCCCCTTCCTGGAACCTTCTCCTCAGCCTCCTGATCCCGTCCCCTTCCTCGAGTCTCCTCCCTGGCTGCAGGACCCCACCTCCTACCTGAAGCCACCTTCCAGGCTACCGGACACGTATGTACTGTTCTTTCTTATCTGTTATTTTCTTTCCATGCGTTCCTCTGCCCACCTGTTATTTTGTGTCCATGTCTTCCTCTGCCCCGCCTGTTTCAGTTCATGGCCCCGCCCCCTTGTTTCTCAGATCCTCTTTTAATTAGCTCCACTTGCCCCTCTCCTTTGCTTACCTGATTTCTCCCTCTTTATATTTCATTTGTGTGTTCTGTTCTGGATTCTTTCTCATGTTGCCCTTCCTGTTCGGTCATGTTTCCCAGTTGGTCTGCTTATTTCTCGTTTTCTCTCTTTTTTGTTTGTTTAGGTTTTTGGTTCTAGTTTTATTGTTTCCCCTCACATGGGATTTTATGTTTAAAGGCTGTCTGACCTCTGTCTGGGATTTTTTATGTTCAGGTTTTGCATCCTGTTTGTGTCTAAAAAAAAAATAAAAAATTTTTGAAGACTTTGGCATTCTGCATTTGGGTTCTTCCTGACAAACCCCTGACAGTTCTGGGTTAATAGCATTGCAATTCTTTTGCTATTGTTTATGTCAAAAAAAAGGTCTATGGCACATGTTAAAGTTTCATACTTAGTGTTGAGTGGTTTAAACAAATCACTAACTCTAAATGTGAGCAATAATAAGAAGAATAAAATAATGTCTCTCCAATGAAGGGGGATTTTAGTTGAATATCAAGGTTTTTAAACGTGCCATGTTGTTTTTTTGTAATCTGTCTAAAGGCTTTTTTTGTGATGTTCTCAAGGAGGCAAAAACTACAGAGATGTTTGTTTAGTCAGTAGTAACCAAGAATTATGTGAGTCCTTAATCAGACAGACAGAAAGGCACCCTGAATTCTCAAACATCACGTCCACTTTTCAAGTGTGTATAAAGTGGTGTAACATGAGTTTGTATCACAGTCACCGATCAACATCAGCACACCAGTTAGTCCTGACCCAGATTCCTCACAGACCACATCAAACCGAGTAGAACCTCACATCCATACGGCACGGCATAAATCCAGACTCGGTGAAGTGGCGTTGAAAGGCCTTGACCGGCACGTCCGTGATTGATTCGGCGGTGGACTCATGCTGAGAGAGCCACAGAAACGTTTCCAAAGTTTAAATAAACAGCTTGCGAAAGGTTGTAAAATACACTGCTTTAGCTGTATAAACAGGTCGGCCATGTAAACTGTGTACACATGCGCTGAACATCAGCTGCGTCCCTTCAGCTCGTATACGGCTAATATTGCAAACAGCGTTTCCACCGAGATCATTTATTCTGTTACTACGTAAACACAAAGAGACGATTTCATAAAGGTAACAATTGAGTTTGTGTATGATTGACCCGCACAATTTACACAAAACCCCTCCTGCTCAAAATATTTACGTCTGAGATGTATGTGAGCGAGCGAGATTACTTGATTGTTCTGCCATTGTTTGTGCGTGAGAATGGTGACAGGTGGCCGCGTGATTGGTGAAGACTGGAGACGCATAAACAACCCGAGAGAACTAGTTCAGCTGGACGCACATTATTAGCGCTTCACAAGGTCTTGATTTCATATTTACACAAACCCCTGCTTTGATTTGTTACCTGCTGCGTGTCATAATCATGGCGGATGTTTTATTTAGACAGAAGTAAACATGCCGTTTCTCCTGTATCAGACGATGGCGTTCATTAATAGCATACCCGCAATTTCTTACATTGTGCTTTGTGCATTTGAGGACACCACATTTGGAAAAACAAATTTGATAGTGCGAGTATTAATCAAACAATAACAAAGGCGTGTGAAATGAGTTAGAGAGAACTAGACTGATTGCTTTAATTACTCGCAGCGTTAAATATTTCCAGAACAAAAGATGCCGCTTTTGTGTGAGTTTGGATTTAA
>JAVLUX010000010.1:50221033-50251033 GCA_032164185.1 Moxostoma hubbsi
GAGCGCTAGCTGTTAGCTGCTAGCTCATTGTGATCATAAAGCAGTTGTTGATGGCGATTTTATACGAGTGTAACAGTTAAATTGGGCTGATTGTTTTAGAAGTTTCGAGTTTAGAGTATAGAGTTAACTTAACAAAACGTCCCGTCCTCCATCGTGGACTCCAACAACGCCATGACCGAGTCCAGCGCATTCTCCCTCCCATTGCTCGCCGGTCTAGAGTGCGTCCATTTGGTCGGACCACTTCCACTTTTCCTTGATGGTTCTGTCGTAACTTTTAAGGTTTTCTACTTTTCCCTTCACTGTTGGTCGGTCCGGTGGTAGCCGTGTGCGGTCAACAGCTGAGACACTTGCTGAAACACATTTTCGTTACACGTCGTTTCGTTCATTGCTAACGAGAGGAACGTCTGCACCTCGTTTATTGACCACGCCGTGGTGTTGCGCACAGCCATTTCTTTATACAATTGGAAAGTCGCGTGAACAAATGATACTGCTATCGCTGTTGCTAACTTTAAAACTAGCGGGTTGATGTCCCGTGTCGCTAATCCAGTGACGCCGGTAGTGACGATTCTCTCTGACCAATCAGTGATCTGCAGGGTTTTAACGTCACATTTAGTATCAGCTCGCTTGGAACCTCGACCGAGGTGGTACTAAAAAAAGTACCAGGTACCGTTACTATCCACAGTGGAAAACCCCCAAAAAGTCGAGTCGAGTTGTACCGTGAAGTGGAAAAGCCCCATTACATGCATTGTATGGACTAATATACAGTATGTATGTATAGACATCATATCTCTATTATGACATCTTTGAATGTGTTGTGCAGAAGAAAGTCATGCAAGTCTGAGATGGCATAAGGGTGAGTAAATGAAGAGAGAATGATCATTTAGAGTGAATTATTCCATGCAATATTTAGTTCTTTATTCATACATTTTTACATTTGCATACATCTAATTCTGAAGAGAACGTGCTAGTAGACAGCCGTCCATATGAAAGCAGTCTGCTGGGGTGAAGGGAAGGTCTGGAATAGACATCTGTCCAGGTTGTCAACAGGTTACATCCAAAATCACAATCTAACTTTAAAGTAACATGGCAGCAATGTGAGAAGTCCACTGAATTCATGGCAAATGTTTTTACCTCTAACTTCAAATCAAATCAAATCAAATCACTTTATTGTCACACTACTGTGTACACGAGTGCAACAGCAGGTGAAATTCTTGTGTGCAGTTCCGAGCAACATAGCAGTAATGACAGTGACGAGACATAAACCACTTTACAATAAACAACATATTACACAAAACAATTTACATAACAAACTTACACAACAATTTACATAACAAATGTACACAACAATTTATATAACAAATGTACACAATATATTGACAGAATGAAGATTAATAAAGTGCAGTGCTGATTGTTGATCGTGAGGGATCAAGTGTTCAAAAGTCTTATTGCTTGTGGGAAGAAGCTGTCATGTAGTCGGGTGGTGCGGGTCCTGATGCTGCGATACCGCCTGCCTGATGGAAGCAGTGAGAGCAGCCCATGACTCGGGTGACTGGAGTCTTTGATAATCCTCCGAGCTTTCTTCACACACCGTCTGTTATATATATCCTGGAGGGAGGGAAGCTCACCTCCGATGATGTTTCTGGCCGTTTGCACCACCCTTTGCAGGTCTTTGCGGTTGTGGGCGGTGCTATTGCCATACCAGGCGGTGATGCAGCCAGTCAGGATGCTCTCTACAGTGCTGGTGTAGAACCGTGTGAGGATGTGTTGGTTCATTCCAAACTTCCTCAGCCGTCTCAGGAAGAAGAGGCGCTGGTGAGCCTTCTTCACAACGGCCTCAGTGTGGACGGACCATGTGAGTTCCTCAGTAATGTGGACACCGAGGAACTTGAAGCTGCTGACTCTCTCCACCGGTGCTCCATTAATGGTGATGGGGCTGTGTTCTCTGTCTTTCTTCCTGAAGTCCACCACAAGCTCCTTGGTTTTACTGACGTTGAGGAAGAGGTTGTGCTCCTGACACCAGCGTGTCAGAGTGTGCACCTCCTCTCTGTAGGCTGTTTCATCATTGTCAGTGATCAGACCTACAACCGTCGTATCGTCAGCAAACTTAATGATGGCATTGGAGCTATGTGTCGCCACACAGTCATGTGTGTACAGGGAATACAGGAGTGGGATTGAGAACACAGCCCTGTGGGGCTCCAGTTTTGAGGGTCAGTGATGAGGAGATGTTGCTGCCCATTCTAACCACCTGACGTCTGCCTGACAGGAAATCCAGGATCCAGCTGCACAGCGAGCTGTTTAAGCCCAGAGCCCGGAGTTTCTCATCAAGCTTGGAGGGCACTATGGTGTTAAATGCTGAGCTGTAGTCTACAAACAGCATTCTCACATATGTGTTCCTTTTTTCCAGGTGGGATAGAGCAGTGTGTATTGTAGATGCAATAGCATCATCAGTGGAGCGGTTGTTACGGTAGGCAAACTGCAATGGGTCCAAAGAGGTGGGCAGAACAGAGCAGATGTGATCTCTGATCAACCTCTCAAAGCATTTGCTGATGATGGGGGTGAGGGCAACAGGACGCCAGTCATTTAAACAAGTGATTTTGGCTTGCTTCGGTACAGGCACAATGGTTGATGTTTTGAAGCATGTGGGGACTACAGACAGGGAGAGGGACAGGTTGAAAATGTCCGTAAAAACACCAGCCAGTTGGTTCGCGCATGCTCTGATGACGCGGCCCGGAATGCCGTCTGGACCCGCGGCTTTACGGATGTTCACCCGTCGAAAGGATCGGGTTACATCCGCAACAGAGACGGAGAGTGAACCATCATCTGTAGTATCGGCCGCGAGTGCTCTCTCCGCGAGGGCGGTGTTGTTGTTGTCCTCGAAACGAGCATAAAATGTATTAAGCTCGTCCGGGAGAGAGGCAGCGGTGTTCATGGCGGAGTTTTTATTCTGTTTATAGTCCGTGATGATGTTAATTCCCTGCCACATACTTCTGGAGTCAGTGGTGTTGAACTGTCCTTCAATTTTGTGCCTGTACTGGTGTTTGGCTGTGCTGATGGATTTACGGAGGGCATAACTGGCTTGTTTACGCTCCTCCACGTTCCCGGAATTAAAAGCGGTGGTCCGCGCAGTAAGTGCCGCGCGAACATCGCCGTTAACCCAGGGTTTCTGGTTGGGGTAGATCCGTATGTTTTTCGTCGGAACAACGTCCTCTACGCACTTCCTGATGAAACACGTTACGCTATCAACGTAAACCTCGATGTCGTCATCGGAGGCAGACCGGAACATCTCCCAGTCCGCGTGATCAAAACAGTCCTGTAGCGCAGAGTCTGATTGGTCCGACCAGCACTGGATCATTCTGAGGGCGGGTGATTCCCGTTTCAGTTTCTGCCTGTAAGCGGGCAGAAGCAGAACGGAAGAGTGGTCAGATTTGCCAAATGGTGGGCGGGGGAGGGATTTGTAGCCATCCCGGAAAGGAGAATAGCAATGATCCAAAACCCGGTCCCCTCGTGTGTTAAAGCTGATGTGTTGGTGGTATTTTGGTGCTATTGTTTTGAAGTTGGCTTTGTTGAAGTCCCCGGTAACAATGAACGCGGCCTTGTAACTTGTAACTTGTAACTTGTATTTTCGTGAAAGATTCATGCTGTAAAACTGTCATTAAAAGCAGTATTTTGAAGACAAAATTTAAACGCATTATCGGGCTGTAATATGTGTTAGAAGAAGCTATATATTAATGTATGTTTTTCTAAATTAATTTGAGGTATTTTTTAAGGGTTAATGATTAGTAAGCTTACAAAATATTAAAATATATATAAGTATTTTTTTCTACATTAAGCAACATTTATTTCCTTTCCATTATCAGTAATATAGGGCTGGGCAATCACGATAAACAATTACAAAAGTCATATTGATACGAAATTATTGAAATATGATAATAAAAGTAATTTAGGCAGCATAAAAGCTAAATGACTACCCGGGGGTGCCCTTGACTACTCAGGGGAGCCCTTGACTACCCGGGGGTGCCCTTGACTACCCAGGGGTGCCCTTGACTACCCGGGGGTGCCCTTGACTACCCGGGGGGAGCCCTTGACTACCCGGGGGTGCCCTTGACTACCCGGGGGTGCCCTGGGCTTTAAGGCTGCATGATCTAGTTTGATGACCCCCCTCCCACCCGCTCAACAACTTTTGTCGATATAAGTGAATAATCAAAATGTTTTTAACCTTAAATTGCCACATCTGTCCAGCACTTGGATGCTGCTTGAATTTATGTAACTCTCATGTGACGTTCACTCTTCTGTCTTAAACAAAAGCGGCACCTCCAACTACTCGTGTGAACGCACCAACGCGTTTACATAACGTGACAGCTATGTGATGCGTCAAGTGCTGGCAGGAAGCGATTTTAATAAAGTTTTAATTACCAATTAGTTTCAAACACAAACCTGACGGTTAGCTTTAGAAGACACTAAATGATCGAGTAGATTACTTTTATGCTGCACAAATGTGCCTTTTGGATCTTAAAAATTTGGTAGCTCTTTCCTTGCTGAGATCTTCTTCTAAAAACCTTAATTTGTGTTCTGCTGAAAAAAGAAAGTCACACACATCTGGGATGTTATGAGGTGAGTAACTCATGAGAGAATTTTTATTTTTGTGTGAAGTGTCCCTTTAAGAATGTAAATTTGAGATTAATACAGAAATAGCAAGTTATTCTGTATTTATTTTGTAACGTCACCCTGTCAAATATATATGGCATTACAATACTCAAAACAAAACAGACGTTGAATCGACATCAGCTTGCTAATATTTGAATACTAATATTAATTGTAAAGAAACAGTGCTGTTTAGACTCTCCGTACACACCACTAGCGACCACCAGCCACTGGCGACATGCAGCGACAAAGTAGCTGGCAGTGTGAACGCAGCTTTACTTTGCTCACTGCTTGGGCGGGGTTACGAAAGCGATTTTAGCCATTCTAGAATTTGGCTAAACATTTGGATTAGCCACGCCCCCTTTTCCCAAAACCCCTCACTCCAAAGATAACAAATGAGCTTTATTGAAACCGACACAAGCAGAAATGGTTGTTAAAAACAACAGCAGTGAATATCACTTACAGCAGCTTTAAAGATAAATGAGGCCTTCTTTTTCACATCGATGTGTTGTTGTGGAGGCGGTCAGATGCGAACGTCTACCACGGTGTGATATCACAATGTGAAGGAAGTAGAGAATGAGTCGTTTTGGCAGCTTGATTTCAACCAATGCTCTTTTGGCAATGAGAACAAAGTTTTGAGTTCAGAAACTTACAGGATGTTTTTTAAAGTACAATGACCTCTTATATGTCAAAGGATCAAAGACAGTTTGATTCGTCGTGTCATGACCCTTTTAAAAATAATGTGCATTGATGAATCTTTCACGACAAGACCAGGAACATGTTTAAATACGTGAGTAGAGTTCATGTTGACTTTAAAACGGCCCTAAGTGAACTTCAAACACACATCTCTCTCTCTGTGTGTCGTCCAAAGCGCCTGTAACTCTCTTCCTGTAACTAAGCGCACATCTGTGTCCGTGTGTCACCCAGCGGGGCCGCTCACGCTTCAGGTGACAGCTCTCCTCCAACACAGCTGTGAGGGACTCGAAACACGGCGATGTCCCTGCGTGTCTCGTACAGTTAGAGGTGATTGGCTGTGACGTGTGCTTGGAGTGCACCTTCCCAGTCTACTGTCAGCTCAATGCGACCTGGCAGGTCCACACACACACACACAGCACTGACAGCTCGGCAGCAACAGAAAAAGGGAACACGTTGTCAGTCGCCCCAAACCGCGGCTCTCTTTGCCTGGGCCGCAATGTCACATGAAGAGCTTGCGGGCAGACGCGGAGGTGAGTGAAGCGTGTCCTCATTCGCTTAAGCTACAAGGTAAGTTTCAGCTGCCGCAATGATTCATTTTCTCTTTGAGCTTGTGCAGGTCTGGCACACCGGCGTGCTGTCGCCGTCTCACACACGCAGATTTCCTCTCACAGTTTACCACACATACCTTCACTAAAGAGGTGTTTTAACACGAGTGTGAGCAGAAGGTGCATTTCACCCCATGGCATGAGTTCTCTCTCTCAGGTAAAGAGTCTGTCTGCCGGCGGAGAGCTGTCTCTGTGTGTGCTAGTAAATGTTTACTGACCGCGTGAGTTTGTAAATATTTACCAGGGATTTTCCCCCACAGACACGAGAAACATTTACCTGCTCGTTGATGCCGAGAACACAATTAAACGCTTTCAACCTGTGTGTGTATGTGTGTGTGGCCTCTATAATGGAGTTGGGCATGTAAAGGGCTTGTGCTGCAAAGTAGAAAGTGAAAACAGCTGAGACTGACCACTTTTTGACCACCTAATATTGCAGGTGTTTAAAAGGAACTCCTGCCTTACAGATAAAACAGCCAGCCACCATTTTGACAGAGACATCACCTGTCATATGATATTAAAATGTGTTATCAATGACTTTATGCCTCATTCTATGAGTAGAATTACACAAGATCAGTAAAAGAGGCTGTTTCAACCACTCAATGATGATTTAAAGTAAAATATATGCAGTAGATTATTTCTCATTTGTCATGTTTACATTCTACATTCATGGCGCTAATGTGCAAACATGCTACATGCAGCCATAATATGCACTACTGCACTTATAGTACTTTATGATGACACTGATACTACAGCAAAGATGGGTGTATAAAAGATGGTTCATGGGCAGAATACAGACAAAAGATGATGACAAGAGAGGAATATCTCCCTTTCGGCTTTAGACGGCACATGAGTGAAGCAGCATATCAAACAACATAGTGTATAGGAACTTATAGGAGTCATGAATTTTGTTATATTTTTATTTTTTTATTATCTTCCTTCAGGTCCTCTGATAATGTTAGTAAAGCTGTTTTTTACCAAAACATAATTTAGATATGCTACTTTTCCATCCTGTCTCTGGCCCTCTGTCTGAAATGCTCAGTTTTGGCTTCCTTAAAACTTCAACGTAAATGACCACTGTTCTGATTGGCTAATCATCAGCACATCATATACAGCCATATTTGAAATGTAATAGGAAGAGAATGTACAAGCGCCACAACAATATAAAACTACATTTCGGGGTTTACATATAGCGCATATCCAACACATTGCATCTGAATATATACAACTGTTCCCTTACTGTAAGCAGAACTGCACTACAAACTATCAAACAGTCATGACATTTGAAATACTCACGAATGAAACTGTTTACTTACGGTTTTGTGATCAGGTCCAAGTGTTTTTAACTGCCCCGTCCATCAATAACAGTTCCTGTGCAAAGCTAGAATCGTTTTATGACTGTTCACTAGCAATCCACGCTGATATGAACCAAATAAACATACATCAAGGCTGAAATACGATTGTTAAGGGATTTTGACGGGCAAGGAGGAGGCGAGAACCGGCTTGACAATATAAATAAGGTTTTAATAATAAACTTTAAACAAAGGACAAACACACTCATGACGGACATGTCCGTAAATAATCTATCTCTCGTCGCACCACCGTCTGCCATCGGCCTTTATCCCTCTTGGAGGCTTGATTAGCCTGATACGGCCCTGCCCTCCGCCCTGCCACAACGATGAAGACACATCCACATGATGCACATACATAGTCCAAAGCATGGTGTAATCTAGACGCACACACATACAGTATTATCAGGCACTGAACTGCACATCGCCGGAAATGCATCAATATGGTCAAAGACGTCCATCTAGTGCATGTTTACATACATTAACAATTAAAAATAGCACAGATGGGTGTGAGAACGCATCAAGGACAGCAAAACAGCAAGAAGCAGCCGCTGAATGACAGAGAATTGCATCTCCTCTTCTGAGCTGAAACTTGACACAGCGTCTTTTAAAAGCAGCGCCAAATACATGAAAACAATCAAAGGAGTCTGTCTAATTGCACTTATAAAATAGTCCAAATGTGTCCCCTTCGGTGTTCAGGAATAGTTTGTTAACACTAGGCCTGTTTGTCCTGCTCTCTCTGTCTCTGTGAACAAACTAAGTGCCAGTGGGCGGGGCCAAGGGTGCAATGATTTTAAGTAGGCATTGATGTTTTTTCACTATAGAGGTGGTCATGAATTAATGAGGCCCTAATGACGTAGAGAAATCAAGGAATTAGAGTAATTGGGGATTTTTCAGTTTTGAGTTCGGAAATTTACAGTATGTTTTTATTATAGATGTTATATGTCAAAATATCAAGGAAAACTGTATTCCTCATGACATGATCCCTTAAAGAGTATTTGAGTAGATTTGATTCTTTTTGAAGACTGTATAAACAAATAAAAATAGCATGATATGTTCTTGGAAAAAGCGACAGATGTAAGTAAATTGGCACCAGCTCGATAATAACTCTGCACGCTGATGTGTTCATGTTAACTGAGCTCCAGGTCGCACCTTCCGATCATATGGACTAATGACAGTATAAAGGTGTTTAGTAGCTGCTACAAAGTTTTCTTAAACGTTTGCCCTGGTGAGTTGATACGAACCATCTAAACAAACTTAGAAACACCTTTGTTTTGGCCAGATTCAACGTCTAACTGAATTATGTCACTCCAGTTCTCTTCGATTTATAATGAAGTGTGACTGGACCTGAAGGGGCTGTTTCTGCGGGCTCAGTAGGAAGAAACCCCTTACGCTGAGAAAACCTTTAACTAAAACTACGTTTTCTTGACGTAAGGGGTTTCTTGCAACTGGCCCTGATCTAACCCTTAAAAATTGCTTTTGGTGTTGGTGTTACATAATGCAGTCCGGTTTCATTTTAAATAACATTTTTAACAAATAAAACCATTTATTTATTGAGATAACATAGAAACTTGTGTTGCTTATCAAATGAAAAAAAAATGATTGGCTTTCCGAATATAGTCATCTCAATGGGAATTTGCACGATCGTTAATTTTGTGCGATGGACTTTTGGTATTGAAGAATTTCCCCTCGCAAATTTCAGCTTGGTGAACTTTTACAGGCTAATTTGACCAATAGGAAGATGATTGGTTTGGCAGTGACCTCTGTGTGGGCGATGCTTCATACACAGCCACTCTGAATAAACACAATGGCGATATCATTTTAGTGGCGAGTTTCTTTATAACTCTCCCAGAAAGTGCAGCATAACAAAAGAGTGTGTGTGTGTGTGTGTGTGTGTGTGTGTGTGTGTGTGTACTGTAGTTACTGTGTTTTGCCTTTGGAGGACAGAAAGAATAGACACATCTTTTGACTGCAACAAAAATATTGTTTAGTCAATTTGCAAATTAATGAGTTTTCTTAAAATCGAATGGATTCGTTAAGTGAAATCCAAACCAAATATCTTTCGTAATATTGAAGAGTTATTATAAGAGAGAGAGAGAGAGAGGGAGACAACACGTCACGCGTGTGTAAACGGTAAATTGATTGTGAGTAATAACACTGAAGGTCTTTGAGGGTCTCGCACAATAAAGCTTCTATCAGAACTCATTTATCGCAGTACTGAGGTGACTCTGAACACATTCGCTTTGGATAGAGATCAGTGCGGTTAACTGCTGTTCATCTCTTAAAATAACACACACACACACAAAGCATTATAAAGCAATATTAAACTTTAGGCTACATAAGTTTACACAATGTAACGAAATGAAAAAATGTAAAAACATTACACCCAACAATTATGCACAATCCCAGTGTTCTACAAACCTCATTGAACACATTATTAACACGAGTCATGCCAATGCAGCACAAAATGAACATTATTCTGTGATTGTAATGCAGATGTGCTTTGGATATGTAAATGACAGCACACTGCGGCCTTCAGGATAGAAGTGTTTTGAGTATTGTGACCTCTAAATGATCTCTCTGCTTAAACACGTACAAATGAAGTACAGTGACCCCTGCGTGACACGCAAACGCCCCACCGGACCGCTGCGAGATCTACATTACAACAGACCAACATGAACTAGCCGATAGCGTTCCAACAACACACAAGATTTGGAAATGTAGTGACACGCTAAAATCCCATTGCGAATGAGATTACGTTTACTGTCCCATGTTAAGTCTCTCACATGTGTGAAAATGTGTCAGACGAAATCTCGATGGCAATGTCTCAAACTGTGCTAAAATGTGCCAAAAACAATACAACAATACAACATACAACTATTGAGGCCTAAAAACAAAACATGGCTATTTGATATTAAACGCTTCATTAAACTATTTTAAGCAGCATTTTGCAAAATCTGTCACATCACGAGACCACTGAAATTGTGAAGGGAAAATGTTATAAAGGAACTTCACCTTGTGCGACCCCGTGTGGTCACATGCGTAGAGATTGTATTTTGGCTTCGCTATACGCAATGCAGAATTTAATTGAATTTAAACCGACTGATCTCAGTTCAGGAGACTCTGTGCTGTCAGTAAAGTGTTTAAATGTAGAGGCACAAAGTCATGTGACAAAACAACAGCGGAGATTGGGTTTGGGAGAAATGCCAACAAAACTACATCTGGTAAAAATAAAACTCATTAAATTTTTACATTGAAATCTGTCTCTAGTTTTATACGATATGCCATTTTTAAATTCAAGCAATTTATCGCAAAATGGCACGCTGATAAACACAATATACACTAATGTGAACAATAGCACTTTATTTCCTTATAATCCTACTGAACATTATCACAATGAGAACTAAAAACTGATAAATGTGTCTTTCAGAGGCTTTATATGGAGTTATGATGAAAATAAGATGCATTTCAAACTGTTCTGAGACCAGTGCAGACAGACAGCACACTGGAGGTTAAGTAATGCACTAAATAGGGAGCAAGGGAGCATCCTACAGCTCTCCTATAACTGTTCTGAGACCAGTGCGGACAGACAGCACACTGGAGGTTAAGTCATGCACTAAATAGGGAGCAAGGGAGCATCCTACAGCTCTCCTATAACTGTTCTGAGACCAGTGCGGACAGACAGCACACTGGAGGCTAAGTCATGCACTAAATAGGGAGCAAGGGAGCATCCTATAGCTCTCCTATAACTGTCCTGAGACCAGTGCAGACAGACAGCACACTGGAGGTTAAGTCATGCACTAAATAGGGAGCAAGGGAGCATCCTATAGCTCTCCTATAACTGTTCTGAGACCAGTGCAGACAGACAGCTCTCCTATAACCTATAACTGTTCTGAGATCAGTGCAGACAGACAGCACACTGGAGGTTAAGTAATGCACTAAATAGGGAGCAAGGGAGCATCCTATAGCTCTCCTATAACTGTTCTGAGACCAGTGCAGACAGACAGCACACTAGAGGTTAAGTCATGTACTAAATAGGGAGCAAGGGAGCATCCTATATCTCTCCTATAACTGTTCTGAGACCAGTGCAGACAGACAGCACACTAGAGGTTAAGTCATGTACTAAATAGGGAGCAAGGGAGCATCCTATATCTCTCTATGCAGTTAAGTGCGTTCACTCCTAAAATCTGATCAAAAGTTCAGTTTCAGGCTGCAGATGATGTTTGGATCAACATGTTTGACACACATGGGACGATGATCATCAGTACATAGATTCATCATTTATAATGGATCATTTTATTTGAACATGATTGACAGTGATTGGATGATGCTGGACATTACTTTGAATCTGAATTAATTATGCTAATTTCTGATGTAATGTCTGCAACGACACAAAAACATGAAGAATCAACACTCCTGGACACATAGAAAACTATTTGATGAAAAAAATCTGATTTTCTATAGTGTGATATTATTTAAAATTTCGTAGTCTTGCTGTCCACATATGTGGTAAGAAAACGTTTTGGTCTAAAAAAATGTAAAAACATTACACCCAACAATTATGCACAATCCCAGTGTTCTACAAACCTCATTGAACACATTATTAACACGAGTCATGCCAATGCAGCACAAAATGAACATTATTCTGTGATTGTAATGCAGATGTGCTTTGGATAGGGAGCAAGGGAGCATCCTACAGCTCTCCTATAACTGTTCTGAGACCAGTGCAGACAGACAGCACACTGGAGGTTAAGTAATGCACTAAATAGGGAGCAAGGGAGCATCCTACAGCTCTCCTATAACTGTTCTGAGACCAGTGCGGACAGACAGCACACTGGAGGTTAAGTCATGCACTAAATAGGGAGCAAGGGAGCATCCTATATCTCTCCTATAACTGTTCTGAGACCAGTGCAGACAGACAGCACACTAGAGGTTAAGTCATGCACTAAATAGGGAGCAAGGGAGCATCCTATAGCTGTCCTATAACTGTTCTGAGACCAGTGCAGACAGACAGCACACTGGAGGTTAAGTCATGCACTAAATAGGGAGCAAGGGAGCAACCTATAGCTCTCCTATAACTGTTCTGAGACCAGTGCAGACAGACAGCACACTGGAGGTTAAGTCATGCACTAAATAGGGAGCATCCTACAGCTCTCCTATAACTGTTCTGAGACCAGTGCAGACAGACAGCACACTGGAGGTTAAGTAATGCACTAAATAGGGAGCAAGGGAGCATCCTACAGCTCTCCTATAACTGTTCTGAGACCAGTGCGGACAGACAGCACACTGGAGGTTAAGTCATGCACTAAATAGGGAGCAAGGGAGCAACCTATAGCTCTCCTATAACTGTTCTGAGACAAGTGCAGACAGACAGCACACTGGAGGTTAAGTCATGCACTAAATAGGGAGCAAGGGAGCATCCTATAGCTCTCCTATAACTGTTCTGAGACCAGTGCAGACAGACAGCTCTCCTATAACCTATAACTGTTCTGAGACCAGTGCAGACAGACAGCACACTGGAGGTTAAGTAATGCACTAAATAGGGAGCAAGGGAGCATCCTATAGCTCTCCTATAACTGTTCTGAGACCAGTGCAGACAGACAGCTCTCCTATAACCTATAACTGTTCTGAGACCAGTGCAGACAGACAGCTCTCCTATAACCTATAACTGTTCTGAGACCAGTGCAGACAGACAGCACACTGGAGGTTAAGTAATGCACTAAATAGGGAGCAAGGGAGCATCCTATAGCTCTCCTATAACTGTTCTGAGACCAGTGCAGACAGACAGCACACTAGAGGTTAAGTCATGTACTAAATAGGGAGCAAGGGACCATCCTATATCTCTCCTATAACTGTTCTGAGACCAGTGCAGACAGACAGCACACTAGAGGTTAAGTCATGTACTAAATAGGGAGCAAGGGAGCATCCTATAGCTCTCCTATAACTGTTCTGAGACCAGTGCAGACAGACAGCACACTGGAGGTTAAGTCATGCACTAAATAGGGCGCAAGGGAGCATCCTATAGCTCTCCTATAACTGTTCTGAGACCAGTGCAGACAGACAGCACACTGGAGGTTAAGTCATGCACTAAATAGGGAGCAAGGGAGCATCCTATATCTCTCTATGCAGTTAAGTGCGTTCACTCCTAAAATCTGATCAAAAGTTCAGTTTCAGGCTGCAGATGATGTTTGGATCAACATGTTTGACACACATGGGACGATGATCATCAGTACATAGATTCATCATTTATAATGGATCATTTTATTTGAACATGATTGACAGTGATTGGATGATGCTGGACATTACTTTGAATCTGAATTAATTATGATCATTTATGATGTAATGTCTGCAACGACACAAAAACATGAAGAATCAACACTCCTGGACACATAGAAAACTATTTGATGAAAAAAATCTGATTTTCTATAGCGTGATATTATTTAAAATTTCGTAGTCTTGCTGTCCACATATGTGGTAAGAAAACGTTTTGGTCTAAAAAAATGTAAAAACATTACACCCAACAATTATGCACAATCCCAGTGTTCTACAAACCTCATTGAACACATTATTAACACGAGTCATGCCAATGCAGCACAAAATGAACATTATTCTGTGATTGTAATGCAGATGTGCTTTGGATAGGGAGCAAGGGAGCATCCTACAGCTCTCCTATAACTGTTCTGAGACCAGTGCAGACAGACAGCACACTGGAGGTTAAGTAATGCACTAAATAGGGAGCAAGGGAGCATCCTACAGCTCTCCTATAACTGTTCTGAGACCAGTGCGGACAGACAGCACACTGGAGGTTAAGTCATGCACTAAATAGGGAGCAAGGGAGCATCCTATATCTCTCCTATAACTGTTCTGAGACCAGTGCAGACAGACAGCACACTAGAGGTTAAGTCATGCACTAAATAGGGAGCAAGGGAGCATCCTATAGCTGTCCTATAACTGTTCTGAGACCAGTGCAGACAGACAGCACACTGGAGGTTAAGTCATGCACTAAATAGGGAGCAAGGGAGCAACCTATAGCTCTCCTATAACTGTTCTGAGACCAGTGCAGACAGACAGCACACTGGAGGTTAAGTCATGCACTAAATAGGGAGCATCCTACAGCTCTCCTATAACTGTTCTGAGACCAGTGCAGACAGACAGCACACTGGAGGTTAAGTAATGCACTAAATAGGGAGCAAGGGAGCATCCTACAGCTCTCCTATAACTGTTCTGAGACCAGTGCGGACAGACAGCACACTGGAGGTTAAGTCATGCACTAAATAGGGAGCAAGGGAGCAACCTATAGCTCTCCTATAACTGTTCTGAGACAAGTGCAGACAGACAGCACACTGGAGGTTAAGTCATGCACTAAATAGGGAGCAAGGGAGCATCCTATAGCTCTCCTATAACTGTTCTGAGACCAGTGCAGACAGACAGCTCTCCTATAACCTATAACTGTTCTGAGACCAGTGCAGACAGACAGCACACTGGAGGTTAAGTAATGCACTAAATAGGGAGCAAGGGAGCATCCTATAGCTCTCCTATAACTGTTCTGAGACCAGTGCAGACAGACAGCTCTCCTATAACCTATAACTGTTCTGAGACCAGTGCAGACAGACAGCTCTCCTATAACCTATAACTGTTCTGAGACCAGTGCAGACAGACAGCACACTGGAGGTTAAGTAATGCACTAAATAGGGAGCAAGGGAGCATCCTATAGCTCTCCTATAACTGTTCTGAGACCAGTGCAGACAGACAGCACACTAGAGGTTAAGTCATGTACTAAATAGGGAGCAAGGGACCATCCTATATCTCTCCTATAACTGTTCTGAGACCAGTGCAGACAGACAGCACACTAGAGGTTAAGTCATGTACTAAATAGGGAGCAAGGGAGCATCCTATAGCTCTCCTATAACTGTTCTGAGACCAGTGCAGACAGACAGCACACTGGAGGTTAAGTCATGCACTAAATAGGGCGCAAGGGAGCATCCTATAGCTCTCCTATAACTGTTCTGAGACCAGTGCAGACAGACAGCACACTGGAGGTTAAGTCATGCACTAAATAGGGAGCAAGGGAGCATCCTATATCTCTCTATGCAGTTAAGTGCGTTCACTCCTAAAATCTGATCAAAAGTTCAGTTTCAGGCTGCAGATGATGTTTGGATCAACATGTTTGACACACATGGGACGATGATCATCAGTACATAGATTCATCATTTATAATGGATCATTTTATTTGAACATGATTGACAGTGATTGGATGATGCTGGACATTACTTTGAATCTGAATTAATTATGATCATTTATGATGTAATGTCTGCAACGACACAAAAACATGAAGAATCAACACTCCTGGACACATAGAAAACTATTTGATGAAAAAAATCTGATTTTCTATAGCGTGATATTATTTAAAATTTCGTAGTCTTGCTGTCCACATATGTGGTAAGAAAACGTTTTGGTCTAAAAAAATGTTAAAAAAAAAAAAAAACATGTAATCCAATTACTTCTCTAAAATTGTAATCAGTCAGATTACTTCTCTCATTACTTCATCGAAAAGTAATCACATTACTAATTTCTTTACTTTTTATTTACTTTCTAAAGCACTTAGTTTATGTTGTTTAGTTCAGTACATTTAAAATAATGTCTATATTTCCTGCTAAGACACAAACAGATGTACATATGAACGTATTTTAAATATATTATACATTAATAATCATATTTTAGAACTGTGTAACCCAAGTGATTATCTTAATTGAAATTAAATTTAAAATGTAATTCATTACACGACTTTTTCTGCTAATTGTAATCAGATTCAGTACCGCCGCTCCCTACATGCATACTACGCAGTCTGCATAGGGCACCAACTCCCTAGGGGGCACCATCTTATCCTAGGGGGGGCACCAGGAAGTCCACCGGCTGCCCTTACTTGCATGTTATACGTTATTCAAGGACCCGAAAGCAGTTGCGGAACACAGACGATCGCTTCACGCTCATATTTGTGCTGTAAATATAACAGTACATTACCATAAAAAGTACCTTTATTCTCTTGTTAAACATAATACACATTTGTACTGTGAATTATATGGTAAAATCATACTTTTTACATCTAAAAAACTACATTTTTGACAATATTCTATCATAAAACGACATTTTCAGAATTATTGACATCTGTTAACAGTGTACAGTCGTGATTTACCATTATTATTACATTTATTATTATTTATCTAATTGAGAGGATAAAAAGGATTTTGAGCACAAAAAGTGTTCATATAAAGAGGTAACGTCCTCTTTTAGAACTCATCTGGGACATTTTACGCTGCAAATATAAATGAACGATAAAATAAAAGCACACACATCTGTCTTGTATCTTATCAGATGAGCTTTATTGCTCCAAACACTTATTGTCCAATCAGACGGCAGATATGGGAAGGAAGTTGCATCACAGAAAGGACAGTGAGGGATGAGGGCGTGTCAGGATGAGATATTGGGCCGATCCTGACTTGAACACTTGATGTATTGAGTCCGATCTTTAAAATAGAGCTGTAATAGTATTTACTGGCTTATCTGGGAACATAAATCCAATAACAATAACTCCACACTATTCCATTACACTCCAGAAGTTTCTGTTTTTTCCTCTTTTTCTCAACTTTGTAATTTAGGAAAAGCTTTAAAAGATTTAAGTTAATAAAGGGGTCATATGATCAGTGTTTGGGAGTAGTTCAATAAAAGCAGTGAAACTACTTAATTATTTATAATAGTATTAACTACACATTTCAGTAGCATGACAGTAGTTTTCTAATTTCATCTTCATTTCTATTTTCAGTTCTATCTTCATTTAACAACGAGCATCGCTCGTCAAATCACTTTATTTGTCATTATAAATGAGTCATCAAACACACTCAACTGAATCAAGAAGAACTGGGAAAAACTAACATTTAAGTGAGTCGGTTCGTTCGGAAGTTACATGTAAATGAACAGATTGAAATAAATGATTCACTTATATTTAGTGTTGGGAACACAGATTCATTTAAGTGAGTCAGTTTGTTCAGAAGGTACGTGTAAATGAACAGATTGAAATAAACGATTCACTTATATTTAGTGTTGGGAACACAGATTCATTTAAGTGAGTCGGTTCATTCGGAAGGTGTGTGTAAATGAACAGATTGAAATAAACGATTCACTTATATTTAGTGTTGGGAACACAGATTCATTTAAGTGAGTCGGTTCATTCGGATGGTGCATGTAAATGAATAGATTGAAATAAACGATTCACTTATATTAAGTGTTGGGAACTCTGATTCATTTAAGTGAGTCGGTTCATTCGGAAGTTACATGTAAATAAACAGATTGAAATAAATGATTCACTTATATTTAGTGTTGGGAACTCCGATTCATTTAAGTGAGTCGGTTCATTCGGATGGTGCATGTAAATGAACAGGTTGCAAATAAATGATTCATTTATATTTAGTGTTGGGAACACAGATTCATTTAAGTGAGCCGGTTCATTCGGATGGTGCATGTAAATGAACAGACTTAAATAAACGATTCACTTATATTAAGTGTTGGGAACACAGATTCATTTAAGTGAGTCAGTTTGTTCAGAAGGTACGTGTAAATGAACAGATTGAAATAAATGATTCATTTATATTTAGTGTTGGGAACACAGATTCATTTAAGTGAGCCGGTTCATTCGGATGGTGTGTGTAAATGAACAGATTGAAATAAACGATTCACTTATATTTAGTGTTGGGAACACAGATTCATTTAAGTGAGCCGGTTCATTCGGATGGTGCATGTAAACGAACAGATTGAAATAAACGATTCACTTATATTAAGTGTTGGGAACACAGATTCATTTAAGTGAGTCAGTTTGTTCAGAAGGTACAGTACGTGTAAATGAACAGATTGAAATAAACGATTCACTTATATTTACACAGATTCAGTTTAGTGAGTTGGTACTTTTGGACAGTTGTGAAAGAACTAGTTCACATAAATGATTCACTGATTCACTGTCCTTTCTGTAAGTGAACCATTGATCTAATTGCTGCTGTTTATCACTATATAGTGATTCAGTTTGATCAAATATGGTGTCATCTAATTGACTAATGTAATTAAATATACATTTTCAATTTAATGTGTTCACCCTGTTTAACCTTTACAAAAATGAACCATGTGTTTACTATAATGTTATTGTAGTTACCGTAACCGTAGTAACCATGGTGAATATTTGTGGTTACTCAAATTTTGTATTTCATGACCTATTTTGCATCCTATCATTGACCCTCAGTGTAAAATATACAGGCTGTTTTTTGTTTTTTGCTGCTGTGTTTTTAAGACTTCCATGTAAACGCAGTCTTAACATGTGAAATGAGTCACGGTGCTGTGCTCACACACCAGCTGCGGGTTTGCTCAGTATAATTGTAAACGGCCTCATCCTTTAATAACGGCCTCTTTTACGGATGAGAAAGTTTCTGAAGTTTGGAACAAATCTGTTTTGCAGTTTAGACTGGAGATAAAGTTGTAAGTTCTGAAAGGTAAAGTATGTTTTCATAGAACAAAGAACTTGAATATCAAAAGATCAAGCAAAATGTGATTCCTCTTGATATGACACATTTAATAATTGTTCTGCCAAAAACACTCGCTTTGATTCACTGATGACTTTATGGTTTGTATCTTTTGAGATTTCTTTCCTTTGCTTTGGCAATCAGGAAATATTCAATATCTAATAAAAACTGTCAAATGATGAAATGATAATCAAACGTATGATCAGATCAATAAGACAGTCATTATCAGATTATCTCAGCTCAGTTCACTTTGAACTTGGTGACAATTACAAACGGCCGCCTCACATAAACACGACCCCAATTTCCAGAGCAATCAGATCTCATCCAGTGTAAATCTGCAGGTCACTCACTCTGAGAGAGAGATAAACACTCTCCTGCAGGCATTTCTGCTTTATACATTCTGTATTATTCATACCGACAATATAATATAATCACTAGTTTGTTTTATTGTAATGTTAAGAGTGTGTTGTCACCCAGAGAGTGATTTCATATTAAATATTTAATAAATTCAAATGAGCAGCAGCCCAAATATAAAAATGAATGTACTGTAACAGACTTTTCTTGGCAGCTTTGAGAAAATTCTAGAGGGTTTTTCTTACTATATTGTGCATGTCTCCATTATATGTCTTTTATTTCTCCCATTTTCTCCCCAATCTGGAACGCCCAATTCCCAATGCGCTCTAAGTCCTCGTGGTGGCGTGGTGACTCGCCTCAATCCGGGTGGCGGAGGACGAATCTCAGTTGCCTCCACGTCTGAGACCGTCAATCCGCGCATCTTATCACGTGACTTGTTGAGTGCGTTACCATGGAGACGTAGCGCATATGGAGGCTTCACGCTATTCTCCACGGCAACCACACACAACTCACCACACGCCCCACCGAGAGCGAGAACCACATTATAGTGACCATGAGGAGGTTACCCCATGTGACTCTACCCTCCCTAGCAACCGGCCAATTTGGTTACCCCATGTGACTCTACCCTCCCTAGCAACCGGGACAATTTGGTTACCACATGTGACTCTACCCTCCCTAGCAACCGGCCCAATTTGGTTACCCCATGTGACTCTACCCTCCCTAGCAACCGGGACAATTTGGTTACCCCATGTGACTCTACCCTCCCTAGCAACTGGGACAATTTGGTTACCCCATGTGACTCTACCCTCCCTAGCAACCGGGACAATTTGGTTGCTTAGGAGACCTGACTGGAGTCACTCAGCACACCCTGGATTCAAACTCACGACTCCATGGGTGGTAGTCAGCGCCAATACTCACTAAGATACACAGACCCCCGTTATATATGTCTTAATATATATTGGACTTTACACTCACATATTTTAAAGATATAAATCATATTAGTTTATTTTTCTACACTCAGAGAAGAAAAGGTTCTATATAGAACCCGAAAGGGTTTTGTCACTCGCTTCAAACAGTATTTGGAACCCCTTAAAGGTTCTATTTAGAACCCCAAGTGATATTTGAGAGGCGTTAATATATTATATATTGAATTTGAATCTTAAAGTGTATTATTTTGGAAAAGTTGTTCTTCATAGCTTTATTTTTGTATTCTGTTTTAGGATGAATAATTAATTTATAATTTACATTTTATTCTTTTCTTGATCCTTTTTATTTTCTTATCCATTTTGTAACTACTTTGTTACTTAGGTATGATTATTATTATTATTATTATTATTATTATTAAGTGAACATACTGTATGGGTACATTTTAAATATGGTTTATATATACTTTGGTTTGAGCAGATAGCTGTTTTTGGATGCTATGAACTTCTAACATCAAAAACTGACAATTTAATAAAAAACTCAATGATGTTGAATGAGTGCTCGTATTAGTATATTGACAGAAAACGCCTTCATTTCTAAAATAACTTTACATTTCATTAATAAACAAAGGCTAATGCAATTTGTCGATTTAAATGTATTATTAAATTGTTGTAGCATTAAAGGATGTACATGTTGAGATTTAGGTACATATGATGTTTTACGCGTGCTGTCTGCCATGCAGAGAGAAAATAAATCAGGTTTATACTTGGGACGTCCCGGTACCATTTTCTGAGAACGAGTATCGATACTTTCAAAAACAGCAGATGCTCCTGAAAAACAAAACGAGTCCAAACATAATGTGATATGGTCACTGATAAGTGGTTTCAATGCGTAGATCTTAAAATAATCTTGGAGAAAATGGAAGTGACATCATTTTTGGTGGGAAAACAACAACGGATTTGATGATGTTAGAGTTAGGGATGGTTTCATGTGGGAAAAGAGCAACTCACAATAAAGCATTTTTGTGAAGCTACAGTGCTACCCATTAGCAAAAGTGGCCAGACCCAAACCAAAACCAGAAAAATGACACTATTGTGAAATTAACTGAACTACAGTCACGCTACTGAAAAATGTAGTTAAGTTAGTAGCATAGCTACTCTTAGTGAACTGCACCCCAACACTGGTTTCTAGGCCATATGATTATAAAGTTATAAGCACAAATGAAATTCAAATTTGAACGGTTGGTGACGTTAGAGCATTTGAGACCCCAAATTTGGCATGCTTTCATTTGAGACTGTCCTCTACATGACTGCCAAATTTAAACAAATTTGACCATACGGTTTTTGAGATACTTGGGGAAGAATAGGAAGAACTGTGCTGAAACAACAGACGCCACTTGGCCCCTAATTATTAAAATATTTGAGTATAATTTTGAAAGTCTATAGAAATAGTTTCTTATATTACAACATATACATATTACTGTTAATATTACAGAGTTAACAAGGTACTGTAAACCAGGAATAACTCTATTAGAAACATGTCCTCCGAAGCCCTGGAGCGTCTGAGAAATGACTATCATATGCAGCGAATAACTGGAGACGTTTCCTGAGGGTTAGTTTTACGTTAGCGCGCTCATTCAATGGCCAGACACGCAAAACAGCAAAGCACCCCAGGACACATTCTGAATTTCAGCAGCAGAAACGGCCTCTTTTTCTCTCTCTCGTGCCAGAATTCTCCATCGCAGTGTGTTTACAGGAATGTTTAAGGCAAGCTGACACAAGAAAAATCACGTAATTTCCAGAAGTGCTTGAGGTGTTGCGGTGCGGACCGGACGCGGGCAGGGTGGGCGTCTCTCCGGAGGAAACGGCGTGAAGGAGGCTGAGATGAACTTTGACAATCTCTCCTCCCCTACAGCGGCTGCACACAACATTACAATATTTCTTCTGAAAGCTCTTTTACCGTAGAGAGCGTGATGAGCAGAGAAGGAGCTCTGCAGGAGAAAGATCTGTCTCCTGATATTAAACACACTTTATATGGCCGGACACAGATACCTCAGTAATATGGGTCACACACACATACACACACGTGTGTCCCCCGGCTGCTCTGCCGGCTGATGTGTGATGTCAGCGCTGTTCCAGGGTCAAGGATTGGCTGGGAGGCTTGGACATGTGACAACACTGATGTTGTCTAACTGAATTTATCTGGCCACCTGTCCACAGGAGTGAGAGAGAGACGGACAGAGACCTCAGGGAGGAGAAGAGAGATACAGTTCACCAATGAGGTCACATTACCAGGACTGTCATTGACCTCTTGACCTCCACAAGTTTCTCATTTTCTTCCCAGTTTAATGGTCAGAGTCAACTACAAGGTATAAACTGTGGCTATAATATATTGCTCGGTGAGTTTGAGAAAAACGCCATTTCAACTTCAGTCTCAAGCAATGGCGTGGGTATGGGGCGGGACTATACTTTTGTCTGAACCAGTGACAGATGAGGAGTGCTGGGGAGATCTGTATGAAAACTATTTATTTAGGCCATTATTTTTCAGAATTATTTTACTTGTAATGCTGATAGCACGTTAACCAAACACTAACCTTAACCTAACCCTAAAATTATTTAACCCTAACCTAACCCTAAACCTAGCTAAACCAAACCTAACCCCAAACCTAAATAACCCTAAACTAAACCCAAACCTAACTAACCCTAAACTAACACCAAACCTAACTAACCCTAAACTAAACCCAAACCTAACTAACTCTAAACTAAACCCAAACCTAACTAACCCTAATCTAACCCCAAACCTAACTAACCCTAAACTAAACCCAACCCTAACTAACCCTAATCTAACCCCAAACCTAACTAACCCTAACCTTACCCCAGCCCTAACTAACCCTAAACTAATACTAACCCTAACTAACCCTAAACTAAACCCAAACCTAACTAACCCTAAACTAAACAAAAACCTAACTAACCCTAAACTAAACCCAAACCTATCTAACCCTAACCTTACCCCAGCCCTAACTAACCCTAAACTAAACCCAAACCTAACTAACCCTAATCTAACCCCAAACCTAACTAACCCTAAACTAACACTAACCCTAACTAACCCTAACTAACCCTAAACTAACACTAACCTAACTAACCCTAAACTAACACCAAACCTAACTAACCTTAAACTAAACCCAAACCTAACTAACCCTAAACTAAACCCAAACCTATCTAACCCTAATCTTACCCCAGCCCTAACTAACCCTAAACTAAAACTAACCATAACTAACCCTAAACTAAACCCAAACCTAACTAACTCTAAACTAAACAAAAACCTAACTAACCCTAAACTAAACCCAAACCTATCTAACCCTAACCTTACCCCAGCCCTAACTAACCCTAAACTAAACCCAAACCTAACTAACCCTAATCTAAACCCAAACCTAACTAACCCTAAACTAAACCCAAACCTAACTAACCCTAATCTAAACCCAAACCTAACTAACCCTAAACTAACACCAAACCCAACTAACCCTAAACTAAACCCAAACCTATCTAACCCTAACCTTACCCCAGCCCTAACTAACCCTAATCTAACACTAACCATAACTAACCCTAAACTAACCCCAGCCCTAACTAACCCTAAACTAACACCAAACCTAACTAACCCTAATCTAAAACTAACCCTAAACTAACCCCAGCCCTAACTAACCCTAAACTAACACTAACCATAACTAACCCTAAACTAACCCCAGCCCTAACTAACCCTAAACTAACACCAAACCTAACTAACCCTAAACTAAACCCAAACCTAACTAACCCTAATCTAACCCCAAACCTAACTAACCCTAAACTAACACTAACCCTAACTAACCCTAACTAACCCTAAACTAACACTAACCTAACTAACCCTAAACTAACACCAAACCTAACTAACCTTAAACTAAACCCAAACCTAACTAACCTTAAACTAAACCCAAACCCAACTAACCCTAAACTAAACCCAAACCTATCTAACCCTAATCTTACCGCAGCCCTAACTAACCCTAAACTAAAACTAACCATAACTAACCCTAAACTAAACCCAAACCTAACTAACCCTAAACTAAACAAAAACCTAACTAACCCTAAACTAAACCCAAACCTATCTAACCCTAACCTTACCCCAGCCCTAACTAACCCTAAACTAAACCCAAACCTAACTAACCCTAATCTAAATCCAAACCTAACTAACCCTAAACTAAACCCAAACCTAACTAACCCTAATCTAAACCCAAACCTAACTAACCCTAAACTATCACCAAACCCAACTAACCCTAAACTAAACCCAAACCTATCTAACCCTAACCTTACCCCAGCCCTAACTAACCCTAAACTAACACTAACCATAACTAACCCTAAACTAACCCCAGCCCTAACTAACCCTAAACTAACACCAAACCTAACTAACCCTAATCTAACACTAACCATAACTAACCCTAAACTAACCCCAGCCCTAACTAACCCTAAACTAACACTAACCATAACTAACCCTAAACTAACCCCAGCCCTAACTAACCCTAAACTAACACCAAACCTAACTAACCCTAAACTAACACTAACCATAACTAACCCTAAACTAACACCAAACCTAACTAACCCTAAACTAACACTAACCATAACTAACCCTAAACTAACACCAAACCTAACTAACCCTAATTATTGTCCATCATTGCCCAAAATCAAATAATTACAGTTTTTGTGAAATGTAGATATTTCTTTTTTAAAGAATGGTGAAAATAATAATAAAAAAATGGAAATAATGCTCTGACTAACACGGACTATAAGTTTTGGATGAAATATGGTTACAAAGTAATTACTTTATAATAATCTCATTACTTTGATCAGTTACAGACTTTTAATTAAGGTAATTACTTTTAAGTACATTACTTAGGTTACAAATTTCTAAATAATATTCTAATAAATAAATATTATTTATGTATAACACATTTCAATTTTGAATTCATATGATCATATGTACGTCTGTTTGCGTTGCGTTTACACGCCCCACACTTTGAGAACTGTTGGTATAGATGATCTCTGTCAGAATAAAGAGCACAATCTGTCATTGGACATGTAGTGGTTGATTGAAAGGCATTTAAATGAACTAAAGCAACACAATTTTTTTTTATCCATTTAACTGAGTAAAATGATAGTTTATTAATCCATTTGAGTTGGGACTACATGAATACTTCTTGAGGTGTTAATGTAGCATTGATGAAATTGGGCAGAGGATTTCCATTTCCCAGCATGCTTTACTCAAGTGGGACTCAATAGGGTTCTTTCCACACAATGTGTTTGTGTTGAGATTACGAAGTAAGTTTAAGTTAAGAAAACTCATTTTAAACCACTGTACATGAATGAATCAAGATCATCCAAACAGCTGTTTTAGTGTGTTTTTAATGGCCAGTGTTGATGAGGCTGTATGTTATTAATCATGAGATCTAGCAGTGGGTTTATATGTTGGTTTAAACACCTGCTTCAAACCTGTTCAGAATACAATCACTTCTGTAGATCCCAGTGTGACAGTGTATCCTGCTATTAGGGCAAGTTGTCACAAAATATGTGGAAAAAGAAAATGTTCATTATCTGATTGAGTGTCAGTAGACTGTAAAACTGACAATGCTGATAATCACAAAACTGATCATTATTGCACACTTAATCTATATTTCTACTCTTAAATATGAATGTCAATCATGTCAAAGATCTCAGAATGTGTTCGAGAGAACCAGAGAAACATGTGAAACTGATTCTGCTTTATTCTGTTTGATGGTGCTGTTCTGACCCCTGCTGGACAAACACTGATACTGCACTCTGTGTGTGTGTGTGTGTGTGTGTGTGTGTGTGTGTGTGTGTGTGTGTGTGTGTGTGTGTGTGAGTGAGTGTGAGTGTGTGTGTGTGTGTGTGTGTGTGTGTGAGTGTCTGAGTGTGTGAGTGTGTGTGTGTGTGTGTGTGTGTGTGTGAGTGTGTGTGTGTGTGTGAGTGAGTGTGTGTGTATATGTGTGTTTATGTGAGTGTGTGTGTGTGTGTGTGTGTGTGTGTGTTTAGGTATTTTTAGGTAACTTTGATGTGTGTGTGTGCGCGTGTGTGTGTGTGTATGTGTGTGTGTGTTTATGTGAGTGAGTGAGTGAATGTGTGTGTGTTAATGTGTGTGTGTGTGTGTTTATGTGAATGAGTGAGTGAGTGAATGTGTGTGTGTGTGTGTGTTTATGTGAGTGTGTGTGTGTGTGTGAGTGTGTGTGTATATGTGTGTTTATGTGAGTGTGTGTGTGTGTGTGTGTTTAGGTATTTTTAGGTAACTTTGATGTGTGTATGTGTGTGTGTGTGTGTGTGTGTGTGTGTTTATGTGTGTGCGTTTATGTGAGTGTGTGTGTGTGTGTGTGTGTTTATGTACTTTTAGGTAACTTTGATTTATGTGAGTGTGTGTGTGTGTGTGTGTTTAAGTATTTTTAGGTAACTTTGATGTGTGTATGTGTGTGTATTTGTGTGTGTGTTTATGTGAGTGAGTGTGTGTGTGTGTGTGTGTGTGTGCGTGTGTGTGTGCGTGTGTGTGTAGGTATTTTTAGGTAACTTTGATGTGTGTGTGTCCTGTCAGTAAGCTCAAGGTCGTGACTGGTTTTATTTCTAGCATGTCTGTGTTTTGATCTTTGTCGCACAATGACAAGGTAAAACACACACAAACACACACAAACACACACATCAGCACTAAGGAAATAAATTCCAGATGACAAGCTCTTCAGGAAAGACAGACCTGAGCTCACACACGTTTATGTCAGATGGACACAAACACACACTAAATCCTGTGATCAAACACATCAGACAGATGTAGCAGGAAGTAAACAGAGAAAAACCCCACAGTGACACACACACACACACACACACACACACACACACCTTCTGCTCGGCGGCTGATGTTTCTTGCGATCGGTCACTCTGAAGTCGCTGCGAGCAAAACACGGGCAGACAAAAATAGTTTGAGATCTTTCAGTGTGTGTGTCAACAATCTGTCAGTCTGTCAGACACCTGACTACAACCTCCATCACATCACATGACCATCACAGCAGCGTCACGCAGCCCACGGGCGACTTTACCATGTTATGAAGAACTTTAAGAGAGAGAGAGAACACCAGAATGGGAAAATGAAGGAATACTGTTATAATTGACTCCCCACATGTCACAAAAACGCACCAAAAGAAGAAAAGAAGTAATTCAAAGAATCTTTTGTCGTTGTACGTGTCGGGTCAGTTTCCTGCTGAGATGAGCACTAGAGGACCAACAACAATGACCTTCATTCAAATCACGAGTAAAACGGCAGATTATCAGTTCATAAACACTTACATTTCACCCAGGTCCTCACACAAGGACATCTAAAGAGCAGGACTCATTTTACTAGCTTCGATTAGCTCGACAGTTCGACTGATGGAGCGTCGCACACTTATGAGAATATTTCGCCAAAAACGATGTCGTTTACAAAAATCTCCCATTCTGTAAAGTTTGTCAGACCTAGCAACGGTAACTAAGGGGGGCGGAGTTTAGCGAAGGGTCAAAAGTGAATCTCCTTTTGTGTTCCACAGAAGAAAGAAAATCATACTGGTTTGGAACCACATGAGAGTGAGTTAATGATGACAGAAATGTTCATTTTTGGGGGAAATATTCCTTTAACGCTGATCAGGTAATTGGAATCAAATTAAACGAGAATAATCTGTTTGAAACCCCTGACGGGCCGGACGGGCCGGTTCTCTCGAGTCCGTCTTCATCATTAATGACTCGTCCTCTCTTGACTCTCTTTCTCTGGACGTTTGGACGGACCGCAGACACTCTTCACTCAAACATGTCTGTGTGTAATTACTTCAACACAATCCAAACATTTCATTTGTGCTGAATTATTCATTTCTTTGAAGGTTCACAAGAGGAAATCTGCTACATAATAAAAAGCTTTAATGATCTGATGTGAGACACATTAAACATCTTTCATATATGAAGTATTTTTATCTGAAAGTTCTTTCTTTCTCCATTTATTTGTTTATTTGTTTATTTTGCTTTCTCTCCATTATTTCTTTCTCTCTCTGTATTTATTTACCTTTCTCCATTTCTGTTTTTTTCTTTCTTTCTCAATTTCTTTGATTGTTTATTTATGTATTTATTATTTATTTCTAATTTATTTTGTTTATTTATTTATTGCTTTTCCTCAATGTATTATTTCTTTCTTATTTCTTGATTTATATCGCTTTTTTTATTTATTCTAATTTATTTATTTGTTTATTTATTTTTTAATTTTCTGTTTCTTTATTATATCTTCATTAATGTAGCTTTCATTCTTCTTCCATTTATTTATATATATTTGTTTATTTATTATTTATTTATTTATTATTTTCTTTTCTTCCTTTTTTTTGCGTTATTAATTTCTTTCTTTCTATATTTATTGTGCTTTTTATTTATTAATATATGTATTTTTATTTATTTCTCCATTTCTTTGTTTATTTATTTATATTTGCTTTACATTTATTTATGTGTTATTTATTTATTTCTCATTTATTTGTTTGTTTATTTATTTTGCTTTCGCTCCATTTATTTAATTTGCTTTATTTCTCATTTATTTATTTATTTATTTTATTTATATCCATTTAATTATTTATTATTTATTCATCTTTCTTTTTTCCTCCATTTATTGGTTTATTTATTTATTTATTATTTATTTCTCCTCATTTATTTGTTTATTGCACTCTCGCCATCGATTTTTTTTCTATTTCTTTATTATAATTTTCTTTATTTAGCATTCTCTCCATTTATTAACTATTTCTTTCTTTTTCCTTTCTTTCTGATTTATTTATTTATTTTTCTTTCTTTTTATCCATTTATTTATTCTTTCTTTCTCTTAATTCATTCATTTTTTTCACCCAAAACCTCTTCATACAACAAACAATAAAAGAATATTCAGTTTTAGCCGTTACAGGACATTGTTATGCAACTTATACAGCAACATACCGTGTCCTGCGTGATTGTAGTGCATTTCTCAGGGATTGATGGGGCAAAGTCTTCTGGTTGCTCGGGTCATCTAGTTGGTTTGTAGGTGGTTCCTTACTACCTGAAGTCAAAAGAGCCGCCCTCAAGTGCCTGCACTCACTGATCTATAGGACTGACAGGCTGGACGGCCCGTGAGGGAATTATTCAGAGAGGCTGATAATGTATGCAAATCAATATTGAGCAAACCAAGAATAGATTGCAGATGCCAAAAGAAAGTCATTTGTATCATTTGAATATGAATTCTGATTGGCCTGTTTACTAAAAGAAGACCTTTGTGCAGTCCTCTGCGGTTTCATTCAAAACATCGGCATTTTCAACTTTGTACCTGGAGCAGTGAAACACAGCAGTGCCGGTGTACATGCAGATACAACATGAGCCTTAAAAACTACTCAAATGCATCAATAATTCAAATGACATGATAACAAAATGTGCTTAGCAATGTTTGCATATTCAGTTGAGTAGAAATGCTAAATGATCCTCTCGGCGGGGCAAATGCCCGCTATTCAATTTGGTCATTTATGGCACTGAATGTAGCAATTTTATTATTTTATATTTTTGTTTATTAGAATCTGTTCTGAGGACTAATTCTAACAATAAAATGATACATATTTTGAAATCTGATTTTTTATTATGGTCCACATTTTCTCTACTTTATTTTCCTGTTAATTTAAAGCTAGAAAGAAACAAAAAGTCACACAAGTCATGTTTATCATTGGTTGCAAAACATATATCAGATAAAACAACTCAAATATTACATAGTTTAAACCTCCTGAGGATGATGAGGATCAATATTTTCTGAAGGACAAGCAGCTCCTATAAATCA
>JAVLUX010000010.1:50256033-50263533 GCA_032164185.1 Moxostoma hubbsi
CAAGGACTCGATTTGGCCGGAGAGGTGAAAGCGATTCGGCAAGAATGTATGACGATGTCTACAGTGCTGGTGTAGAACCGTGTGAGGATGTGTTGGTTCATTCCAAACTTCCTCAGCCGTCTCAGGAAGAAGAGGCGCTGGTGAGCCTTCTTCACAACGGCCTCAGTGTGGACGGACCATGTGAGTTCCTCAGTAATGTGGACACCGAGGAACTTGAAGCTGCTGACTCTCTCCACCGGTGCTCCATTAATGGTGATGGGGCTGTGTTCTCTGTCTTTCTTCCTGAAGTCCACCACAAGCTCCTTGGTCTTACTGACGTTGAGGGAGAGGTTGTGCTCCTGACACCAGCGTGTCAGAGTGTGCACCTCCTCTCTGTAGGCCGTTTCATCATTGTCAGTGATCAGACCTACAACCGTCGTATCGTCAGCAAACTTAATGATGGCATTGGAGCTATGTGTCGCCACACAGTCATGTGTGTAAAGGGAATACAGGAGTGGGCTGAGAACACAGCCCTGTGGGGCTCCAGTGTTGAGGGTCAGTGATGAGGAGATGTTGCTGCCCATTCTAACCACCTGACGTCTGCCTGACAGGAAATCCAGGATCCAGCTGCACAGCGAGCTGTTTAAGCCCAGAGCCCGGAGTTTCACATCAAGCTTGGAGGGCACTATGGTGTTGAATGCTGAGCTGTAGTCTACAAACAGCATTCTCACATATGTGTTCCTTTTTTCCAGGTGGGAGAGAGCAGTGTGTATTGTAGATGCAATAGCATCATCAGTGGAGCGGTTGTTGCGGTAGGCAAACTGCAATGGGTCCAAAGAGGTGGGCAGAACAGAGCAGATGTAATCTCTGATCAACCTCTCAAAGCATTTGCTGATGATGGGGGTGAGGGCAACAGGACGCCAGTCATTTAAGCAAGTGATTTTGGCTTGCTTCGGTACAGGCACAATGGTTGATGTTTTGAAGCATGTGGGGACTACAGACAGGGAGAGGGACAGGTTGAAAATGTCCGTAAAAACACCAGCCAGTTGGTTCGCGCATGCTCTGATGACGCGGCCCGGAATGCCGTCAGGACCCGCGGCTTTACGGATGTTCACCCGTCGAAAGGATCGGGTTACATCCGCAACAGAGACGGAGAGTGAACCATCATCTGTAGTATCGGCCGCGAGTGCTCTCTCTGTGAGGGCGGTGTTGTTGTTGTCCTCGAAACGAGCATAAAATGTATTAAGCTCGTCCGGGAGAGAGGCAGCGGTGTTCACGGCAGAGTTTTTATTCCGTTTATAGTCCGTGATGATGTTAATTCCCTTCCACATACTTCTGGAGTCAGTGGTGTTGAACTGTCCTTCAATTTTGTGCCTGTACTGGTGTTTGGCTGTACTGATGGAGTTACGGAGGGCATAACTGGCTTGTTTACGCTCCTCCACGTTCCCGGTGGTCCGTGCATTAAGTGCCGCGCGAACATCGCCGTTAACCCAGGGTTTCTGGTTGGGGTAGATCCGTATGTTTTTCGTCGGAACAACGCCCTCTACGCACTTCCTGATGAAACACGTTACGCTATCAGCGTAAACCTCGATGTCGTCATCGGAGGCGGACCGGAACATCTCCCAGTCCGCGTGATCAAAACAGTCCTGTAGCGCAGAGTCTGATTGGTCCGACCAGCACTGGATCGTTCTGAGGGCGGGTGATTCCCGTTTCAGTTTCTGCCTGTAAGCAGAAGGGAAGAGTGGTCGGATTTGCCAAATGGTGGGCGGGGGGAGGGATTTGGCGTGTTTGTAAACAGCGGGTCGGCATTGAGGAATTTGAAGTCTGGTTTTCGGTGTGTGATTGCCAAACCAATGTCCAAAAGCGTTTGTCTGTCGTATAAGGCAGACAACATCCAAGACAAAAAAACACAAAACTGTAGTGTTGTGTCGGAGCCCGCGACACAGCAGCCATACTCGGCGCCATATTGAGTCCAAATATGTTGTGTGTGTGTGTGTGTGTGTGTGTGTGTGTGTGTGTGTGTGTTTACTCTCATATGTGACCCCAGGGGTGTTCGTTGGGGGTCAGGGTGGGGCTTGTGATTGGGAAGGGGGAGGGTTAATAGCAGGGCTTAAATTAAATGTTGATTCAATATATATATATATATATATATGTTGTGTTTTTCTTTGTTATATATCTATGTATCAATAAAAAACGTTAATTGAAAAATAAAAAATCTTTGCATATATTTTATTGCTTTTTTCAATCAGAGTGTGGCTAATACCAAGCTGCCCAAGTTTTACTACAGTTACAACACCTGTAGTATATTGAAAAATATTAGAAATTTAAACAGGAGAGTAGATCTGAAACGCTTCAGTAAAAACCTTTTATTTAGTTACCTGAAAGTGAATTTTTTATCATTAAATATTACAAAAGGTAATTTTACTGTAAAATGTAAGTGCTTATTTACTTAAAACTATAATTACATTTTAATGGTCAAATAATCTACAAATTAGTCTTTGATATTAAACAAATATGAAAAATACAGAGCTACAAACATTTTCTAAAACACTGTCACTGTATTTTCTGGCAACCAGATCTTTAACGTAAATTTGACAATTCAGCAATTCTTATAATGCTAATTTATGGAGATATTATGGATAAACTGGTAATTGTTTATAAAGGTTTTTGTTAAAATTTTATCTTTAGAATATTCAGCAGATTCAGGTTATATTAGCTGATAAATATCATGAAAGATCACATACGTTTTGGCCCATTTCTCCAACTCCTCATCGATGTATTTTTTAGTGTTTTTCAGTTGCAGACCGAGTAAATTCCCCAAAAAATATACACAATCTTCAGAGTCATCCACAAGAGACAACTCTGCTAAAAACACCAGAGAAATCAGGATAAATCTGAAGATAAATCATCATGATAAAATCTGCCATGTGACTATAAACTGAAATATAATAACAACGACAGTGACAGTGATGATCTATCTGCTCATAAACTCATATTTAATAGATGTATTAAACACTGGCTCACATGGAGGTAGGTCAGCTATTTTGGGGATGATGAACTGCTGTCGCAGGTGTCTTAGATCATCACGCTGGTCCAGATGTTCTGCAACCTTGTGTGATGTGGGACTGCAGCTCAACTCCTGTGAGACCCTCATGATCGTCTTTTGTGGACTCTCCACGATCAACGAGCTCCAGAACAGATGAAACCTCTTTCAGATCAACCAAAACCTGATATAACTTCCGTAATTTCTCCTCTTGTAAGATGTAGAGCAAGCCACATTTAAAAACGCACCACAAATGCACTTCAAATGCTCAGGGCGACACATTTTCACTTTGATCTTTAAACCCATGAGTAAATATGTCAAACTCGAGCTAACCATTTCTAGAGATGGTGATTGTGTACTACAGCAGAAATGTCCTCATTTATCATGTCGTCTCTCAAAGACATTTTATAACAGTATGAACAAAGGAAACACACATTTACAACAACTGTGATGAGATAATTCACTGCTGGTCACATAATTAAAGTGTCAGATTGTTCCTCTACACAGATCACTTTTCCTTTCAGTGTAATCGCCACCAAAACCTGTTTATATACCCTCAGTTTCTAAACCCTGAGCTAAGCGTGCTAAGTTAGCATATCTGCTAGAAATCCTAAAATATTGCATGTTTACCTGTGTAGTAGAGAGCTGCTTAACAATGAAAATGCACGTGCGACTTTTATTTAATACATAACCCAAGTTATGTATAAAACATTTATCTTTGTGCTCTAGGTTAGCATGCTAATCAATTAGCAGGCTAACAGAATTCACTATTTAAGTACATGAAATGAATTTTGTGCTCTCTTCTTAAAGTAATTGTCAGGGTTCTTCTCTGTGGCAGAGCCGTGACTTGAGCGTGTCCCATGTCTGTTTTAAGTCGTGTGATTCAGCCACTTCATTTCCTTGTGCATTCGTGTCTTGTCTTCAGAGATAAACCCGTCCTCTCGTTTGCCTTATTACCGGTTTGATTATTAGTTTCACCTGCCTTACTCTTTTCCCTCCTGGTTTCTCTCCCTTGTGCTCTGTCTGGTGCCAGTTCATTGTGGGATGTTGCTTGTGTTAATGCCCCCCGTTTGGTCCCTGTCGGTCGGATTTCTGTTGGTTCCCTGTTACAGCCCAGCCCGTCATTGTGCTGTCGCCCTGGACTATTTTTCCCCTTCGGGACAGTTTATGTTATATTTTTGTTAAATAAAAGCCCTAATCACTACTCTGCATTTGAGTCCTTGAACCTGACAGTAATATTTAAAACAAGTTAAGCTTGTCAGACCCTTAGCTTAGCGGGCTGCGCTCACGACATGTGGTGCTAATCAGGGCTGGATTTGTAATCTGGCATACCGAGCATTTTCCCCGTGGGCCGACGCACATTGGGTCCGTTCAGGGGCGGACTGGCCATCGGGAGAACCGAGTGGGCCAGTGGGTCGTCCGCGAAACAGACCAAATTCAGTAATACTGGGCTGATGAGCACTGTTGTCTTTTCCGGTTTACCTGTAGTGCTTCACAGCCATTGGCTGACTGAATATGCTGTTGTGTTTTGTGATGTGATGGATAATACTGGCAGACTTGATACACTATATTTATGTCCAGTGGTAGTTTATACAGTGGCATAAAACCCTCCAAATATCTCACTATGGAGGACAGTAAAGTTGGCGCATTAATATTGAACTGTGATTAAATCTGTCTATGCATTATATGGTTCTAGCGCAAGCTTTCCAGCCAATCAGAATCATGCATGGGATAAAAGTAAAGACATTCACATCTGCTGTACGTTAATGAAGGTAGTGGATGATGATGATGATGATGATGGATGAACTTCTGCCTCGATAAAACATGTTCATGATAAAGTGTTGCATCTATTGTGGTAAGACTTCACAGTGTTGTTGACGTTGCCCATCTTTGATACTTAATTTAGGCCGCTTCTGTAAGCCATTGTATGAACATTTCCAGAGTCACACCTCTTAGTACAAACATTGACTGCATGAATGTAGCTGAAGTCATGTGCAAATCCACAACTCTGATTTCGCCAACATGAAGGTGTATGATGTCATGCAAACATACTGAGATTCACACAGTTAACGATAAATGCACAATTGAATCAAAGTCCGTAAGTTACATGATGCTAACACTGCTTAGCAAACATTTGCAGAGACTGGCGTGTGAAACACTGTGAGTAATCTTATCTGTGGGTAATTATACTCATGCTAAACAAACGTTAGCATTACATGGTGTCATTTATCTTCAGTAATTTGGTTGCTTGGAGACTGTTTTGTTGAATACCTGCAAGGCTGGCACGGCTGAAGGTGGTATGAGTCCTGAAGACCACGCGAGTCGACACGTCTCACATTTGCTTTTTCAGTTCGGTTTAAGAACCGCATCTGTTTGGGAGAACATTTAACTCACTTTTAGCGCCACACGGTGGACATTTTACCTCTAAACTGCAACGATCAGGAACCACTAAATAACATTTTGCAAAAATGTCGCCACATAATGTTCACGAGATCAGGCTGGAAACTACACATAGATGGCACTGTTACAATACAAACTGTGAAGTATCCCAGTGACGTTATACTGAATATCAGTGCTCTTGGGATGCAGAACTGACTGTTGTATAATCACATTAACCCCATGAACTCTAAGGGGGCAGTCGATCGTGAAAAAATTTTACACTTAAAATATGAATGTCTCTGTATATAAGTCAGGCATATGAGGTATCGTTTGAAAGCTTAGAATCTGCCCTTATCAGAGATGACATCACTTCTGTGTTTATGTTACATACTATAACAAAATAAGACCTGAAATCATTTGTCACAAATTAGCGCCCCCTGGAGGTAATGAGTTAGAAATATTTATATGAAAATAAAACTCCTTCATATGGCACATGATTGGAGAAGTCATATATCAAATGAAAGCTCTTATTATGAGGAATGTACAGCACACTTTATTATTTTGCCTTAATATCACAGTTTGAAAGATTTTCAAAAGAATCACAAAGTGAAATATGATTTCTGTACAACATCAAATACAAACATGTCTTTTATGCTCTGATAACTGCTGCTGTAACTGTGGCCCCAAGTAGCCAAAAACTTTATATCTGCTTTTACCTTAGGCAGTTTAAAAAAAAATTAAAAAATAATATTATTACTAATTTTTTTATCAGATCTCAGATTTCTAATGACCCCAAGATTGAGCTTGTAGTCCACTCAGAGGCCGAGATATTCAATGTAATAATGAGGGTCTTGCTTGAACTGAACATTAGACTGAATGTCTATGGACGAGCACATCTGTGAGGGGTGAAATGTGTTAGAGCGCCACCTACAGTTCACATCTGTGTATTGTGATGGAATGTGTTAGAGCGCCACCTACAGTTCACATCTGTATAATGTGATGGAACGTGTTAGAGCGCCACCTACAGTTCACATCTGTGTATTGTGATGGAATGTGTTAGAGCGCCACCTACAGTTCACATCTGTGTATTGTGATGGAATGTGTTAGAGCGCCACCTACAGTTCACATCTGTGTATTGTGATGGAATGTGTTAGAGCGCCACCTACAGTTCACATCTGTATATTGTGATGGAACGTGTTAGAGCGCCACCTACAGTTCACATCTGTATAATGTGATGGAATGTGTTAGAGCGCCACCTACAGTTCACATCTGTATAATGTGATGGAATGTGTTAGAGCGCCACCTACAGTTCACATCTGTGTATTGTGATGGAATGTGTTAGAGCGCCACCTACAGTTCACATCTGTATATTGTGATGGAACGTGTTAGAGCGCCACCTACAGTTCACATCTGTATATTGTGATGGAATGTGTTAGAGCGCCACCTACAGTTCACATCTGTGTATTGTGATGGAATGTGTTAGAGCGCCACCTACAGTTCACATCTGTGTATTGTGATGGAATGTGTTAGAGCGCCACCTACAGTTCACATCTGTGTATTGTGATGGAATGTGTTAGAGCGCCACCTACAGTTCACATCTGTATATTGTGATGGAATGTGTTAGAGCGCCACCTACAGTTCACATCTGTGTATTGTGATGGAATGTGTTAGAGCGCCACCTACAGTTCACATCTGTGTATTGTGATGGAATGTATTAGAGCGCCACCTACAGTTCACATCTGTGTATTGTGATGGAATGTGTTAGAGCGCCACCTACAGTTCACATCTGTGTATTGTGATGGAATGTGTTAGAGCGCCACCTACAGTTCACATCTGTGTATTGTGATGGAATGTGTTAGAGTGCCACCTATAGTTCACATCTGTGTATTGTGTACTTTATTCTGGTTCTTGCTGCCATCTAGTGGAATAAAATAGAGTGAACAGAACCAGAATTACACAATTACAAATTTAGGACAAAATAAAAAAAACTTTGTTTATTATTATATTATAAACACAAACAATATTATTTATTAATAATTTGAGTCTTATGGCTTGCCATAAGATATGGCATATATATATATATATATATATATATATAT
>JAVLUX010000010.1:50268533-50276033 GCA_032164185.1 Moxostoma hubbsi
TGTAATCCGATTATTTTTTAAAGTCAGAAAGTAGCGTAACACGTTACATTTCAAAGTCTTGTATTCAGAGTACAGTTACTGAGTTTCAGATAATGCAATTACTTTTAATAACATGACTTGTGTTGCACATGTTTCTAAAATAATATTATGTACAACACATATATGAATAATATGGATTGTTAATTAATATAAATATGAACGTGTGTGTGTGACAATGAGCAAGTATGAGATATAAGCATTATTTGACACTTTAGATAGGAAGGTAATGCTGTATTTTAGGGAAGTAATTTGTAGCAGATTACTTCCTGAGAACTGCAACTTTCCCAACACTCAGATATTTCCTCCGTCACACACAGAGAATAACGAACAAGTTCTAGATAAATGTAAGAGTCGTTTTAGGTGTTTTCTGACAGTTGACCCAGTATCGTCCCTGACGTGGCGTTCGATCAAATGTTTGCGCAGTGGCTCTTCAGCGGTTTTATGAGTTTATTATCTGTAGTTTATTATTAACTCTGGGTTTGGCTGCACAGATAACATCTTCCTCTTATCATCGCCTTCAGGAATCGCAGGTTAAACAGTTATTTGACATCCATTTATTACCTGAAGAAAGATAAAGACCTGTGTGAAGCTCTCGGTCCTATTTATTCACCATCACATGGATGTATGAATTACCAATGATGTTTCTCTTCATGTCTGACAGGTGTTCACTATTAAGGACATGAGCTTTAAGGCCGGAATGGAGATGACGATCTCTGGAAAGGTCAAATCTTCCTGTGAAGGGTGTGTGATTGCCTTTAGATCCTTCACTCAAATATTTAACTCGGATGTGCTCGCGTGTTGTCTCACGCTTCTACTTCTCTCTGTGTTCTCAGGTTCTCCATCAACATCGGTCATGACACCAATGCGATCGCTCTCCACTTAAACCCTCGATTTCACCTCAACGTCATCGTGTGCAACTCCAACAATGGCGGCTGGGGTGACGAACATCGCGAGAACTGTTTCCCCTTTAAGCAAGGCGAAGTGTTCAAGGTGACCACTAGTGACCCTGCCAACTTCTGATTGACCTCTGACCTTTTCAAACAATGGAAATGAGCTAAATAGTATTAACAGACGTTTAACAGACGCTTGTTGTCTTTACTTTGAGCTGTGTCTAGGAAATCGGTTGTCCCACACACGAGAAGTGACTAGTGATAACATGGGCTATCTCAGCGGCGTTGCAACTTGCGAAACTAATAATTAAAATAATTAATGGCGATAATTAAAAGATGCTAGACATCTGACGATTTATCGGTCTCTGCAACATATCGGTCAACCGCTAGTAGTGACGTCTTGAATCGATCAACAGGCCCTTTTTGTTTCATTTTTGTCTTTTTGGTTTTCTGCCATTTAAAATGTTACATGTTACAGGCTACAAGCTTTGCCATTAGACAGGAAGTAAATTCTGATCTGCTACGTTCACTGCTATTTCTTCGGTGTTGTCTGTATAACCGTTTTCGGACCGTGCTAATATTTAAAGGAGTATTCCAGGTTCAACACAAGTTAAGCTCAATTGACAGCGTTTGTGGCATAATGTTGATTAGCAAACATGCGTTTCGACTCGTCCCGCCTCTTCTTTAACAAAATAAAGCAAACATCGAGCTTACGGTGAAACACATACAATGGAAGTGAATGGGGCCAGTGTGTTTTTAAAGAAAAAGACTTGCGGTAATCAACATAATCCACATTTAATTTATTTTAGATAAACCTGCAGCTAAACAACACAAGCCTGACAACGCAACACTACTACGCTTCAGATGTTACTTCCTTTGCCATGTAAAGACTGCTCAAATTACACAAGAGTTTAATTAGCTCGTAAAAACCCAGTGAGGGGCTCTGGGATCGTCTTTAAGTCAAACGGACCTATCTGAGTGTTCTTTGAACAGTGCGATATCTTCTGTATCTGTGTTAGTTGCCTGGATTTGGTCATTTGACAGATTACAGCATCTCATGACACAATTAAACTTTACCCTTTGCACTCATTAACTATTGCGCAATCAACCGCCCACCACCCAAATGGTGAATGGGTTGTGGCACTAAAGGAGTGCCCTCTATTGGCCATACACAGATTTGAGGTTACATTATACCACCATGCCACACTTAACAATAATACAATGACATACATGTTTAAGTGTGAATGTTTCTGTTCTTTTACCTTGTTATTCTCTCTGTGTCTTCCCATAGCTGAGCATCACCTTCAACAATGACACCTTCTATATCAAACTCCCCGAAGGCACCATGATGAGCTTCCCCAACCGCTTAGGAGATGACACATTCAAACACGTCCATGTGAATGGAGATGTGAAGATCCTGAGCATGAAGGTCAAATGAGCAGCGAGCTCTGAAGGATGTTCACACTCCTCTCAACATCTTCAGTATCTCGTGTTATCATGACCGATCCAGTCTGGCGTTCTGCAGCTGGATAGTCTAAAAACCCCTCCATTATTCCATATTGACAAATAAAACCACTGAATCCACACAATGTGAATGGAGTATTTATTCTCTGGTGTTCTGAGGTGCTATTATGAATGATAATAAATGATATGTGCCTATAGAGTGTAACAATGTGCTTCTGAAGTGTAAATCTCATTCATTTTCTCCAAAGGCGAATTGATTTTAATGATGACTTATAAACCTTTAAAGACAGACCTATTAGCTCTGAGGTGGTTAATCGATGGCATATGCTTCTGTTCAATACATTAAGCTGCATTTAGACAATTCAAATACATCATATATACCGTATGTGTCAACAGACAAGCATTTAAAGCATATATTAATACAGAAAAATGTCTTTAAAAGTCAATGTGTTTGTTTTATTTCCATATCATTGAACATAACCCTGTTATTGGCCGACGTCCCTCTGTGCTATTTGTAAGTGTTGGTCTATGCACTCATACGTCAGAGGAAGTGTCTCGCTTTCGTCACTAGTTTTCATTGCCTCTGTTCAGGAGTGCTGTGTTTTGAGGACGATGTGCCAAGGTAAACGTAGTTTGAAATGATCCCATCTTGGTGCAGCAGTCATTGAGCACATAAGCATTTGGAAGGCTGTGCTCCTGGGTTTGACGAGGTGTTACCTGTGCAGCTGAAGTTGCGCTGACTGCCCCCTGCTGTATCAAGGTGGTACATCAAGCTTGAATTGCTCCAATGGTAGGAACCAGGGCTGGACTGGTACTCTGGCATACCGGGCATATTCCCGGTGGGCCGACGCACTTTTGGGGTGATCAGGGGCGTAATGGCCATCGGGAGAACCGAGTAGGCCGGTGGTTTGGCCGCGAAACGCGCCGAATGGGCAGCGATAAGCAATAATGAATCGCTGCGTTATGCAGAATGTACCACAAACAAATGCCGCGATATGCAGAAAAGAACAGCAACTGCTCAACAGTTGGGCCAGTTGCTATGTAAAATCCCAGGCCGATTTCTCTTCCCAGTCCAGCCCTGGTAGGAACATTCCTTATTACAGAATTTATCTACAGGTCGAGGGCATGATTCATTGCATTAATTTTTAACCCATTAATCATCACACTAAATTAACACATTAAATCAACTGCCCTAGTAAGAACATAAGCTGATGCAAGTAAAAATACTGGAGACTGGAAAACAAAATAGGTGTCTGTTATGAATCGTGGAGCCAGCAGCGGGTCCGGGTGGGCGGTGGAAGCGTGGTGTGGGTGACCGCGCTCCTGGGTGTCACCCTCATCACCATGTGTGTTTATGAATCCTTGGGCACCATACCACACAAAATGTGCAGTATTCAGTAAGTTGTAAAAACAGAATTCCTTTCCGAATATGTATTCACTTGTTCCTTTGTTAAAGCTGTTTTCAAGGGCCACAAGGTAGGTCCCATAATCATTTTGGAAACATCTGTAATGGAACTTTTCAAGTTCATGTGTTGCCCCATAACTTACATGTCTATAACCATTAGACCGTGTCTTAACCAGACGTCTGCCCACAACATGGTGGGAATCTCCTATAATTAAATGACAAATTAAATGGCTAAATTAACCATCAGGCAGAATAGTCAGTTTTATTTAACATAAATCCTTTTCTGGCTAACTGAAGCTGCGTATGGACACACACTTTCTATGGGAAGCCCCGAGGAGATAAATACACAGTCACACCTTCACAGGGCAAAGTCACTCTATGAACAGCGTCTAAAATCAGTTCATTGTTTATATGTTCTCGCTGTACTCCGATTGTTATTTTGGCAAGCTCAGGAAATTGGAGAGGAATTCAAAGGTAGCTGGTATATGTATCATCCCCTCGACCGTCCTAAATCGGTGTGTGTGTGTGTGTGACAGACCTCCGACTGAAGAGAGTGACATTTCAGCACAACAATGGGCAGATGCGACAACCTCAGCCAATATAAAGTTGTTTCAAACCGGCTAGTGAGATGCTGGCTTTAATGTACTGTTCAATGAGAGTTGGGGCTACATGACGTGACGCCGCAGAAATAGAAACCAAATGACTGACCGAATGTCCTGTTGCTCATCATGGCTGGTTAGGACAAAACCTCGAAATTGATGTGAAGAAGAAGCCTTGTATCACAACATGTCTAGTGAGGACAGCGTTACGCTACCACTCACTGGTTTAGCATCTGATTCACACAGGCTAAATGATTATTTTGCACATGGTGATTCTTTTATCTGTTCTTCTTTTTTTTGTGTGTATGTTAATTCAGTTCAGAACGAGAAGACCCTCCATCCTAACGGTAATTTACAGAGACACTCGAAAAAGCCTGAGGTACAAACTGAGGAATGTGACAGACCGCAAACACATTCCACACACACCTCAATTGCTTGCGTATTTAACCGTTTACTTGCCAGTTTCCTGAATGTACACATGTAAATTTGTAAGTTTATTTAGCTTGAATGTGTTGCCAAGAGACAATACACTTAAACACAAAAGCACCACAAGGAAAGTAAATTCAAACATTGTAAATATGAATATGGTAACATTAGTAACATTGGCAGCACTAGGGTTTTTCTAGCAAAGTGCCTGATTCAAAATGTCTGCTCAAATTCAGTCTTCATTCCAGATTCAAGTCACTGCACCTCCACGAGGAATCAGAACCACACTGGGAATTGGGCATGCCAAATTGGGGAGAAAAGGGAATAAAATCCAAAACACAAAATCCAGTATTCATTGTATGGAAAAAAAAAAAGCCATGAAAGTATCATCATCAATTATCCTGGACCGCATTGACCCCAACGGCTGACCCCTGATCAACTCGACTCGACCCCGAGCACTGACCTCTCTGCGCCAGGTAGTCGCGGTAGTTGCGTGTTAGCAGCGTGTAAAGCAACGGGTTCACGCAGCTGTTACCGTAGGTCAGGCAGGTGACGAAGAAGTTGACGTACGTGTGAGCAGCAGGCGACAACGAACGAAGCGACTCGGACGAAAAAAGTTTCGCCATCTGCCAACCCCAAAACGGCAGGAAGCACGCCCAGTACGCCACCACGATGCAGAAGATCATTCCCACCACCTTGTGCTTCAGGCTGCGTCTCCGTATGGACGATGATGATCTGTTTGTGGTTCCCCGTGCCAGGTTGTTCTGGGCGGCCCAGTAATGTCGGGCGAGACCCGCGTAGAGCCCTAGCATCAGCAGGCCGGGCAGGAGCATGCTAGTGAAGAAGAGCGCGGTGAGGTAAGCTTTGAAGGCTTCGGGTGTCCATGTGGGAAAACAGATGCGTTTGACGAGACCGACGGCGGCCGGTCGCCCCTCTCTCAGTCGAATCATCACCATCATGGGGAGCGTCAGGACAAAAGCAGCCAACCAGATGCCCAAAGCCATCAGCCAGTGTCCGCGGGTAGTCGAGCGACGTGCTCTGAAAGGTGTGGCGACTGCGCGGTAGCGCTCCAGACTCATTGCGACTAGCACAAACACACTAGCGTGCATTGTGAGTAGATCCAGACTTAACAGCAGCCTGCAGCCCATCTCCCCAAAGAACCAATCGTGTGCGAAGTAGGTGCACACTACAAAGGGAATTGTGCCAAGGTAGAGCAAGTCAGCCGTGGCTAAGTTGAGAATAAAGACGTACATGGATCCAGCGCGACGTAATGTAGCCGAGCGCATTATGGCCAGTGTGTACAGGTTTCCGGCCAAGCCCAAAACACACATGGTGATGAGGGTGGCGCCCAGGAGCGGGGTCACCCACACCACGCTTCCACCGCCCGCTCCGGACCCGCTGCTGGCTCCTGCCGCACTGCTGTTGGACATTGGAGTCATTATACAGAGATAAATACTTTCAAACTTTTTCTATAGAAAAGAGGTAATTTTCTGAATTCCACTTCCAAAAAAAGCCAAGAGTTAATCAGCAGATAAGCGCCTTTGTTGACATCAAAATAGCACATGAACGTGCACAAATGGAGGCACAGAGGAACATGAAGTCCTTAACAAGCCCATGATCCGCTGAAATGATTAGCTCTGTGCTAGTCCAAATCTAAAACGGTCATTGACTTTAAAGATGCTCCAAATGTTTCTCCAGTCTCATCTCGTGTTTTCCAGAACTCTGCTGGTCTTTGGTGTGTCTGTCCAGCTCAAAGGGTTTGTCTTTGTTCTGGAGTCTTATTGTTTTGCATTGAGACGATCTTGTTTCCCAGAACGTGACTGATCTCCGTGTGTCCATCCAGAGAAAGTTCAGCCGTGAGATCTTGAGCTTGTCGTTTTGTATTGAGATGCTTCATCCATCCGTGTTGTTGTGTCTGAGGAATTCTGTTCTGTCTTCTCTCTGAGTTTGCTCTACACGGTCTCTCTTTCACAGGAGGGTGTAATCTAGCGTTCAGTGTTTGAATTGTGAGAGGTCCACTGCGAGTCTTTCCACCAGTCTTTGAACACTCTGGTGCGGTTTCACACACTCCGATCAGCAGCAGAACTCAATAATGTTGACTTCACACTTATGTACAAACACACAACACACACACACATACTAATAATAGACGTAATATCGTCTTCCTCATGTGAATGTAATTACAAAATAGACTAATTCATTGTGATTAATTGTATAAAAAAATCATGTGTTAAAATATGCCCCCAGAGCTCGGGCGTCACTAGACCCCTTTTACTGGGGCACGTGCCCTCTGCTGTGCCCCAGTAAAATCTCAAGTTTGAGTTTTGACAATTGACTTTATTTGTCAGTGCCACATCTACAATAAAATAATAAAATACAACTTTGCCACATCTTATGCACTACTAAATATGTGAGTGTTGCACCATTAAACTTACATATGAACTAGATATATTCAGAAGACTCAGACCAGGAGTAACGGTTGGCATTGAAAATCCGACTCATTTAATGACATCAATGAGCTCATGTTTTGTGTGATAGTCATCAATCATTTCGACATATATGATGATGTTACATTTACACTCGTTTACATTTACAAGAGAGAGAGAAAACGTACTTTTAAGCGGCTCTTCAGCATGAAACCGATCAAACGGAGCAGTTTTCAGGGGGTGTCTTATAT
>JAVLUX010000010.1:50278533-50368533 GCA_032164185.1 Moxostoma hubbsi
AGAGGTGTGCTATGACTTTTATAAGCGATCGGGTGTACGATGTTCGCACAGCGGACGAAAAAGCGGCCAAAAATGTCCCATTGACTTTACATTGCGGAATGTTCAGAAATTTAAATCCCAACTGACATTTTCACACACACAGACAAAAAAGGGCCTGTCAGCCCTGCGTGTCTCTCTCTCTCTCCCTCAGAGGATTTCTTTTATCAAGCAGCCAATAAAAATCTTCATAGCCACAACATAAAACATGCTAAAAATGTGCTAGCATCATGCTAACATATGCTGGCATCGCCTAGCGAAGTGCTAAAACATGCTAAAAACATGCTAGCAACATGTTAAAACATATTAGTATTGCATAGCGAAGTGCTAAAACATGCTAAAAACATGCTAGCAACATGCTAAAACATATTAGTATTGCATAGCGAAGTGCTAAAACATGCTAAAAACGTGCTAGCAACATGCTAAAACATACTAGTATCGCATAGCGAAGTGCTAAAACGTGCTAGCATCATGCTAACACATGCTGGTATCGCCTAGCAAAGTGCTAAAACATGCTAAAAACGTGCTAGCATCATGCTAACATATGCTGGCATCGTCTAGCGAAGTGCTAAAACATGCTAAAAACATGCTAGCAACATGCTAAAACATATTAGAATTGCATAGCGAAGTGCTAAAACATGCTAAAAACATGCTAGCAACATGCTAAAACATACTAGTATCGCATAGCGAAGTACTAAAACATGCTAAAAATATGCTAGCATCATGCTAACATATGCTGGCTTCGGCTAGCGAAGTACTAAAACATGCTAAAAATGTGCTAGCATCATGCTAACACATGCTGGCATCGCCTAGATAAGTGCTAAAACATGCTAAAAACGTGCTAGCAACATGCTAACACATACTAGTATCGCATAGTGAAGTACTAAAACATGCTAAAAATGTGCTAGCATCATGCTAACACATGTTGGCATCGCCTAGCCAAGTGTTTAAACATGATAAAGCGTGCTAGCATTATGCTAATACATGTTAGCATTGCCTAGGGAATTGTTAAAACATGCTAAAAATGTGCTAGCATCATGCTAACACATGTTAGCATTGCCGAGGGCATTGCTAAAACATGTTAAAAATGTGCTAGCATCATGCTAACACATGTTAGCATCGCCAAACGAAGTGCTAAAACATGCTAAAAACGTGCTAGTATCATGCTAACACATGCTAGCTTTGCCTAGCAAAGTGCTAAAACATTTAAAAATGTGCTACCATCATGAAAAACACATGTTAGCAACATTCTATGACCTTTATTTTAGTGCTTAGAAACAAGTTAGAAAATTTTATTTGATGAGTTTTGCCACGGCAAGCACCACTCACATTTTCTTCAGGAAATGTACATTCTAGTTAGTGGTGCTTGCAAAGCAACACTATTGTAATCTCACATACTTATTAGTGGTGCTTGCAAAGCAACACTATTGTAATCTCACATACTTATTAGTGGTGCTTGCAAAGCAACACTATTGTAATCTCACATACTTATTTTTCTTCTTCTTCTTCTTCTTCTTCTTCTTCCGTACAAAACTTCGGCACCTAACTCGTCCCGCACCTTTTGGCGTAGACCCATGAATGAGGTGTCAAATCATGCGGCTCATTGAGGAGAGGTGTGCTATGACTTTTATAAGCGATCGGGGGTACGGTGTTTGCCCCAGGGGCAAAAAACTGGGCAAAAAATCCCATTGACTTAACATTGAGCCGAAATTTGACGAGTCATAGCTCAGAGCGAGGATTTCGCAGAGACGTGTGATTTACGAGATTTGAAGAGGCTGACAGGCTCTGTGAGAACATACCTCACAATGGGGTAAAACTTTTACCCCTGGGGGGCAGGAGCTGCCCAAAGTTGCCCCAATGTAAGTCAATGGAATTTTTTGCAAAATTTTTTGGTCACAGACCCACGAATGAGGCGTCAAATCGTGCGGATTATTTGGGAATGGTGTTCTATGACTTTTATAAGCGATCGGGGGTACGGTGATTGCCCCAGGGGCAAAAAATTGGGCAAAAAATCCCATTGACTTAACATTGCGCCGAACTTTGACGAGTCATAGCTCAGAGCGAGGATATCACACAGACGTGTGATTTACCACATTTGAAGAGGCTGACAGGCTCTGTGAGAACATACCTCACAATGGGGTAAAAGTTGCACCCCTTGGGGGCAGGACCTGCCCAAATTTGCCACAATGTTAAGTCTATGGTAAATTGTGTATTGAACATAACTCTGGATCACAGTGTCTTAGAGACAAGGGGGCGGGCTCATTTTACTCAGACGACCAATCAGTCTCTCAGGATCATTGTGAAGCTATCAAGCCACGCCCTAGCAACCATTTACAGTACCTTAGCAACAAGTCCCATAGACTTCCATTGAAAGAGATCAAAGGGATTTCTCCGGACTGAATTATCATAGAAACACGAGGGTGGTCTCATTTGACTTGGGGCAGTAAAACAGCCAATCATGAATCCCCTCAAAACTTCCTAGCCCCTCCCTAGCAACCATTTTCGAGCACCTTAGCAACCAAAATCCAAAGAGAGATATCTTCCATTCTGAATGTCACAGAAGCATGGGAGTTGGTTTATATCATTCATACTGACAAGCAGCCTTTGGTGATTCATCATTGGCAGCTGCCAAGCCACTCCCTAGCAACAATTTAGAGCACCCTAGCAACCACATTTATTGATTTCAATTACAGTAAGATATCTTCAGATCAGAATGTCCTAGAGACATGATAGTTGCTTTGTTTTCATTGGGTGAGTAACCAGTCTTCAGCTTTCATCATATGAACTACTTAGCCATGCCCTAGCAACCATTTAAAGTACCCTAGCAACAAAACACCATTGACATCCATTCAAAATCACTAAGATGTGTATCTTAGGATCAGAATGTCATAGAGACTTCCGAGTTGACTTATTTCACTCAGGATGGAAAGTAGACTTGATAAATATCACCCTGGTAACTGCCTAGCAACCAGATGGGTTTACCATAGCAACCAAGTAACAAATCTCATATCTTTGCACTACAAAATCGTAGAGACTTCCGAGTTGACTTATTTCACTCAAGATGGCAAGGAGCATTGTTGGATGTTACTTTGGTAACTGCCTAGCAACCAAATGGGGTTACCCTAGCAACCAAGAAACAAATCACATATCTCTGCACAAGAAAATCACAGAGATTTCCAGGTTGACTTATTTCACTCAGGATGGCAATGAGCATTGTTGCCTGCCACCTTGGTAACTGCCTAGCAACCAGATGGGGTTACCCTAGCAACCAAGAAACAAATCACATATCTCTGCACACGAAAATCACAGAGACTTCCGGGGTGACTTATTTCACTCAGGATGGCAAGGAGCATTGTTGGCTGTCACCTTGGTAACTGCCTAGCAACCAGATGGGGTTACCCTAGCAACCAAGTAACTAATCATATATCTCTGAACCAGAAAATTGTAGTGATTCCGTGTTGACTTATTTCATTTAGGATGGCAAGGAGCATTGTTGTCTTGCCCCTTGGTAACTGCCTAGCAACCAGATGGGGTTACCCTAGCAACCAAGAAACAAATCACATATCTCTGCACAAGAAAATCACAGAGACTTCCGGGTTGACTTATTTCACTCAGGATGGCAAGGAGCATTGTTGCCTGTCACCTTGGTAACTGCCTAGCAACCAGATGGGGTTACCCTAGCAACCAAGAAACAAATCACATATCTCTGCACAAGAAAATCACAGAGACTTCCGGGTTGACTTATTTCACTCAGGATGGCAAGGAGCATTGTTGGCTTTCCCCTTGGTAACTTCCTAGCGACCAGAAGGGTTTACCCTAGCAACCAAGTAACAAATCACATATCTCTGTACTAGAAAATCGTAGAGACTTCCGGGTTGACTTATTTTACTCAGGATGGCAAGTAGCGTTAGTGGCTGTCACCTTAGTAACTGCATATCAACCAGATGGGTTTCCCTAGCAACCATGGAACAACACCTATATCTCTGCACCAGAACATCCTACTGTCATGGGGATGGCCTCTTTCAACTTTGGGCAGTAGGTGGGACATTGTGGTAAGAAATTTTGCCACGGCAAGCACCACTCACATTTTCTTCAGGAAATGTACATTCTAGTTTTTCTTCTTCTTCTTCTTCTTCTTCTTCCGTACAAAACTTCGGCACCTAACTCGTCCCGCACCTTTTGGCGTAGACCCATGAATGAGGTGTCATATCGAGCGGCTCATTGAGGAGAGGTGTGCTATGACTTTTCTAAGCGATCGAGTGTACGATGTTCGCACAGCGGATGAAAAAGCGGCCAAAAAAGTCCCATTGACTTTACATTGCGGAATGTTCAGAAATTTAAATCCCAACTGACGTTTTCACACACACAGACAAAAAAGGGCCTGTCAGCCCTGCGTCTCTCTCTCTCTGTCTCCCTCAGAGGATTTATTTTATTGAGCATGCAATAAGTAATTACCTAAAATTTTGTACATACATGTGAGTGGACACATTTAATGTGATTTAATGTGGCCTAGCAAGCAGTTGTGCAGCATGACATGAGTTTGGGGGTAAGATTTAACCCTGAGGGGTAAAACGGGCACAAATATGCCCCATAGGCATACTATTGCCCATGAAAGCAATTGTTTTTTCCTTAAAGTGAAAATACACAGTATTTTGTTGGATCATATCTCCCAATCAAAATGTTGTAGAAAAGTGGGGGCAGGCTCATTTCACTCAGGCTACCAATCAGTCAGCTTTAACTATCAGCTTGGAAATGAAGTAGCCACACCCTAGCAACCATTTACAACACCCTAGCAACAGCCCCCATACACTTCCATTCAAAATGCCTCAGATGGATATCTTAAGAACACAATATTATAGAAACTTGGGAATTGACTCTTGAGTCAGGATAGTAAGCAGCCAATAAGAATCACTCTGTTCATTGGCTAGCCATGCCCTAGCAACAATTTAGAGCAACCTAGCAACCATATTTATTGATTTCAATTACAGTAAGATATCTTCAGATCAGAATGTCCTAGAGACATGATAGTTGCTTTGTTTTAATTGGGTGAGTAATCAGTCTTCAGCTTTTATCATGTGAACTACTTAGCCACGCCCTAGCAACCATTTAAAGCCCCCTAGCAACGAAGAACCATTGACATCCATTCAAAATCACTAAGATGTGTATCTTAGGATCAGAATGACGTAGAGACTTCCGGGTTGACTTATTTCACTCAGGATGGAAAGTAGACTTCATAAATATCACCCTGGTAACTGCCTAGCAACCAAATGGGGTTACCCTAGCAACCAAGAAACAAATCACATATCTCTTTACAAGAAAATCACAGAGACTTCCGGGTTGACTTATTTCACTCAGGATGGCAAGGAGCATTGTTGGTTGTCACCTTGGCAACTGCCTAGCAACCAGATGGGGTTACCCTAGCAACCAAGAAACAAATCACATATCTCTGCACAAGAAAATCACAGAGACTTCCGGGTTGACTTATTTCACTCAGGATGGCAAGGAGCATTGTTGGCTTGCCCCTTGGTAACTGCCTAGCAACCAGATAGGGTTTCCCTAGCAACCAAGTAACAAATCACATATCTCTGTACTAGAAAATCGTACAGACTTCCGGGTTGACTTATTTCACTCAGGATGGCAATGAGCATTGTTGGCTGTCACCTTGGTGACTGCCTAGCAACCAGATGGGGTTACCCTAGCAACCAAGTAACAAATCACATATCTCTGCACTACAAAATCGAAGAGACTTCCGGTTTGACTTTTTTCACTCGGGATGGCAAGTAGAATTGTTGCCTGTCAAATTGGTATCTGCCTAGCAACCAGATGGGGTTACCCTAGCAACCAAGTAACAAATCCCAAATCTCTGCACCAGAACACCCTACTGTCATGTTGCTGGCCTCTTTCAACTTTGGGCAGTAGGTGGGACATTGAGGTACGAAATTTTGCCACGGCAAGCACCACTCACATTTTCTTCAGGAAATGTACATTCTAGTTAGTGGTGCTTGCAAAGCAACACTATTGTAATCTCACATACTTATTCTTCTTCTTCTTCTTCTTCTTCTTCTTCTTCCGTACAAAACTTCGGCACCTAACTCGTCCCGCACCTTTTGGCGTAGACCCATGAATGAGGTGTCAAATCGTGCGGCTCATTGAGGAGAGGTGTGCTATGACTTTTATAAGCGATCGGGGGTACGGTGTTTGCCCCAGGGGCAAAAAATTGGGCAAAAAATCCCATTGACTTAACATTGCGCCGAACTTTGACGAGTCATAGCTCAAAGCGAGGATTTCGCAGAGACATGTGATTTACCACATTTGAAGAGGCTGACAGGCTCTGTGAGAACATACCTAACAATGGGGTAAAAGTTGCACCCCTGGGGGGCAGGAGCTGCCCAAAGTTGCCCCAATGTAAGTCAATGGAATTTTTTTCAAAATTTTTTGGTCGAAAACCCACAAATGAGGCGTCAAATCGTGCGGATTATTTGGGAATGGTGTCCTATGACTTTTATAATCGATCGGGGGTACGGTGATTGCCCCAGGGGCAAAAAATTGGGCAAAAAATCCCATTGACTTAACATTGCGCCGAACTTTGACGAGTCATAGCTCAGATCGAGGATTTCACAGAGACGTGTGATTAACCAGATTTGAAGAGGCTGACAGGCTCTGTGAGAACATACCTCACAATGGGGTAAAAGTTGCACCCCTGGGGGGCATGAGCTGCCCAAAGTTGCCCCAATGTTAAGTCTATGGTAGATTTTGTATTGAACATAACTCTGGATCACAGTGTCTTAGAGACAAGGGGGCGGGCTCATTTTACTCAGATGACCAATCAGTCTCTCAGGATCATTGTGAAGCTATCAAGCCACGCCCTAGCAACCATTTAGAGCACCTTAGCAACAACTCCCATAGACTTCCATTGAAAGAGATCAAAGGGATATCTCCGGACTGAATTATCATAGAAACACGAGGGTGGTCTCGTTTGACTTGGGGCAGTAAAACAGCCAATCATGAATCCCCTCAACACTTCCTAGCCCCTCCCTAGCAACCATTTTCGAGCACCTTAGCAACCAAAATCCAAAGAGAGATATCTTCCATTCTGAATGTCACAGAGGCATGGGAGTTGGTTTGTATCATTCATACTGACAAGCAGCCATTGGATATTCATCATTGGCAGCTGCCAAGCCACTCCCTAGCAACAATTTGGAGCACCCTAGCAACCACATTTATTGATTTCAATTGAAGTAAGATATCTTCAGATCAGAATGTCCTAGAGACATGATAGTTGCTTTGTTTTAATTGGGTGAGTAATCAGTCTTCATCTTTCATCATGTGAACTACTTAGCCACGCCCTAGCAACCATTTAAAGCACCCTAGCAACAAAACACCATTGACATCCATTCAATATCACTAAGATGTGTATCTTAGGATCAGAATGTCGTAGAGACTTCCGGGTTGACTTATTTCACTCAGGATGGAAAGTAGACTTGATAAATATCACCCTGGTAACTGCCTAGCAACCAAATGGGGTTACCCTAGCAACCAATAAACAAATCACATATCTCTGCACAAGAAAATCACAGAGACTTCCGGGTTGACTTATTTCACTCAGGATGGCACGGAGCATTGTTTGCTGTCACCTTGGTAACTGCCTAGCAACCAGATGGGGTTACCCTAGCAACCAAGAAATAAATCACATATCTCTGCACAAGAAAATCACAGAGACTTCCGGGTTGACTTATTTCACTCAGGATGGCAAGGAGCATTGTTGCCTGTCACCTTGGTAACTGCCTAGCAACCAGATGGGGTTACCCTAGCAACCAAGAAACAAATCACACATCTCTGCACAAGAAAATCACAGAGACTACCGGGTTGACTTATTTCACTCAGGATGGCAAGGAGCATTGTTGGCTGTCACCTTGGTAACTGCCTAGCAACCAGATGGGGTTACCCTAGCAACCAATTAACAAATCACGTATCTCTGAACCAGAAAATCGTAGAGATTCCAGGTTGACTTAATTCAGTCAGGATGGCAAGGAGCATTCTTGGCTGTCACCTTGGTAACTGCCTAGCAACCAGATGGGGTTACCCTAGCAACCAAGAAACAAATCACATATCTCTGTACTAGAAAATCACAGAGACTTCCGGGTTGACTTATTTCAGTCAGGATGGCAAGGAGCATTGTTGCCTGTCACCTTGGTAACTGCCTAGTAACCAGATGGGGTTACCCTAGCAACCAATAAACAAATCACATATCGCTGCACAAGAAAATCACAGAGACTTCCGGGTTGACTTATTTCACTCAGGAGAGCAAGGAGCATTGTTGGCTGTCACCTTGGTAACTGCCTAGCAACCAGATGGGGTTACCCTAGCAACCAAGAAACAAATCACATATCTCTGTACTACAAAATCGTAGAGACTTCCGGATTGACTTATTTTACTCAGGATGGTAAGTAGCATTGGTGGCTGTCACCTTAGTAACTGCATATCAACCAGATGGGTTTCCCTAGCAACCATGGAACAACACCAATATCTCTGCACCAGAACATCCTACTGTCATGGGGGTGGCCTCTTTCAACTTTGGGCAGTAGGTGGGACATTGTGGTAAGAAATTTTGCCACGGCAAGCACCACTCACATTTTCTTCAGGAAATGTACATTCTAGTTTTTCTTCTTCTTCTTCTTCTTCTTCTTCCGTACAAAACTTCGGCACCTAACTCGTCCCGCACCTTTTGGCGTAGACCCATGAATGAGGTGTCAAATCGTGCGGCTCATTGAGGAGAGGTGTGCTATGACTTTTATAAGCGATCGGGGGTACGGTGTTTGCCCCAGGGGCAAAAAATTGGGCAAAAAATCCCATTGACTTAACATTGCGCCGAACTTTGACGAGTCATAGCTCAAAGCGAGGATTTCGCAGAGACATGTGATTTACCACATTTGAAGAGGCTGACAGGCTCTGTGAGAACATACCTCACAATGGGGTAAAAGTTGCACCCCTGGGGGGCAGGAGCTGCCCAAAGTTGCCCCAATGTAAGTCAATGGAATTTTTTTCAAAATTTTTTGGTCGAAAACCCACAAATGAGGCGTCAAATCGTGCGGATTATTTGGGAATGGTGTCCTATGACTTTTATAATCGATCGGGGGTACGGTGATTGCCCCAGGGGCAAAAAATTGGGCAAAAAATCCCATTGACTTAACATTGCGCCGAACTTTGACGAGTCATAGCTCAGATCGAGGATTTCACAGAGACGTGTGATTAACCAGATTTGAAGAGGCTGACAGGCTCTGTGAGAACATACCTCACAATGGGGTAAAAGTTGCACCCCTGGGGGGCATGAGCTGCCCAAAGTTGCCCCAATGTTAAGTCTATGGTAGATTTTGTATTGAACATAACTCTGGATCACAGTGTCTTAGAGACAAGGGGACGGGCTCATTTTACTCAGATGACCAATCAGTCTCTCAGGATCATTGTGAAGCTATCAAGCCACGCCCTAGCAACCATTTAGAGCACCTTAGCAACAACTCCCATAGACTTCCATTGAAAGAGATCAAAGGGATATCTCCGGACTGAATTATCATAGAAACACGAGGGTGGTCTCGTTTGACTTGGGGCAGTAAAACAGCCAATCATGAATCCCCTCAACACTTCCTAGCCCCTCCCTAGCAACCATTTTCGAGCACCTTAGCAACCAAAATCCAAAGAGAGATATCTTCCATTCTGAATGTCACAGAGGCATGGGAGTTGGTTTGTATCATTCATACTGACAAGCAGCCATTGGATATTCATCATTGGCAGCTGCCAAGCCACTCCCTAGCAACAATTTGGAGCACCCTAGCAACCACATTTATTGATTTCAATTGAAGTAAGATATCTTCAGATCAGAATGTCCTAGAGACATGATAGTTGCTTTGTTTTAATTGGGTGAGTAATCAGTCTTCATCTTTCATCATGTGAACTACTTAGCCACGCCCTAGCAACCATTTAAAGCACCCTAGCAACAAAACACCATTGACATCCATTCAATATCACTAAGATGTGTATCTTAGGATCAGAATGTCGTAGAGACTTCCGGGTTGACTTATTTCACTCAGGATGGAAAGTAGACTTGATAAATATCACCCTGGTAACTGCCTAGCAACCAAATGGGGTTACCCTAGCAACCAATAAACAAATCACATATCTCTGCACAAGAAAATCACAGAGACTTCCGGGTTGACTTATTTCACTCAGGATGGCACGGAGCATTGTTTGCTGTCACCTTGGTAACTGCCTAGCAACCAGATGGGGTTACCCTAGCAACCAAGAAATAAATCACATATCTCTGCACAAGAAAATCACAGAGACTTCCGGGTTGACTTATTTCACTCAGGATGGCAAGGAGCATTGTTGCCTGTCACCTTGGTAACTGCCTAGCAACCAGATGGGGTTACCCTAGCAACCAAGAAACAAATCACACATCTCTGCACAAGAAAATCACAGAGATTACCGGGTTGACTTATTTCACTCAGGATGGCAAGGAGCATTGTTGGCTGTCACCTTGGTAACTGCCTAGCAACCAGATGGGGTTACCCTAGCAACCAAGAAACAAATCACACATCTCTGCACAAGAAAATCACAGAGATTACCGGGTTGACTTATTTCACTCAGGATGGCAAGGAGCATTGTTGGCTGTCACCTTGGTAACTGCCTAGCAACCAGATGGGGTTACCCTAGCAACCAATTAACAAATCACGTATCTCTGAACCAGAAAATCGTAGAGATTCCAGGTTGACTTATTTCAGTCAGGATGGCAAGGAGCATTCTTGGCTGTCACCTTGGTAACTGCCTAGCAACCAGATGGGGTTACCCTAGCAACCAAGAAACAAATCACATATCTCTGTACTAGAAAATCACAGAGACTTCCGGGTTGACTTATTTCAGTCAGGATGGCAAGGAGCATTGTTGCCTGTCACCTTGGTAACTGCCTAGTAACCAGATGGGGTTACCCTAGCAACCAATAAACAAATCACATATCGCTGCACAAGAAAATCACAGAGACTTCCGGGTTGACTTATTTCACTCAGGAGAGCAAGGAGCATTGTTGGCTGTCACCTTGGTAACTGCCTAGCAACCAGATGGGGTTACCCTAGCAACCAAGAAACAAATCACATATCTCTGTACTACAAAATCGTAGAGACTTCCGGATTGACTTATTTTACTCAGGATGGTAAGTAGCATTGGTGGCTGTCACCTTAGTAACTGCATATCAACCAGATGGGTTTCCCTAGCAACCATGGAACAACACCAATATCTCTGCACCAGAACATCCTACTGTCATGGGGGTGGCCTCTTTCAACTTTGGGCAGTAGGTGGGACATTGTGGTAAGAAATTTTGCCACGGCAAGCACCACTCACATTTTCTTCAGGAAATGTACATTCTAGTTAGTGGTGCTTGCAAAGCAACACTATTGTAATCTCACATACTTATTAGTGGTGCTTGCAAAGCAACACTATTGTAATCTCACATACTTATTTTTCTTCTTCTTCTTCTTCTTCTTCTTCTTCCGTACAAAACTTCGGCGCGTAACTCGTCCCGCACCTTTTGGCGTAGACCCATGAATGAGGTGTCAAATCGTGCGGCTCATTGAGGAGAGGTGTGCTATGACTTTTATAAGCGATCGGGGGTACGGTGTTTGCCCCAGGGGCAAAAAATTGGGCAAAAAATCCCATTGACTTAACATTGAGCTGAACTTTGACGAGTCATAGCTCAGAGCGAGGATTTCGCAGAGACGTGTGATTTACCACATTTGAAGAGGCTGACAGGCTCTGTGAGAACATACCTCACAATGGGGTAAAACTTTTACCCCTGGGGGGCAGGAGCTGCCCAAAGTTGCCCCAATGTAAGTCAATGGAATTTTTGGCAAAATTTTTTGGTCACAGACCCACGAATGAGGCATCAAATCGTGCGGATTATTTGGGAATGGTGTGCTATGACTTTTATAAGTGATCGGGGGTACGGTATTTGCCCCAGGGGCAAAAAATTGGGCAAAAAATCCCATTGACTTAACATTGCGCCGAACTTTGACGAGTCATAGCTCAGAGCAAGGATTTCACAGAGACGTGTGATTTACCACATTTGAAGAGGCTTACAGGCTCTGTGAGAACATACCTCACAATGGGGTAAAAGTTGCACCCCTTGGGGGCAGGAGCTGCCCAAATTTGCCCCAATGTTAAGTCTATGGTAGATTTTGTATTGAACATAACTCTGGATCACAGTGTCTTAGAGACAAGGGGGCAGGCTCATTTTACTCAGACGACCAATCAGTCTCTCAGGATCATTGTGAAGCTATCAAGCCACGCCCTAGCAACCATTTACAGTACCTTAGCAACAAGTCCCATAGACTTCCATTGAAAGAGATCAAAGGGATTTTTCTGGACTGAATTACCATAGAAACACAAGGGTGGTCTCGTTTGACTTGGGCCAGTAAAACAGCCAATCATGAATCCCCTCAACACTTCCTAGCCCCTCCCTAGCAACCATTTTCGAGCACCTTAGCAACCAATATCCAAAGAGAGATATCTTCCATTCTGAATGTCACAGAGGCATGGGAGTTGGTTTATATCATTCATACTGACAAGCAGCCTTTGGAGATTCATCATTGGCAGCTGCCAAGCCACTCCCTAGCAACAATTTAGAGCACCCTAGCAACCACATTTATTGATTTCAATTACAGTAAGATATCTTCAGATCAGAATGTCCTAGAGACATGATAGTTGCTTTGTTTTAATTGGGTGAGTAATCAGTCTTCAGCTTTCATCATGTGAACTACTTAGCCACGCCCTAGCAACCATTTAAAGCACCCTAGCAACAAAGAACCATTGACATCCATTCAAAATCACTAAGATGTGTATCTTGGGATCAGAATGACGTAGAGACTTCCGGGTTGACTTATTTCACTCAGGATGGCAAGGAGCATTGTTCCCTGTCACCTTGATAACTGCCTAGCAACCAGATGGGGTTACCCTAGCAACCAAGTAACAAATCAAATATCTTTGAACCAGAACATCGTAGAGACATAGGGGTTGAAATATTTCTCACAGGATTGCAAGGGGCCTTATGAGTATCACGTAGGTAACTGCCTAGCAACCAGATGGGGTTACCCTAGCAACCAAGAAAGAAATCGCATATCTCTGCACAAGAAAATCACAGAGACTTCTGGGTTGACTTATTTCACTCAGGATGGCAAGGAGCATTGTTGGCTGTCACCTTGGTAACTGCCTAGCAACCAAATGGGGTTACCCTAGCAACCAAGAAACAAATCATATATCTCTGCACAAGAAAATCACAGAGACTTGCAGGTTGACTTATTTCACTCAGGATGGCAAGGAACATTGTTGGCTGTCACCTTGGTAACTGCCTAGCGACCAGATGGGGTTACACTAGCAACCAAGAAACAAATCACATATCTCTGTACTAGAAAATCACAGAGACTTCTGGGTTGACTTATTTCACTCAGGATGGCAAGGAGCATTGTTGGCTGTCACCTTGGTAACTGCCTAGCAACCAGATGGGGTTACCCTAGCAACCAAGAAACAAATCACATATCTCTGCACAAGAAAATCACAGAGATTTCCGGGTTGACTTATTTCACTCAGGATGGCAAGGAGCATTGTTGGCTTGCCCCTTGTTAACTGCCTAGCAACCAGATGGGGTTACCCTAGCAACCAAGTAACAAATCACATATCTCTCTACTAGAAAATCGTAAAGACTTCCGGGTTGACTTATTTTACTCAGGATGGCAAGTAGCATTGGTGGCTGTCACCTTAGTAACTGCATATCAACCAGATGGGTTTTCCTAGCAACCATGGAACAACACCAATATCTTTGCACCAGAACATCCTACTGTCATGGGGGTGGCCTCTTTCAACTTTGGGCAGTAGGTGGGACATTATGGTAAGAAATTTTGCCACGGCAAGCACCACTCACATTTTCTTCAGGAAATGTACATTCTAGTTTTTCTTCTTCTTCTTCTTCTTCTTCTTCTTCCGTACAAAACTTCGGCACCTAACTCGTCCCGCACCTTTTGGCGTAGACCCATGAATGAGGTGTCAAATCGAGCGGCTCATTGAGGAGAGGTGTGCTATGACTTTTATAAGCGATCGGGTGTACGATGTTCGAACAGCGGACGAAAAAGCGGCCAAAAAAATCCCATTGACTTTACATTGCGGAATGTTCAGAAATTTAAATCCCAACTGACTTTTTCACACACACAGACAAAAAAGGGCCTGTCAGCCCTGCGTCTCTCTCTCTGTCTCTCCCTCAGAGGATTTCTTTTATCAAGCAGTCAATAAAAATCTTCATAGCCACACCCTAAAACATGCTAAAAATGTGCTAGCATCATGCTAACATATGCTGGCATCACCTAGCGAAGTGCTAAAACATGCTAAAAACGTGCTAGCAACATGCTAACACATGTTGGCATCACCTAGCGAAGTGCTAAAACATGCTAAAAACGTGCTAAAAACATGCTAACACATGATAGTATTGCCTAGCGAAGTGTTAAAAAAATGCTAAAAACGTGCTAGCATCATGCTAACACTGGCATTGCCTAGCAAAGTGTTAAAACATGTTAAAACGTGCTAGCATTATGCTAATGCATGTTAGCATTGCTTAGGGGATTGCTAAAACATGTTAATAACGTGCTAGCATCATGCTAACACATGTTAGCATCGCCTAGCGAAGTGCTAAAACATGCTAAAAACGTGCTAGTATCATGCTAACACATGCTGGCATTGCCTAGCAAAATGTTAAAACATGTTAAAACATGCTAGCATTATGCTAATGCATGTTAGCATTGCTTAGGGGATTGCTAAAACATGTTAAAAACGTGCTAGCATCATGCTAACACATGTTAGCATCACCTAGCGAAGTGCTAAAACATGTTAAAAACGTGCTAGTATCATGCTAACACATGCTGGCATTGCCTAGCAAAATGTTAAAACATGTTAAAACGTGCTAGCATTATGCTAATGCATGTTAGCATTGCTTAGGGGATTGCTAAAACATGTTAAAAACGTGCTAGCATCATGCTAACACATGTTAGCATCGCCTAGTGAAGTGCTAAAACATGCTAAAAACGTGCTAGCATCATGCTAACACATGTTAGCATCGCCTAGTGAAGTGCTAAAACATGTTAAAAACGTGCTAGCATCATGCTAACACATGTTAGCATCGCCTAGCGAAGTGCTAAAACATGCTAAAAACGTGCTAGTATCATGCTAACACATGCTGGCATTGACTAGCAAAATGTTAAAACATGTTAAAACGTGCTAGCATTATGCTAATGCATGTTAGCATTGCTAAGGGGATTGCTAAAACATGTTAAAAACGTGCTAGCATCATGCTAACACATGTTAGCATCGCCTAGTGAAGTGCTAAAACATGCTAAAAACGTGCTAGTATTATGCTAATGCATGTTAGCATTGGTTAGGGGATCGCTACAACATGTTAAAAATGTGCTAGCATCATGCTAACACATGTTAGCATCGCCTAGCGAAGTGCTAAAACAGGCTAAAAACGTGCTAGTATCATGCTAACACATGCTAGCTTCACGTAGCGAAGTGCTAAAACATGGTAAAACGTGCTAGCATTATGCTAATGCATGTTAGCATTTATTAGGGGATTGTTAAAACATGTTAAAACGTGCTAGCATCATGCAAACACATGTTAGCATCACCTAGCGAAGTGCTAAAACAGGCTAAAAACGTGCTAGTATCATGCTAACAAATGCTAGCTTCACCTAGCAAAGTGCTAAAACATGTTAAAACGTGCTAGCATTATGCTAATGCATGTTATCATTGCTTAGGGGATTGCTAAAACTTGTTAAAAACGTGCTAGCATCATGCTAACACATGTTAGCATTGCCAAAAGAAGTGCTTAAACATGCTAAAAACGTGCTTGTATCATGCTAACACATGCTAGCTTCACCTAGCGAAGTGCTAAAACATTCTAAAAACGTGCTACCATCATGAAAAACACGTGTTAGCAACATTCTATGACCTTTATTTTAGTGCTTAGAAACAAGTTAGAAAATGCTATTTGACGAGTTTTGCCACGGCAAGCACCACTCACATTTTCTTCAGGAAATGTACATTCTAGTTTTTCTTCTTCTTCTTCTTCTTCTTCTTCCGTACAAAACTTCGGCACCTAACTCGTCCCGCACCTTTTGGCGTAGACCCATGAATGAGGTGTCAAATCGAGCGGCTCATTGAGGAGAGGTGTGCTATGACTTTTATAAGCGATCGGGTGTACGATGTTCGAACAGCGGACGAAAAAGCGGCCAAAAAAGTCCCATTGACTTTACATTGCGGAATGTTCAGAAATTTAAATCCCAACTGACATTTTCACACACACAGACAAAAAAGGGCCTGTCAGCCCTGCGTGTCTCTCTCTCTCTCCCTCAGAGGATTTCTTTTATCAAGCAGCCAATAAAAATCTTCATAGCCACAACATAAAACATGCTAAAAATGTGCTAGCATCATGCTAACATATGCTGGCATCGCCTAGCGAAGTGCTAAAACATGCTAAAAACATGCTAGCAACATGTTAAAACATATTAGTATTGCATAGCGAAGTGCTAAAACATGCTAAAAACATGCTAGCAACATGCTAAAACATATTAGTATTGCATAGCGAAGTGCTAAAACATGCTAAAAACATGCTAGCAACATGCTAAAACATATTAGTATTGCATAGCGAAGTGCTAAAACATGCTAAAAACGTGCTAGCAACATGCTAAAACATACTAGTATCGCATAGCGAAGTGCTAAAACGTGCTAGCATCATGCTAACACATGCTGGTATCGCCTAGCAAAGTGCTAAAACATGCTAAAAACGTGCTAGCATCATGCTAACATATGCTGGCATCGTCTAGCGAAGTGCTAAAACATGCTAAAAACATGCTAGCAACATGCTAAAACATATTAGAATTGCATAGCGAAGTGCTAAAACATGCTAAAAACATGCTAGCAACATGCTAAAACATACTAGTATCGCATAGCGAAGTACTAAAACATGCTAAAAATATGCTAGCATCATGCTAACATATGCTGGCTTCGGCTAGCGAAGTACTAAAACATGCTAAAAATGTGCTAGCATCATGCTAACACATGCTGGCATCGCCTAGATAAGTGCTAAAACATGCTAAAAACGTGCTAGCAACATGCTAACACATACTAGTATCGCATAGTGAAGTACTAAAAAATGCTAAAAATGTGCTAGCATCATGCTAACACATGTTGGCATCGCCTAGCGAAGTGTTTAAACATGCTAAAGCGTGCTAGCATTATGCTAATACATGTTAGCATTGCCTAGGGAATTGTTAAAACATGCTAAAAATGTGCTAGCATCATGCTAACACATGTTAGCATTGCCGAGGGCATTGCTAAAACATGTTAAAAATGTGCTAGCATCATGCTAACACATGTTAGCATCGCCAAACGAAGTGCTAAAACATGCTAAAAACGTGCTAGTATCATGCTAACACATGCTAGCTTTGCCTAGCAAAGTGCTAAAACATTTAAAAATGTGCTACCATCATGAAAAACACATGTTAGCAACATTCTATGACCTTTATTTTAGTGCTTAGAAACAAGTTAGAAAATTTTATTTGATGAGTTTTGCCACGGCAAGCACCACTCACATTTTCTTCAGGAAATGTACATTCTAGTTTTTCTTCTTCTTCTTCTTCTTCTTCTTCTTCCGTACAAAACTTCGGCGCCTAACTTGTCCCGCACCTTTTGGCGTAGACCCATGAATGAGGTGTCAAATCGTGCGGCTCATTGAGGAGAGGTGTGCTATGACTTTTATAAGCGATCGGGGGTACGGTGTTTGCCCCAGGGGCAAAAAATTGGGCAAAAAATCCCATTGACTTAACATTGAGCCGAACTTTGACGAGTCATAGCTCAGAGCGAGGATTTCGCAGACACGTGTGATTTACCACATTTGAAGAGGCTGACAGGCTCTGTGAGAACATACCTCACAATGGGGTAAAAGTTGCACCCCTGGGGGGCAGGAGCTGCCCAAAGTTGCCCCAATGTAAGTCAATGGAATTTTTTTCAAAATTTTTTGGTCGCAGACCCACAAATGAGGCGTCAAATCGTGCGGATTATTTGGGAATGGTGTGCTATGACTTTTCTAAGTGATCGGGGGTACGGTGATTGCCCCAGGGGCAAAAAATTGGGCAAAAAATCCCATTGACTTAACATTGCGCCGAACTTTGACGAGTCATAGCTCAGAGCGAGGATTTCGCAGAGACGTGTGATTTACCACATTTGAAGAGGCTGACAGGCTCTGTGAGAACATACCTCACAATGGGGTAAAAGTTGCACCCCTGGGGGGCATGAGCTGCCCAAAGTTGCCCCAATGTTAAGTCTATGGTAGATTTTGTATTGAACATAACTCTGGATCACAGTGTCTTAGAGACAAGGGGGCGGGCTCATTTTACTCAGACAACCAATCAGTCTCTCAGGATCATTGTGAAGCTATCAAGCCACGCCCTAGCAACCATTTAGAGCACCTTAGCAACAACTCCCATAGACTTCCATTGAAAGAGATCAAAGGGATATCTCCGGACTGAATTATCATAGAAACACGAGGGTGGTCTCGTTTGACTTGGGGCAGTAAAACAGCCAATCATGAATCCCCTCAACACTTCCTAGCCCCTCCCTAGCAACCATTTTCGAGCACCTTAGCAACCAAAATCCAAAGAGCGATATCTTCCATTCTGAATGTCACAGAGGCATGGGAGTTGGTTTGTATCATTCATATTGACAAGCAGCCTTTGGAGATTCATCATTGGCAGCTGCCAAGCCACTCCCTAGCAACAATTTAGAGCACCCTAGCAACCACATTTATTGATTTCAATTACAGTAAGATATCTTCAGATCAGAATGTCCTAGAGACATGATAGTTGCTTTGTTTTAATTGGGTGAGTAATCAATCTTCATCTTTCATCATGTGAACTACTTAGCCATGCCCTAGCAACCATTTAAAGCACCCTAGCAACAAAGAACCATTTACATCCATTCAAAATCAATAAGATGTGTATCTTAGGATCAGAATGACATAGAGACTTCCGGGTTGACTTATTTCACTCAAGATGGCAAGGAGCATTGTTCCCTGTCACCTTGATAACTGCCTAGCAACCAGATGGGGTTACCCTAGCAACCAAGAAACAAATCAAATATCTCTGCACATGAAAATCACAGAGACTTCCGGGTTGACTTATTTCACTCTGGATGGCAAGGAGCATTGTTTGCTGTCACCTTGGTAACTGCCTAGCAACCAGATGGGGTTACCCAAGCAACCAAGAAACAAATCACATATCTCTGCACAAGAAAATCACAGAGACTTCCGGGTTGACTTATTTCACTCAGGATGGCAAGGAGCATTGTTGGCTGTCACCTTGGTAACTGCCTAGCAACCAGATGGGGTTACCCTAGCAACCAATTAACAAATCACATATCTCTGTACTAGAAAATCACAGAGACTTCCGGGTTGACTTATTTCACTCAGGATGGCAAGGAGCATTGTTGCCTGTCACCTTGGTAACTGCCTAGCAACCAGATGGGGTTACCCTAGCAACCAAGAAACAAATCACATATCCCTGCACAAGAAAATCACAGAGACTTCCGGGTTGACTTATTTCACTTAGGATGGCAAGGAGCATTGTTGGCTGTCACCTTGGTAACTGCCTACCAACCAGATGGAGTTACCCTAGCAACCAAGAAACAAATCACATATCTCTGTACAAGAAAATCACAGAGACATCCGGGTTGACTTATTTCACTCAGGATGGCAAGGAGCATTGTTGGCTGTCACCTTTGTAACTGCCTAGCAACCAAATGGGGTTACCCTAGCAACCAAGTAACAAATCACTTATCTCTGCACAAGAAAATCACAGAGACTTCCGGGTTGACTTATTTCACTCAGGATGGCAAGGAGCATTGTTGGCTGTCACCTTGCTAACTGCCTAGCAACCAGATGGGGTTACCCTAGCAACCAAGTAACAAATCACATATCTCTGAACCAGAAATTTTTAGAGATTCCGGGTTGACTTATTTCATTCAGGATGGAAAGGAGCATTGTTGGCTTGCTCCTTGTTAACTGCCTAGCAACCAGATAGGGTTACCCTAGCAACCAAGTAACAAATCACATACCTCTGTACTAGAAAATCATAGAGACTTCCGGGTTGACTTATTTTACTCAGGATGGCGAGTAGCGTTGGTGGCTGTCACCTTAGTAACTGCATATCAACCAGATGGGTTTCCCTAGCAACCATGGAACAACACCTATATCTCTGCACCAGAACATCCTACTGTCATGGGGGTGGCCTCTTTCAACTTTGGGCAGTCGTGGGACATTGTGGTACGAAATTTTGCCACGGCAAGCACCACTCACATTTTCTTCAGGAAATGTACATTCTAGTTTTTCTTCTTCTTCTTCTTCTTCTTCTTCTTCCGTACAAAACTTCGGCGCGTAACTTGTCCCGCACCTTTTGGCGTAGACCCATGAATGAGGTGTCAAATCGTGCGGCTCATTAAGGAGAGGTGTGCTATGACTTTTATAAGCGATCGGGGGTACGGTATTTGCCCCAGGGGCAAAAAATTGGGCAAAAAATCCCATTGACTTAACATTGCGCCGAACTTTGACGAGTCATAGCTCAGAGCGAGGATTTCACAGAGACGTGTGATTTACCACATTTGAAGAGGCTGACAGGCTCTGTGAGAACATAACTCACAATGGGGTAAAAGTTGCACCCCTTGGGGGCAGGAGCTGCCCAAATTTGCCCCAATGTTAAGTCTATGGTAGATTTTGTATTGAACATAACTCTGGATCACAGTGTCTTAGAGACAAGGGGGCGGGCTCATTTTACTCAGACGACCAATCAGTCTCTCAGGATCATTGTGAAGCTATCAAGCCACGCCCTAGCAACCATTTAGAGCACCTTAGCAACAACTCCCATAGACTTCCATTGAAAGAGATCAAAGGGATATCTCCGGACTGAATTATCATAGAAACACGAGGGTGGTCTCGTTTGACTTGGGGCAGTAAAACAGCCAATCATGAATCCCCTCAACACTTCCTAGCCCCTCACTAGCAACCATTTTCGACCACCTTAGCAACCAAAATCCAAAGAGAGATATCTTCCATTCTGAATGTCACAGAGGCATGGGAGTTGGTTTATATCATTCATACTGACAAGCAGCCTTTGGAGATTCATCATTGGCAGCTGCTAAGCCACTCCCTAGTAACAATTTAGAGCACCCTAGCAACCACATTTACTGATTTCAATTACAGTAAGATATCTTCAGATCAGAATGTCCTAGAGACATGATAGTTGCTTTGTTTTAATTGGGTGAGTAATCAGTCTTCAGCTTTCATCATGTGAACTACTTAGCCATGCCCTAGCAACCATTTAAAGCACCCTAGCAACAAAACACCATTGACATCCATTCAAAATCACTAAGATATGTGTCTTAGGATCACAATCTCGTAGAGACTTCCGGGTTGACTTATTTCACTCAGGATGGCAATGAGCATTGTTGCCTGTCACCTTGGTAACTGCCTAGCAACCAGATGGGGTTACCCTAGCAACCAAGAAACAAATCAAATATCTCTGCACAAGAAAATCACAGAGACTTCCGGGTTGACTTATTTCACTCAGGATGGCAAGGAGCATTGTTGCCTGTCACCTTGGTAACTGCCTAGCAACCAGATGGGGTTACCCTAGCAACCAAGAAACAAATCACATATCTCTGCACAAGAAAATCACAGAGACTTCCGGGTTGACTTATTTCACTCAGGATGGCAAGTAGCGTTGGTGGCTGTCACCTTAGTAACTGCATATCAACCAGATGGGTTTCCCTAGCAACCATGGAACAACACCTATATCTCTGCACCAGAACATCCTACTGTCATGGGGGTGGCCTCTTTCAACTTTGGGCAGTAGGTGGGACATTGTGGTAAGAAATTTTGCCACGGCAAGCACCACTCACATTTTCTTCAGGAAATGTACATTCTAGTTATTATTATTATTCATTATCTAAATTAAATATATATATATATATTTGTTATTATTTTTCATTATCTAAATTATATATATATATATATATATATATATATATATATATATATATATATATATATATATTTATTATTATTATTCATTATCTAAATTATATATATATATTTGTTATTATTTTTCATTATCTAAATTATATATATATATGTGTGTATATATATACATATATATTTATATTATATTTATTATTATTTTTCATTATCTAAATTATATATATATATTTATTATTATTATTCATTATCTAAATTTTATATATATATATATATATATATATATATAATTTAGGTAATGAAAAATAATAACAAATATATATATATAATTTAGATAATGAATAATATATAATTATTATTATTATTTTTCATTATCTAAATTATATATTATTATTCATTATCTAAATTATATATATTTATTTATTATTATTATTCATTATCTAAATTATATATATTTATTATTATTATTATTATTATTCATTATCTAAATTATATATGTATATTATTCATAATTAATTATATATTGAATTTATTTTATTTGAGAGCCTTTCTTTGCACATATTGATGTATGCGATTAATCATGATAATTTTGCTCAATTAGCATATCATGCAAACAATTAGAAAAAACTAATGAAACCTCATGAACACCTACAGATTATTAAAGCAGTGTCAGGCAAACATATTTTATAACAAATGCAAAATGGTTTCGGATTATTAAATACAGTGTTACAGACGTGTGCAAATCCACATTACAGTAACAGTTGTGAAGTGGAACATGGAGAACAGTTATTAACATCAGATTACCTGTCAAGACTAGATCGTCTAGTGTGTCCTTATTCTTTGTATTATGACACTGTTAGAAAGGCAATAAATCACTTGAGTCATGCTATTTTGTGAACATAGTCACTATGTCTAAAACAATGGCCTTTAGCGGTGACTCTAGACACAGCACACTGTAACACGACCTTTCATACTTTATTGCTTAATTATTAAATGGGTCATTTAATCATTTACACTCAAATCAATATTTCATGTCCATTTATTAAAGTTGTAATTTGATAAAATTTCTTGACAAATTTTAGGGTCAGCTGAAAAATGAACATCTCAGTATCGGCACTAGGGGGCGTCCTACGACATAGCATGGCAGAAACTCATTTTAACCACTTTAGACCACAATAATACAACCCTTTAAAAATACTTTTGTTGTACAGTGATCAGATGGTAATACCATGGTATATTAAGATACACTGATATTCTAAGATATGACTTATGTAAAATATATATATATAAAACAAACTAAATATATATATATATATAGAGAGAGAGAGAGAGAGAGAGAGTGTGAGTGTGTGAGTGAGTGAGAGAGAGAGAGAGAGAGAGAGAGAGAGAGAGTGTGAGTGAGTGAGTGAGTGAGTGAGTGAGTGAGTGAGTGAGTGAGAGAGAGAACATACTGTATATATATTGCCATGGTCGACATGGTAACATGTTTTTGTTACTAACAGAAGACAGATTACTCTGAATGTATGCTGGATGTCAAGGATATAATGACACAGTATCATAACATAGTTTCAAATAATACAAAAACTTAAACAACATAAACAAATGGTTAAAACACTACAGAATAACATATCTGATACACTTGCTGTGAGATCCATGTCAGTTCAGTTTGTGGACTCATAACTGAATGCGTGGCTGCAGAGGTCACAGGTCAAAGGTCAAACAAGCTGAACACTCCATCAGTGTTTGTGTTTGAAGTACGCCTCCACTGAAACACATTCATGTATCTCTGTAAGGACTGGACAGTATGATCATACATATAGTAAACTGTGTTGACGGGGTTTGTTGTGTTACCTGTGTACTCCTGAGGGCTCATGGGAATGTTGATGACATCATTGAAATGGCCCATCCAATCCTTTTGCTCCGTATCCGTTTCACAGGTGAACAGGAAGCTGCGTTCGGGTGTTTCTATGGTGATGCCATACTGCCAGGTGCTGTTACAGTGAGTTCCTGCTGGCAGTCCGAGAGTGACGCGGTAACCGTGATCTCTGTGACCCAGGAACACCTCACCTTTAGCGAACGCATCCTGAAACACAGACACAACATACACATCATATAACACACACAACTGACAGCATGACACAGACGCTGTCGATTGTTTCGTTTATTTATCGAGTTAATTATCCATTCTTTTTAAACATACTAAGTTGATGCATAACATGCCCATGAACACTTTTATAATCAACATTCAGATGTATCCGAAATGTATATGAATGGGGATGTGTATGTGTGCTGTGTTAATTAAAATGATGACAATCTGTAAAATTATTTAAAAAAAGTAATTTTCCGACATACATATATATATATATATATATATATATATATATATATATATATATATATGTGATTTTTTGATCACTTCATTATTTGATTTGATTTTTCATTTCGTTTGGAGTGCAGTTTGAATATAGAAATGCATTTGATTTAAGTTTTAAGTTTTTAAAATAAATTAATTTAATTTACAATGCAAAGTCACTAAAGCAAGAATATTCACGATCCCTCAGCCCAGGTGTTTCCGATGTAATTGATATTGCCAGATATATATACTGTGGTGGCCAAAAATATTGGCACCCTTGGTAAATATGGGCAAAGAAGGCTGTGAAACAAAATCTGTATTGTTTATCTTTTTGATCTTTCATTAAAAAAGTCACAAAAATCTAACCTTTAATTGAAGTAAAACAAGTGAAATTCTCATTATTATGAATATTTTTCTCCAAAACGCATTAGCCATAATTATTGGCACCCTTTTATCCAATACTTTGTGCAAACTCCCTTTGCCAAGATAACAGCTCTGAGGTTTCTCCTAAAATACATCATGAGGTTGGAGAACACATGAAGGGATCTGAGATCATTCCTCCATACAGAATCTCTCTGTAGGTCCACATGGTGGCCTCTCCTCTTCAGGTGACCCCACAGGTGTTCTGTGGGGTTCAGGTCAGGGGACTGTTGATTTTGATGTTTGTTTTGGATCATTTTCCTGCTGGAAGATCCAACCAGGGCCCATTTGAATCTTTCTGGTAGAGGCAATCGGGTTTATATATTTATCTGTTGGTATATGATAGAGTCCATGATGCCATGTATCCGAACAAGATGTCCAGGAACTCTGGCATGTAAACAGCCCCACAACATTAAAGATCCAGCACCACATTTAACTGTGGGCATTGGGTACTTCTTCATCTCTGTGTGTGCCAAACCAATCGCTGGTATCTGGCATGTGACCATAAAACCTGGTCGCATTTGAAGTTCCTTTATTCTTGAACCCCTCCCAAACATCTTGTGGTGATGTATGTGGCATCTGATTGTAGTTCTGGAGACTTTCTGACCCCAAGACCCAGTTAATGTCTGCAGTTTTCCAGCTGTGATCCTTGGAGATTCTTGGGCCACTTGAACATCCTCCTCACTGTGTGTGGAGACAATATAAACACACGTCCTCTTCCAGGCCGATTCTAAAGATCTCCAGTTGATTGGCACTTCTATATTATTGTCCGGATGGTGGAAATGGGCATTTTCAATGGCTATTTTGATATTTTCTTAACCATTTTCTATTTTGTGTAGCTTAACAATCTTCTGCCACACATCATATCTATATTCTTTGGTTTTACCCGTTGTCATGGATGATTAAGAGAATTTGGCTTATGTGTCATGTCATATTTATACTCCTGTGAAACAGGAAGTCATAGCTGAACAATTTCATGTTCCTTGTCACCCAAGGACACAAACATTTTTTGAAATATGACTGGGAACATTCTTCAGATATAATTTACTCATAATCATTTTTAGGGGTGCCAATAATTGTGGTCAATGTGATGTCAATGGTAGAGAATGCACAGATGAAGTAGGTTCTTCACAACACACATTTTAATTGCAGTTTCATTTGAATTTTTAGTTAAAATAAATAAAAAATAAAGTTCAAAGTTTGAAATCAAGGTGTCTTGCTTTTTGTGCAGGCTTAACCCTAACTCTGCTTTACGAAAATTACCCCATAGTACCACCTAGTGTCCAACCAGTGGTAATACCGGTGTTTCCTGTGGAGTTTTTATTTTCTTCTGCGGCCAACCAACCAATCAAAACTTGGCCGACTATCAGGGGGCAGCCCTACTAGAAATCTTAGACATCTGTGCACAAGTTTCCAGTGGCGCCTGCAGCTGTACGGCCGTATACTGTGCGTACAATGAGCGCTCCAACTGACCTGAGAAATATTTCACCAATCATGAAATGCGTCCCGTATTTCTGCTGGCTGTTTAAAAGAATTAGCGATGCCCAATTTGCAAAAGAATAATTTTTTGAGGCGGTGCGTTTTGCTTTTTTAGCATGAAACGGTCTGTCTGAACAATTACTTGAAGAAATGCTTTAGCCAGTAGTTACATGAATAAATTGGGCAGATTAAGAGGTCTGCAACCTGACCCGGGCCTGACGGGAGCAGAGAACCCGACAGGTTTTGGGTGGGGTTCAGGCTTTTAATGAATGAAAAAATAAACAGGCCTACCGATCTTGTTTCGCGCTATAACTTTCCCCTTGTTTAAACACATGCTGGACGAATGCCTTAGACATTTGCACCACGTCTCGCTTTTTCTTCAGCATCTCGTGCAGGACCGGCACATTTTAAACACCATGTCAAGTTAAAAAGAATTTAACATTTTCAAAAACACATGTTGAGACATCAACGGTTTCATTCTTTGCGCTGCGGCTAGATTGTTATTGTCACAAAGATTCAACAATATTAACAAGTTTAGGCAGTAAAGATTTTCTAGATTGTTCTGCACCAGGTGAAGTTTCAGCACATAAACAGTAAGTCAATGCATTTTCCCCTTAAATCTGTGTATGTTTACTGTTTCAGTACTGCTACGAATGTTGTCTATTACTAGGAGAAGAAATTAGATATCAAGCGATTTCGGGTTGGCTTCGGGCTTCAAATCTGACGGTATTGTTCGGGCCACGTAGAGTCAGGTCACATGGTCTCGGGTACGGGTCGGGTTTCACTTTAAGGCCCCTGAGTGATCTTTGTACGTACACTCAGATTAAATCAAGCAGGCGCCCATGCAAGTTTCTACAAATAAAATATGCCTCATTTCGCTGTCTGGAATTCAGTCGATGTGTGGAATGATTTCTGTCCTCTAATCAGCTTTTCCATTTAAAATCTGTAGCAAAAACTTTTAAATACAGAAACATCTGATCTCAGAGCAGCCAGTTACTGCAAACATGAACATCTGATTTTAATTCCGATCAACTCACAACTAACCTGTTTTACTGAAATCAAACCAGGAAGTCACTCAATCAAAGAGCCAAGAGAAGAAAAACAAGTCTCACCAGTGGATCTTTGAAGTACATGAGCCGTCTGTGATCCAGAGTGAACCAGCGCTTCTTAAAGCCTTCTGTTTGCTGCACACACACACAGACGTGATCACTTAATGGGCCATTTAAACAACAAATACAACTGTTAAAATCAACATGAAATCAAAATAGACTATATGTTTGTAATAAATGTTCATGATCTATTGTGAACGATCCGTCAGTCCACGTAATTATTAAGAAAGCCGTGTCCTAAACGACGCACTATACACTACATAATTAACACACACTATATAATTAACCAATTATAATCTTTAATGTCTTTATTGAACACATCCCATTAAACGTTCACAGGGCTGTAAAAAAAGTATGTGAACCCCTAGGCTAAAGATGACAAAAAAGCTGATAAGAGTCAGAAGTTGGCAAACCTGATATCCAGTTAATAAAACAAGATTGGATGTGTGGGTTAGAGCTACTTTTCAAGCAAGTCATTTGCTGTTAACAAGAAGGCATCTGCTGACATGGAGCATGCCTCACTAAGAAGAGATCTCAGAAGACCTACGATCAAAAACTGTTGCTTTGCTGGAAATGGTTACAAAGTTACATAAGTTAGTTATGGTTAAACTTAGATATTCATCTGTCCACAGTGAGACAAACTGTCTATAAATGGAGATGATTTAGTACTATAGGTACTCTCACTAGAAGTGGCCGTTAGATATTCATCTGTCCACAGTTAAACAAACTGTCTATAAATGGAGATGATTTAGTACTATAGGTACTCTCACTAGAAGTGGCCGTTAGATATTCATCTGTCCACAGTTAAACAAACTGTCTATAAATGGAGATGATTTAGTACTATAGGTACTCTCTCTAGAAGTGGCCGTTAGATATTCATCTGTCCACAGTTAGACAAACTGTCTATAAATGGAGATGATTCAGTACTATAGGTACTCTCACTAGAAGTGGCCGTCAGATATTCATCTGTCCACAGTTAGACAAACTGTCTATAAATGGAGGTGATTTAGTACTATAGGTACTCTCACTAGAAGTGGCCGTTAGATATTCATCTGTCCACAGTTAGACAAACTGTCTATAAATGGAGATGATTTAGTACTATAGGTACTCTCACTAGAAGTGGCCGTTAGATATTCATCTGTCCACAGTTAAACAAACTGTCTATAAATGGAGATGATTTAGTACTATAGGTACTCTCTCTAGAAGTGGCCGTTAGATATTCATCTGTCCACAGTTAGACAAACTGTCTATAAATGGAGATGATTCAGTACTATAGGTACTCTCACTAGAAGTGGCCGTCAGATATTCATCTGTCCACAGTTAGACAAACTGTCTATAAATGGAGATGATTTAGTACTATAGGTACTCTCACTAGAAGTGGCCGTTAGATATTCATCTGTCCACAGTTAAACAAACTGTCTATAAATGGAGATGATTTAGTACTATAGGTACTCTCTCTAGAAGTGGCCGTTAGATATTCATCTGTCCACAGTTAGACAAACTGTCTATAAATGGAGATGATTCAGTACTATAGGTACTCTCACTAGAAGTGGCCGTCAGATATTCATCTGTCCACAGTTAGACAAACTGTCTATAAATGGAGGTGATTTAGTACTATAGGTACTCTCACTAGAAGTGGCCGTTAGATATTCATCTGTCCACAGTTAGACAAACTGTCTATAAATGGAGATGATTTAGTACTATAGGTACTCTCACTAGAAGTGGCCGTTAGATATTCATCTGTCCACAGTTAGACAAACTGTCTATAAATGGAGATGATTTAGTACTATAGGTACTCTCACTAGAAGTGGCCGTTAGATATTCATCTGTCCACAGTTAAACAAACTGTCTATAAATGGAGATGATTTAGTACTATAGGTACTCTCTCTAGAAGTGGCCGTTAGATATTCATCTGTCCACAGTTAGACAAACTGTCTATAAATGGAGATGATTCAGTACTATAGGTACTCTCACTAGAAGTGGCCGTCAGATATTCATCTGTCCACAGTTAGACAAACTGTCTATAAATGGAGGTGATTTAGTACTATAGGTACTCTCACTAGAAGTGGCCGTTAGATATTCATCTGTCCACAGTTAGACAAACTGTCTATAAATGGAGATGATTTAGTACTATAGGTACTCTCACTAGAAGTGGCCGTTAGATATTCATCTGTCCACAGTTAGACAAACTGTCTATAAATGGAGATGATTTAGTACTATAGGTACTCTCACTAGAAGTGGCCGTTAGATATTCATCTGTCCACAGTTAGACAAACTGTCTATAAATGGAGATGATTTAGTACTATAGGTACTCTCTCTAGAAGTGGCCGTTAGATAATCATCCGTCCACAGTTAAACAAACTGTCTATAAATGGAGATGATTTAGTACTATAGGTACTCTCTCTAGAAGTGGCCGTTAGATAATCATCCGTCCACAGTTAAACAAACTGTCTATAAATGGAGATGATTTAGTACTATAGGTACTCTCTCTAGAAGTGGCCGTTAGATATTCATCTGTCCACAGTTAGACAAACTGTCTATAAATGGAGGTGATTTATACTATAGGTACTCTCACTAGAAGTGGCCGTTAGATATTCATCTGTCCACAGTTAGACAAACTGTCTATAAATGGAGATGATTTAGTACTATAGGTACTCTCTCTAGAAGTGGCCGTTAGATATTCATCTGTCCACAGTTAGACAAACTGTCTATAAATGGAGATGATTTAGTACTATAGGTACTCTCACTAGAAGTGGCCGTTAGATATTCATCTGTCCACAGTTAGACAAACTGTCTATAAATGGAGATGATTTAGTACTATAGGTACTCTCACTAGAAGTGGCCGTTAGATATTCATCTGTCCACAGTTAGACAAACTGTCTATAAATGGAGATGATTTAGTACTATAGGTACTCTCACTAGAAGTGGCCGTTAGATATTCATCTGTCCACAGTTAGACAAACTGTCTATAAATGGAGATGATTTAGTACTATAGGTACTCTCACTAGAAGTGGCCGTTAGATATTCATCTGTCCACAGTTAGACAAACTGTCTATAAATGGAGATGATTTAGTACTATAGGTACTCTCACTAGAAGTGGCCGTTAGATATTCATCTGTCCACAGTTAGACAAACTGTCTATAAATGGAGATGATTTAGTACTATAGGTACTCTCACTAGAAGTGGCCGTTAGATATTCATCTGTCCACAGTTAGACAAACTGTCTATAAATGGAGGTGATTTAGTACTATAGGTACTCTCACTAGAAGTGGCCGTTAGATATTCATCTGTCCACAGTTAGACAAACTGTCTATAAATGGAGATGATTTAGTACTATAGGTACTCTCTCTAGAAGTGGCCGTTAGATATTCATCAGTCCACAGTTAGACAAACTGTCTATAAATGGAGATGATTTAGTACTATAGGTACTCTCTCTAGAAGTGGCCGTTAGATATTCATCAGTCCACAGTTTGACAAACTGTCTATAAATGGAGATGATTTAGTACTATAGGTACTCTCACTAGAAGTGGCCGTTAGATATTCATCAGTCCACAGTTAGACAAACTGTCTATAAATGGAGATGATTTAGTACTATAGGTACTCTCACTAGAAGTGGCCGTTAGATATTCATCTGTCCACAGTTTGACAAACTGTCTATAAATGGAGATGATTTAGTACTATAGGTACTCTCACTAGAAGTGGCCGTTAGATATTCATCTGTCCACAGTTAGACAAACTGTCTATAAATGGAGATGATTTAGTACTATAGGTACTCTCTCTAGAAGTGGCCGTTAGATATTCATCTGTCCACAGTTTGACAAACTGTCTATAAATGGAGATGATTTAGTACTATAGGTACTCTCACTAGAAGTGGCCGTTAGATATTCATCTGTCCACAGTTAGACAAACTGTCTATAAATGGAGATGATTTAGTACTGTGGGTATTCACTCTAGAAGTGGCCGTCAAGTCAAGATGACTCAAAGGACGCACTGCAGGATGAACAATGAGGTCATAAAGGACCTAGAGTGACAGATAAAGACTTGAAGGATTCATTGTAACTGGTTAACATCTCTGTTCATGAGTCTACTATACGGAAAACTTTAAACAGTTATGGTGTTCATGGCAGGACATCACGAAGGAAGCCGCTGCTTTCCAACAAAATCATTGCTGCATGCCTGAAGTTTGCCAAAGACCACCTTGACACTCCACAACGCTAGTGGGAAAATGTTTTTCAAAACATTCTTCAAAAAAAGAAAATCCACCTTTTGGATTGTCTCAGTCAGAGCCCAGATCTTAACCCAATAGAGATGCTGTGGAATGACCTCAAGAGAGCCATTCACACCAGACATCCTGAGAATATGTCTGAGCTGAAGCAGTTCTGTAAGGAAGAATGGTCCAAAATTCCTTCTGAACGGTATGCAAGTTTGATCCACATCTATCAGAAAGGCTTGATTGAGGATATTGCTGCCAAATGAGGATCGACCAGTTATTAAATCCAAAGATTCACTTAGTTTTCCACAGCACTGTGGATGTTTAATGAGGTGTGTTCAATAATGATTATAGTTGATAAGATTATAATTGTGTGTGTTGTCAGATGAAGCACATTGTGTTTGTTTATACTTGTGACTTTGATGAAGATGAGATCACATTTTACGACCAATTCATGCAGAAAACCGACCAATTCCAGAGGGTGCACATACTTTTTCTTGCCACTGGATCTGGCTATTAACAAAAGTGTGTAAAAAAGCCAAAAGATTTCACAAGTTAAAATTCCACAATTATTAAATAAAAAAGTAAAATGAGAAATGAAACACTTCAATAGACGGTTCAAGGTAAACTTAGTGTTGCAGAGTAGCCTTTAGTGGTGCCATGAATGCAAGATTCATAATACTGGTGGCACCACAGTGTTTTTCATTAAATATAGTTGTATTTACTTACCTAATGCTTGTGCAGCACTGATAATTAGCATTTTAGCATGCTCACTTTAGCATTGAAATGTGCACTTTTATCTTAAAAATCGACAAATATTCAAATGAAAAGTTTGACAGCCTGAATTATTATATTATTATCTCTCAGGAATTCTTGATTGTGATCGGTCAATCTTGACCAGTTGTCAATCGTTTTCTGTTCTGTATTTGTGTACAATGTGCACTAAACTATATAATTGTCCTTTTTCCCAGTCAAGTGATTTCCTTTATACAGTGGATGACATAACAGACTTCTATTGATTTTGTATAATGCTAACTATATATATATATATTACACACGTCTCACCCTGGGCCCTGTTTTCTCCATGAAACCTTCTTTCAGGAAGCTGCGTGTTAGTTTGGGCCTCAGCTGAACATGAAACACAAGTGATATCAGTTTACTGCCAATGATCAAATCAACTTACAGTATATGAAATAAAGACACAAGCAATATTTGTTTTACGCAGTTCACCTCAGCATCCGTTGCTCCAGGGAACGCCACCTTCAGATAGTGCAACTGAGCAGCTCGGATTGCATTAAACCAGTCCACGATCTCCTGATGAAGAGACAGAGAGAGACATATGGAGGTCAGAGATATGACAGCTCCATCTGCACCAGTTTGTGTGTGTAAATGTTTGTTTTCACACACTTTACTGCTGTCATGGTAAACGAAGATGTTTCGTGTGGCGTTGTCTTTCAGATAAGTGATCTGCAGACCGTTGGGGTTTCCGATCTTATCTGGCTGGAAGCAGGCGTTGATGGAGTCCACCTTTATAATTGCCTTTGGTTCCTTTGCCTTCAGACAGACAGACAGACAGAGAGACAGACAGACAGACAGACAGACAGAGAGACTAGATATGTGACGACAAAGCATCAGTTAGCTCCACACAGTAGTTTGAGATCACAGGAAACAGTTAATTTAAAATTCATTTAAAAGTGTATTGACAATTTTAGGCAAAAAAGAGGCAACTTGCTTATTAAATAAAACAAGGACAATACATTTTCCCATTAATTGCATCATTGGAAATGCAAACAAATCTCAGCTGAAGTCCATTTCAGGGCAAGTCAGTTCACTCAGCGGCCAACTTGGGAATGCTATTTTCAATGGATCCAAGTACAGCTCCTATCTACTTGAAGGGGGAAAGACCAAAGTCTTGATAATTTTGGAAAAGACTTTGTGGATATTCAGAAAAATATAGCATTTTTTTTTTTTTTTTATGAATTCTCAGAGATTTCGTGTTAGTACTAAGCATAGTGTTGCAATTTAATTAGAGCTGTCAAAAGTAACCTGTAAACGCATGCAATTTATTCAAATGTTTAACACGTTCATTTTTCTTTAATGCGATAAACACAGTTAACAATTCTGAAGCATCGACATATCCCGTCGCCGTGTTGCATTTTTGCATTGCCAGCGCTAAAAGCAAAACAAGATGTTTAAAGAACGGCGTGAATCATATTTGTGGCTTCACGATTTCTAAAAGTGGATAGACACTTTAATGTTGTGGAAGATGCGGGTTTAAAGGATTTAATGGTCATTGCAAGGAATATGCAATCAATGTGGAAACTAGTTCTGTTAATTAGTCAAACTCCCACTTAGACTTTGGGAAATGATTACCGTTTCTTGTGATATTTTAGGGCATTTCTATCTTTATATTGTGGAAGGCTTTGTTTGGAAAATGATAATAAAGCATTACATTGTTACATATTGTTTTGTTTTCTTGCCTAAAAAGGATTTTGACAGGAAAAGAAGAATATATATATATATATATATATATATATATATTAAAATGTCAGCACTTGCAAAATCTGCAGTTAATCACGATTAACTATGAAAAATCATGAGCTTAATCGCAATTAAATATTTTAATCAACTGACAGCACTAAATTTAAAATAATAAATTGCACATAATTTACCCTTACAAAATGTCTTTAGCTGCATCAAATGCATCTTCACATGTTCACAAAGTGTTGTGCATTTAAAGCCGAAATATTCAATGTGTTTGTAAACATAAAACTTAGAAGTAGGGCTGTCAAATGATAAGAATTTTAAATCTAATTAATTATATGGTATGCCGATTAATTAATCGAATTAATCACAATTAATAGCATGCATAAATATTTGCTAAAAATGCCCCTCAATTAATCATAAATCAATATATAATGATTAAATATTATAAATAGTTATTTAAATAATTATATATATATATATATATATATATATTATAAAAAATAATAATACAGATAATTAAAATGCATTACATTATTTTGGTACACAAGTAAAATAAATACAAATATACAAAATAAACAAATACAAAAAGTGGCTTAAGAAAGCAATTTTAGTTTATTCCCAGATTATTGAACATAAGCCAATCAGTGATTACGTTCACAGTTATCCATTTTCAACTGAATTCGTCAATCAGTCCGAGGTTTATTATAAGAGCTTATTAAAGGACACGTCAATGTGCACCTGCATCAGATGGATGCTTTTGGAGCGTCTTGGTTGCATCACGTCATAAACACACTGTTTTTAGGTCGCTGTGTCAAGTTAAACGAAGTTTGAATGTAAGTAAAATACATCTTCAGATCCCTGCATTCAGAGTTGCGTTCCATCAAGCTGTGCTTGTGCACAAGAGCGTGTTCTCATCTTGTGCTGTCTGCTGTCAGTAAGTGTGGTTTGTTCTCTGTATAAGCTGCTCGTTGCCTATACAGCTGGAGTTACACTTACTGCCCCCTGGAGACACATCCCTCAGAGACACATCCCCATTGTAGTAACACACTTTACAGACAACAGTGATCACCAGCATGTGTCTACTAACACTTGTGTGTGTGTGTGTGTGTGTGTGTGTGTGTGTGTGTGTGTCACTCACATCAAGTTTAGTGTAGTACTTTAGTGTGCCGTCCCTCAAAGACAGGATGAATCGTCTAAATAGAAACTGTCCGTTGTCCCGCCCTCTTTTCATTAGCATGCCATCTCTCCTCTCTGCGATTGGTCAACAAGCATGTCAATCATCAGATGCTACAAAACAGAATCACAGTATTCTGAATCACATACACGTACCGTCCTCATAGGTCAGCTTCTTGCCCTCTTCAATGAATTCCTGCCTCTCGTACTTCGCCCGAATCCACTGTTCCTTCAGAACCCTAAAAACATGCACACACAGATGATGACATCCCGAGCAACTCTTTGATGCTCACTCTAATGTGACACTAACCTTAAAAGTTGCATTAAGTCAACCAATCAGATCAGAGCTTGCGATTTTTACTAAGTCATGTCATTTTTGTGTGCATCAAATGTTTCTTCTCAAATCTGACCAAACATCCAACAAACTGTCATGTCACACAGACAGATGCGTCTCGACCGGCAGGAGAGTTGAGATCAGAGAAGACAGGTCGTTATAAATGTGCTCGTTATGCTGAGAGGTGCTGGCATGTTGCCATGGTAACTCACTGGCAGTCTCTGTGAGTGGGTTTGTAGTAGTAAACAGGAAGTGCAGCCTCATATTTGGCCTTCATGGCTTTGTTCCCATGCTCAGACATGAACTACAAACACGAATATAAATATACATATATGAACATTTATGCTACAACAACAATTATAGCTAAATTTGCATTTATGTGGTTTGATTAATGCACAAAACATTTTAAAAATGCATGTAGTTTAAATGGGTTTGTGTTCAGTTCAAACCGTTGTTCTGTCATTATTTACTCATCTTCATAAAATTCCAAAATCTTATTTTGTGGTTTTGTTTTGCTTTTTTTCATAGAACACAAAGGAGTAACTGTGATGTCTTAAAGTCATCATTGTGCGGTTTGATAAAAAATAGGTTTGTATATTATATAGGAGGTTAAAGTCGTTTTCAGTGACTGTTACAAAATATACGATAATGTGGACACGGCTTCAGAAGACTTGGACTCTTTATATGGTCCTTGGTCAACATGAACCGCTATTGTTTGGAAAAGAGCGGCGTGAAGATTGCTCCACAGAAACAAACAACAGCATGCTGGTTTGGAATGGCACGATGGTGAGCAAATAATGACATTTTTGTTTCAACTATTCCTATAATTCAGAGAACATGACACGAACAGAAGCCAGAAACATCCATTAAAACCTGAACTTCTGAATCCTCCCAGCGCGCGAGTTGGAGAGATTTCACTTTTCCAATACTGGGAATGTTCCTGTGGATTCCAGAGCAGCCGAGACAGATGAACACTCCTAAAGAACTAGAGCCCCATTCCGGATCTGAGAGAAAGAGAGAGATGAATAAGCATGCAGTACACAAATATGCCATCAGAGTCCAATATGATTGTGTCACATCGAGGGACGGATTATGACTTGGAAAGGCCCCAGGGCCAAATACCCCCCCGGACAGTCAAGGGGCCCTGGGCACTGGCCCCATCGGTAATCCATCCCAGGTCACATCCCATTAACTCCTAGATCAAGCATCTGGAGTGAGTATATCCTGTAAATCCAGCTTTTGGCTAGTGGTGACTGAACTGTTATTAAGAGATTGTATTACTGCAGTATTACTGTCTTACAAACACTCTCACAATCTGATGCTACAGCACAGCTTTAAGCTAAAATACATCCATAAATGAATAATCACAATTTAAGAATTGGATGAGTGTGAATTTAAGTTGAATTGGCCACGCCCTGCAAGATGATGAATTGGAATTTGATTCGGAATGACAGGAATTCAAAAGTTACACAAACGCTTTTTGACAAAACAATCTGGATTAAGTCCAATTCTCTGATATGTAAAATATATATATATATATATATATATATATATATTTAAAAAACATTAAACTTAATTTAGCCACACAGCACTAAATGTAAAAAATGCCCATATGTTTTCAGATAACTTAAAGCGCTGTTACTAAAGCCACTTTGGACTGGTGATGGCATAGTGGGCTAAAGCACAGCAGAAGGTAAGCAGAAGGTTGCCGGTTCGATCCCCAGAAACTCCCACTGTGTGCTTGAGCAAGACGCTTAAGTACATTTACACAGACGTCTGAAAGACAGAGCAGCACAATAACAACAAAACACCCGTTAGAGAGAGGACGCAAATGTCATGGATGTATTAACACACAAGCAGCTAACATTTTAAGTGGCTCTCGGGGAATAAAAATAGATTAAAAATGAATGCACAAATATGAGCCTTTTAAGAGCAGCACGTGTTCAGTGTTAACAGTGTGTGGGGCCAAACTCACCGCAGTGATGTTTCAGCCCAAATCTATTTTGCGCTCTGGGCGTGCAGTGGTCAGAAACACACTTCCTATTTCTTCATCTGTGCCCTTAAACTCCACCCAGATCCCCCTTTATATCTGTCTGTCTTTTCTCTTCCCTGAAACATGTTCTTAGAAAACAGCCACACCTTCAAACACATTCCCACAATCCTGATGTCTGGGATATAATGATTCCTAATCACTGACTGACTCCTCAAACACTTTGTTTAAGTGGAGCTCTGTTGAAATGTAATCCTGCATTGAGTAAAACCACAAGCACAAAACAATCACTTCTGTCTTCCCCTTTACAATCTACTCTACATCTGCATCTTTCCAGCTTAAAAACAGGAACACGTTTTACATGCGTTTAAAAGCCGAAACACGTTCATTATGCCGTTTTATTGCATTCAAAACATCTCCATGTCAAAGCTAAACCTGCTCAAATGTAAAAGTTAGTCTCGTGTTCTCGTGTAAAGGTGAGGTATTTCAGGTGAGTTGGCGCGCGCCCGTCACGCCCCCTGTGTCTCGAGAGCAGGTCCGGTCATGCAGTCTCTCTCTCTCTCGCGCGCGCGCGCGCACGCTCCGGTTCCGGTCGGTTTGTCGGTCGTTTTTAACGCGAGCGAATCTCTCGCACTTACTGTCCACGCCGCAGTCCGCGCAGCTGCCGTTTCCCGCCTTCTGCAGCAGGTGCTTCAGAGTTCTCGCCGCGCGCTCGTTGTCCGTCATGATCTCAGGTGAGTCTCTCTCAGGTGATCGGAGGAGGTGCACATCTGATGGAGGTGTCTCAAACATTCGGAAGTGAGGCAGCAGAGTTTGTTCAGACTTGTTCCGCATCTGAGAGACTTCAGAGTATTTATAGGCCTGCTCGAGAGCGCCATCGCATGATCAACACAATCAGACTCACATGTCTCATTGATCTTCTAGAATAGAATATATAAAACTACACTCTTGTATACACACAATATTTGAGTAAAATATGTATGAAAACTAATAATATAATATTGCATTATTTATACATGAGTTATAAGGTGATAAAATGATATAAAAAAAGTTTTTTAAAACACACATGAAGTTCAGGAAAGAAAGTAATCCTGGTGTCCATGTTGCTTTCATACATTTAAAATAATAATAAAAATTATATTGACAATTGGTGTAACCATCACTTAAGAGTTTAACACATCTTAATATTCATTTCAAAAAGGTTTTCAAATATTTTTTTAGGTTGCTCAATAAAAAGTCAACATATTTGATCTTTTTAAAAACTTTACACACTGATATGATTGTCTAAAGGGGTCCTCTTTTGTTTTGTTTGTTTGTTGTTGTTTTGGTCACATGACAACAGAATGTTTACCTATATGTTGGTTGCATCATCTGACTTTGGTGGACCAAGTTTGTTCAATATTAATATTAATTTAATTGAACTGTTTCACTGCTTGAGAAATTATATTAATTAATACGATTATTCCAAACTACTTATGCCAACATTTCTTTCAAGAATTTAGCCTTTTTTTGTGTGTGATTTCCTCCACAATTTGTATTGCCCAATTCCCAATGCGCTCCAAGTCCTCGTGGTGGTGTTGTGACTCATCTCAATCCGGGTGGCGGAGGGCAAGTCTCAGTTGCCTCCGCGTCTGAGAGCGTCAATCCGCGCATCTGATCACGTGACACAGCATGTGGAGACTCATGCTACTCTCCACGATCCACACACAACTCACCACACGCCCCATTGAGAGAACCACTAATCACCACCACGAGGAGGTTACCCCATGTGACTCAACCCTCCCTAGCAACCGGGACAATTTGGTTACCCCATGTGACTCTACCCTCCCTAGCAACCGGGACAATTTGGTTACCCCATGTGACTCTACCCTGCTTAGCAACCGGGACAATTTGGATACCCCATGTGACTCTACCCTGCTTAGCAACCGGGACAATTTGGTTACCCCATGTGACTCTACCCTCCCTAGCAACCGGGACAATTTGGTTACCCCATGTGACTCTACCCTGCTTAGCAACCGGGACAATTTGGATACCCCATGTGACTCTACCCTGCTTAGCAACCGGGACAATTTGGATACCCCATGTGACTCCTACCCTCCCTAGCAACCGGGACAATTTGGTTACCCCATGTGACTCTACCCTCCCTAGCAACCGGGACAATTTGGATACCCCATGTGACTCCTACCCTCCCTAGCAACCGGGACAATTTGGTTACCCCATGTGACTCTACCCTCCCTAGCAACCGGGACAATTTGGTTACCCCATGTGACTCTACCCTCCCTAGCAACCGGGCCAATTTGGTTACCCCATGTGACTCTACCCTCCCTAGCAACCGGGACAATTTGGTTACCCCATGTGACTCTACCCTCCCTAGCAACCGGGACAATTTGGATACCCCATGTGACTCCTACCCTCCCTAGCAACCGGGACAATTTGGTTACCCCATGTGACTCTACCCTCCCTAGCAACCGGGACAATTTGGTTACCCCATGTGACTCTACCCTCCCTAGCAACCGGGCCAGTTTGGTTACCCCATGTGACTCTACCCTCCCTAGCAACCGGGCCAATTTGGTTACCCCATGTGACTCTACCCTCCCTAGCAACCGGGACAATTTGGTTGCTAAGGAAACCTGACTGGAGTCACTCAGCACACCCTGGATTCAAACTCACGACTCCAGGTTTGATAGTCAGTGTCAATACTCGCTTTTTATTTCATCTTTTAATAAGACTTTTTTTTTTTTTGTGAATTGCATTTTTAACATATTTTTGAATCACTGACAGTTCTAGACAAAAAAAAACAAATTTCACATCATAGACCTTACTTATATTTTTAATGTAAAAGTATAAGTAAAATGATAAATATTTTTATACTTTATACTCTTAAGCAAAAAAAGAAGTATAACTTTAATACTTGAGAACAGAAATGTGCAAACTTGTTTACTTTTTGTAACACTTCACATAAAGGTTTTATACATTATTCTGTGGAAATCGTGCCCTCTACCAAAGCTCTCAAATCTCCGTAAAGGGTCCTACCCAGTATAAGAGATGCATTCCTAATTAAGTATTTGATTAAAAATGATTGATGTATCTGGTGACTGACTGTGGAGTTTATTCTGCATGTACTGTCTCTACATTTCCACACGGTGGCAGTAGATCTCTGTCAATCAATCTGTTTTTGGACTGCTGTTTGATGTCAGTTCTCTTTACACTGTATCATTTCTTTACAGATTTGTCATCAAACAGGTTTAAAGTTTCAGATGTGCTGTTACTGTAACACTGTCTCCATGGAAACCCCAAATGATGCTGCCATAATAACCACCAAAATAACAAATCAATAAAGATACAGTGTGTGCTTTTAACATTAGTAAATGCATCAGGAGCGAACTTTTCTATTTACTCATTTATAAATCTTGGTCATTGTTATATATATATATATATCCCTAATACAATCATATTAATAATAGTAATAATAACTTGAAAAGAAGAATGGCATATTATGATATTCTTGCTTTCAGAGATATCTAACCAAATTTAGTGGGTTTTATGCTTAAAAAAGAAAAAAATAATAATCTAATTTTCCCTTTGAATAAAGTTTATAATTCCCACAGCGTTGGAAAATAGTTGTTTTCTTGTTCTTGTAAATGTATCTTGTTTAAAGAATTGTTTAATATGTTTACTGGAAAAAAAGACAAAAATATTTTTGCAGTGTATTGTACATTTTTAGTTTATGTTTGTTCATAATACATCACGTTAACTACAATGTATGTACAAATGTGTTCGAATAGGCAGATATGAGCATTTACCAAGATTAATATGTGCTTATTTTCTTCTGTGGCACACAAACGAGGCTATTTTGTCTTTTTGTCCATAAAAAGTCAATGGAGTCAACGGAGTGGTGGTGGTGTAGTGGGCTAAAGCACATAACTGGTAATCAGGAGGTTGCTGGTTTGATCCCCACAGCCACCACCATTGTGTCCTTCAGTAAGACACTTAACTCCAGGTTGCTCCGGGGGGATTGTCCCTGTAATAAGTGCACTGTAAGTCACTTTGGATAAAAGCGTCTGACAAATGCATAAATGTAAATGTCCAAATCTCCAAAAAGAACTTCAAGGCATCATAAAGGTAATCCATACAACTCCAGTGGTTTAATCCGTTTTCTGAAGCGATACGTTCAGTTTTGGATGAGAAACAGACCAAAATGTAACAAATTCTTCATTATAAATCTGCAGTCTCAGTTTCCGCCTTTGATGTGTGAGCAGTGTGTGTGTGTGTGTGTGTGTGTGTGCACAGTGAAATGCAGTTCAAATGGGGTCAATCTTCACCCAAAGCCGGTCACATCACTTCAGAAGACATGGATTAAACCACTCGAATTACCCTTGTGCTGCCTTATTGGAGCTTAAAAGATTTGGACCCCATTGACTTGCACACAGCACATCTCCATCCCAAAATCTGGGGAGAGAATTATATTATTGGGGGGGGAACTATTCCTTTAAATTTTATTTTTTAAAGTCTAAATGATAGCCTGTATCTGTTAAATGCATTAAATAGTCAAACAACGTTTTGTCTCAAAGTCCAAATTTCGTGTTAATTTCATTATTATAAATGTATGTTCATTGGCCGTCATGTTTTCTAGGCAGAAATGGAAATCCATAGTGACGTTTGATTGGAGTGACGCTTAATGATTAAGAGGAAAACATCATTTTGATTGTATTCCACGTGATTCTGGAGTTACTAAATGAATTAAAAGCGTGCATGCTGTATGTGCAAGCCTGACTGATGTTAATATTAATAGGACTCTGTGTTCATCACTCAATCATCATTCGTGCAGATACATGCCGGCGTGTTGAAGCTCGTGCATTTAGACATGATGAAATATCTGACATGAGTCATTAATATCTGCTGTGTTGTGACAGGATGGTTGTGTTTAACCTCTTCAATATTTGGCTCTCGTTCTGGACTTCATTCGCTTCTACGTCTCTAAAGGAGAAGGTTCTGAACGCACGGCCAATGACCAGAATTCATTGAAAGATTAAAGATGATTTGAGATAAAGGCTGTAATTATAAAGGATGGAGATAGTGGAGGAAATTGGTGTTATTGGTTCCTTCCAAAGATTCGTCCTTATTTAACCAGCCCATGTAATAATGTCTCGTTTAATCTCCTTTCTGTTCTTGATCAAAACAACCAAACAAAAAAGTTATCCAACACCTATATCACCCCTGTGAAAAACTAACTGCCCCCTTAAATGTAATATCTGGTTGTGCCGCCTTTAGCAGCAACTGGAGGTCAGTCTTTCACAGCACTGTGGGGGATTCTGGCGCACTCTTCTTCACAGAACAGAACTGCTTTAGTTCAGACACACTGGAGGGTTTGCGATCATGAACTGCCCATTTAAGTTCCTGTCACAGCATCTCAAGCGGGTTCAAGTCAGGACTTTGACTAGGCCGCTCCAAAACCTTCATTCAGAGGGGGACTTCCTCCTTCCTGATGTTGTGCTTGAGCTTCAACTCACAGACTGATGACCGGACGTTCTCCTTTAGGGTCTTCTAGCAGAGAACTCATGATTTCCTCAATTATTGCAAAGCATCCCCGCACCATCACACTACCACCACCATGCTTGACCGTTGTGTTTGATTGACGGCAGATGTAACGGGACGGCTGTCTTCCAAACAGTTACACTTTCCACTCATCAGTCCACAGAACATTCTCCCAAAAGCACTGAGGATCATCAAGGTGTGTTTTGGCAACATCAAGACGACTCTTAATGTTCTTCTGTGTTAGCAGTGGCGTTCGACTCGCCACTCTTCCATGACTGGCATTATTGCCCCGTGTCTTTCTGATGGTGCGGTCATGAACAATGATCTTTATTGATGCGAGAGACGCCTGCAGTTCCTTGAATGTTGTCCTTGTTTGTTTTGGGACTTCCTGGATGAGTCGTCGCCGTGCTCTTGGAGGATTTTTGGAATGTCGGCCACTTCTGGAAAGGTTCACTACTGTGCCAACCTTTCTCCATTTGGAGATAATGACTCTCCCTTTATGAATGCAGTTTCGTAGATTTGGGGATTTAGTAACTACGGGGGCAAATACTTTTTCACACAGGCCCAGTTGATATTGGCTAACTTTTTTTGCTTCAATAAATAACATTATCATTGAAAAACTGTATTTTGTGTTTACTCCGATTGCCTTTGTTTTATGTTACATTTTGTTTGAATCTTTGAAACAATTTAGTTTAGAAATGAATATGGGGGCAAATAATTTTTCACAGCACTGTTTCATGGATGATGTAAAAAAGTCATTCAACTCCACTCTCGTTATTATGTGCTCAACCAAACAACTTCTGTGGGACGCTCGCTGAACTGCCCCTATTCTTAAAGAGACAGTACAGATTTAGCGCTTGTTTAACATGCGAACGTAAATATTTTAAAATAGTGTAAATTATGCATGTAATAATAAATGCATTATAATTTCAAGCCATAATTATTAGGGATGGGATGATATGGTTATCTTACGATTCAGTTCGATATATGATATAAAGTTCACAATTCAATATAATCTCGATTCGATATAACACTTAAATTACAATATATTACAGAAATGTTTTATTTCTGTAAATGTTTTTATATTCTAAAAAAAACTTTGACCATTATGCTCATTATAATTTCTAATAAAAATGAAGTACTTTAATGCACAATATAAATGCAAAAAAAAATTAAATAATAATGCTCTATATGAAAAGATCAAAAGATCAGCTTTTCAAAAATAATGTTCATCAGGTGCAGAACAATCAACAGTATAAAAGTGTATTTTAATCATCATTACAATCCAAATTTAACTTTGTAAAAATACAAAAATTCTACATTAAATGAATGAATATTATATCATTAAATTGTATATATAATAATGATTTGAACTCTCACTGTTTGAATAATGTGTATCATTTATAAGTAATACCATTGACTTTACATTCATTTGTATCAGAATCTCTAAAAAGGTTACTGTCACTTCAACCAGCAGCTCACAGTGTTCCGCTTCAGCGAACATCAACGAGAATCTCTGCTGTGTGACATTAAAATTTACATTTATTTTCACTTATCTGACTGTAAAGAACAGAACGGATATTAAAAGACACATTATTTAATGAAAGTGGAGTTGCCTCATCTTTGATGGACACACATTACACGGAGGAAATTATCCATTTTTATCTCAAGCACTTTTCATTAAAACAAGGTGATTTTCCAGATTTTCCCGTTCTTACATTTCTAAAAGCTAAATTCAAGCACTTTAAGGAGTTGTGTGAACGCTGTAAACAGTGTAGAATAAAGCGCAGTAGAGGTCAAATCAAGCGATAGAGAGATTATGATGTTTAATCGCTCATTTCATTTATGATCATGGACAGAAAACAATGTTGCAGATTTCTAATTATCGAGTTATGACATGATATGGTTTGTCATGTTTTTGGTTCTCGATATATTGAAATTCGGAATATCGTCCCATCTTTAATATTTATTGATTAAATACTTGGATTTGTACATTTAAAAAAAACTAAAATGTGACCAATATGAGGAAAAATATATATGATAAATGTATGTATGTAAAATCAATATTTTCATAATGTACCGTTAGACATTTTAGAGGGTCTGACAGGGGGTAAAAAATATTAATGAAAAAAATAATTTATGACACTTTTTGGCTCAAAAACTTTACCAACATTATAAGTGGACCTAAAAACTGTGAAATTGTACATGGCATCCTGTTTTTCTTGTAAATGTTTTCAAATACTTGCAAACTTTAGTCCATGTCTAAACACTGTTCTACAATCCAGTGCAGAACGAGAAACAATTCTGTGTTTTGTGCAAATGCATTACATACTTAAAGTTAATCATCAGTGACTTTTGAGTGAATTCTCCCATAATCCCTGTCTGAAGCTTTTCTTCAATATGTCATTGTGAATTCATGTGTCTTGTAAAGCCTGTAAGGGCAGCGTAAGCCTCAGCTGTTTGCATACGGCATTAATCCGCTCTCTCTGCTGCCTGTAATCCTAATGGTAAACGCGTTTGATCCAACACACAGGGAGGCACTGGTGGGCGTCTGTTTGCACGGTGACATGCTGAAATTTGCCCAGCATTTATGCCAAAAGCTGTTCTGGGTACAAACACACAGATTGTGTGACACATGCAGTAAATTATGAATGACGAATTTGATCTGAGCTGGACTCACCTCACACACTTTTGAGCAACAGGTGAAACGTTGACCACCACCTCATCCATATGTCTAGAGAAAAATCTGCACAGTTAATTATCTGTCAGATCTTACTTATAAAATGGAGTAAATACTAAATGTTTACAATAGACACTAAACATGAAACACTGTGAGACAATTCCCTAGCAACCTCCAAAATCATCTTAGCAACCACCCAGACCACCATAGAAAACCTGCAGCAACATCCTAGCAACCATTCAAAACATCAAACACCTCAGGTTACCATAGCAACCACCTGGAAATGACCTAGCAATCAACTGGAAATTGCCCTAGCAACCACCCAAATAATCATAGCAACCACCTAACAACTGCCTAGCAACAAACCCCAATAACAACCCCCATCACCATAGCAACCACCTGTAAATTCCCTAGGAACTAAATCACAATAGCAACCAAAAACTGCCTACCAACCACTACATCAACATCCTAGCAACCACATGAAAATGTCCTAGCAATCTTACAAATAACCATAGCAACCATCTAACAACTGCCTAGCAACCCCAGGTTACCATAACAACCACCTGGAAAAAGCCCTAGCAACCACATGGAAATGCCTTATCAACTATCCAATTCATAATAGCACTCACCTAACAACTTTTTAACATCCACACAGACCACCAGAGCAACCAACTGAAATGTTCTAGCACCTAATTGTATCACCCTAGCAACCACTTGGTAATGAACTACCAACCACCCAAATTACCATAGCAAACAATAACTGCCTCACAACCACCAGGACCACCACAGAAACACCTCCTGCATCATCCTAGCACCAACATGAAAATGGCCTAGCAACAGCTCAGGTTACCACAGCAACCATCTGTAAAATGCCCTAGCAACCTTCCAAATAACCATAGCAAACACCTAACTGCCTACCAACAAACCCCCCAAAATTTCCCCTGATCACCATAGCAAATGCCTGGAAATTCCCTAGCAACCTCCCAAATCGCCATAGCAACCAAAAAATGCCTACTAACCACCCAGATCACCACAGCAAACAACTTCCTTGCAACCATTGAAAATGGCCTAGCAACACCCGAGATCACCATAACAACCACCTGGAAATGCCTTAGCAGTATGTAAACAACAGAATAGCAACCAGCCAGACAACAATAGCAACCACCTGTAAATGCCCTACCAACCACCCAAATCACGATAACAACCAACAGCTGCCTTGCAAACAGAGGGAACACCACAGAAAACCCACAGAAACATCCTAGCAACCACTCAAAACATCCTAAAAACTATGTGAAATTGCCAAGCAACACCTCAGGTTACCATAGCATTCAACAGGAAATGACCTAGCAATTACCTGCAAAATGCCATAGCAACCACCTAACAACAGCCTAGCAACAACCCCCCCCCCCCCCAGCAACCAGCTTTAGCAACCACCCAAATCACCATAGTTACCAACAACTGCCTATAAATCACTAGGACACCACAGAAACACCCCCAGCAACATCGAGCAACCTGTGAAAATGGCCTAACACCCCAGGTTACCATAGCAACCATCCAAATCACCATAGCAACCACTCAGACCACCACAAGAACCCCCCAGCAACCACCCCGATTCCCTTATCAGCCATCCGCCAACTGTCAAGCAACCAACCAGACCAGCAATGTCCTAGAAAGCATTCAGAACACCATAGCAACCACCCAAACATCATAATGGTCAGTTTTGGAGGTCCAATTGCTACTCTCATCTTTCTGATGTAGTCTCGCAGTTTCTGCTGCGTTTGTCTGATTGTGTGTGAGCATTCAGTCCTTACAGGTCGCATACATGACAGTCTTCCCAGAATCCTGTGTGTTGTTCAGCCTGTATCGGTCTGTGATTATCATCTCGTTGTCTTTGTAATCACCTGCACTCGCTCGCTGAAAACACATTGCGACTTTAGTTGGAAAATGAATGAATCACTACATTTGAATAAATCAATTGAACGATTCTCTGCACAATCCTGAGAGCGAAAATGCGAGAGCTTCAGTAATGGCCAAACATTAATATTGATGAGGAAAAACACTCCAATCATCAGAGGTTTGTGCCGGTCACAGCTGAAATACATCATCGCAATTCAGATTCTCACTGAAAATGAGTGAAAACCAATTTAACAGATCTATAGCTGCATCTGCACACTCCCTCTCGCCTGTATTCTGTCCCGTCTGACTCGTGTTTATCTGCCCTCTGAGAATCACAGGAGGAATTGCAATTCTCCACTGAACACAGAGGGAATAAACACATGACACTTTCAACTACTGCAAACACTGAAGGCAAAATAAACATCGTTTCAACTCAACACAGCAAAAACAATTTGCCGGCACTATGTTGCCAAATACAGAGAAACAATCTGAGAAACGTGTTACTTGTGACTGTTTTCATTTAGACGATGACAGTGAGATTGTGGAAGGTTTGTGAAGACAGAAGCGCCCGAAGGCTTTTGTGTGGCTTTATATTGTAAAGTGAATGTAGAAACACAGACAGCTTCAGTTTGAGGAATTCTCGCCCTTGATGTTCCGTCCATTGCCCAACATTCAATCAATACTCATCCAATCACGAGCTGTTTTACTAAGTAAACTAATCCCGATGAGACGGGAGATTCATTCCAGCGGCAGAAGAGAGATTAAAGGGGAGTGTGTGTGCGCTCTCCACCTTGAGAAAAACAAAATGATCACCAGCTAATGTTTCTAGCACTGCACAGCACAACTAAAAATGAAACTTCTGCCATGTACTCACCTTCATGTCGTTCCAAACCTATATGACTTTATTTCTTTCGTGGAACACAAGGGGAGAAATTTAGAAGCTCGCCATTTACACATTCAGAGAACTAATGGCCAAAAATGTGTCTAATATTCTCTGACCCCCCCCCCCCCCCCCCCCAATATTCTCCAAAAACTCAAATTATTCATAAATAATATTATATGTTTTTATATACATTTTTTACTTTGTAAGCATGTTATTCTAGTTCTGTGTGGCACGGTGGAGGGCGGGGCCAGGTCGTGACTCAACACGCCCGGTCCCGTATTAGGCTAATCAAGCCTCCGAGAGGGTTAAAGGCTGACCGCGGAGGACGTGCATGAGAGAGAGATTGTTCACGGACATGTCTGTCGTCTTATGTGTTGGTCTTTTGAGTTTTCCATTAAACCTTTAGTTTGTATGTCAAGCCGGTTTCTCGCCTCTTCCTTGCCCGTGAGTGTGAACTGTTTTACATTGGTGCCGAAAGCCCGGGAAGGAAGAGGGATACGCCGTAGCGGAGTTCTCGCCACTACCCCAACAAAGGAGCCACGGCCATCTGCCGGGGGACGAGGAGCCCAGCCGCCTGGATGTGGAGGAACGGTCACCGACCACGAGGGGAGAAGGGGCTCCTAGCCGACCCCCAACCAGCCGCTGAAACGCGGAGGGGTCGAGGGAAGACCGCCGTCCGCGAGTGGGGACGGGATCGCGACCGACCGCCTGGAGCGGGAGAACCGCTGCCAGGGGTGGGAGAGTCCCCTTCGGCTCCCCGAGAACGCGGCGGGGCGTTCCGTCCGCCAGGGGCCTCGGATACGCCTGGAGAGGCGCGGCTGCCGTTCGGTAGAGGGTGGAAGAGTGGCTGAGGAACAAGCTACGGCGTATCAGAGAAACCGGCTTAACATATAAATGATAGGTTTAATGGAAAACTCAAAAGACCAACACTTAAGACGACGGACATGTCCGTGAACGATCTCTCTCTCACGCACGTCCTCCACGATTGGCCTTTAACCCTCTCGGAGGCTTGATTAGCCTAATATGGGCGTGTTGAGTAACGACCCGGCCCCGCCCTCCACCGTGCCACATTCTGTTTGCTCTATGTCCCTCCAAATAGTCTAATTTTATTCCACTAGGTGGCAGCAAGTACTATGTCAAATATTTTTCCTACATCACATTCCATCATAATATACAGATGTGAACTGTAGGTGGCGCTCTAACACATTCCATCATAATATACAAATGTGAACTGTAGGTGGCGCTCTAACACATTCCATCCCAATACACAGATGTGAACTGTAGGTGGAGCTCTAACACATTCCATCACAATACACAGATGTGAACTGTAGGTGGAGCTCTAACACATTCCATCACAATACACAGATGTGAACTGTAGGTGGCGCTCTAACACGTTCCATCACAATACACAGATGTGAACTGTAGGTGGCGCTCTAACACGTTCCATCACAATACACAGATGTGAACTGTAGGTGGCGCTCTAATACATTCCATCATAATACACAGATGTGAACTGTAGGGGGCGCTCTAACACATTCCATCACAATATACAGATGTGAACTGTAGGTGGCGCTCTAACACATTCCATCACAATACACAGATGTGAACTGTAGGGGGCGCTCTAACACGTTCCATCACAATACACAGATGTGAACTGTAGGTGGCGCTCTAACACATTCCATCACAATACACAGATGTGAACTGTAGGTGGCGCTCTAATACATTCCATCACAATACACAGATGTGAACTGTAGGTGGCGCTCTAACACATTCCATCACAATACACAGATGTGAACTGTAGGTGGAGCTCTAACACGTTCCATCACAATACACAGATGTGAACTGTAGGTGGCGCTCTAACATGTTCCATCACAATACACAGATGTGAACTGTAGGTGACGCTCTAACACATTCCATCACAATACACAGATGTGAACTGTAGGGGGCGCTCTAACACGTTCCATCACAATACACAGATGTGAACTGTAGGTGGCGCTCTAACATGTTCCATCACAATATACAGATGTGAACTGTAGGGGGCGCTCTAACACATTTCACCCCTCATAGATGTGAACTGTAGGTGGCGCTCTAACACGTTCCATCACAATATACAGATGTGAACTGTAGGTGGCGCTTTAACACGTTCCATCACAATATACAGATGTGAACTGTAGGTGGCGCTCTAACACATTCCATCACAATACACAGATGTGAACTGTAGGTGGCGCTCTAACACGTTCCATCACAATATACAGATGTGAACTGTAGGTGGCGCTCTAACACGTTCCATCACAATATACAGATGTGAACTGTAGGTGGAGCTCTAACACGTTCCATCACAATATACAGATGTGAACTGTAGGTGGCGCTCTAACACATTCCATCACAATACACAGATGTGAACTGTAGGTGGCGCTCTAACGCATTCCATCACAATATACAGATGTGAACTGTAGGTGGCGCTCTAACACGTTCCATCACAATATACAGATGTGAACTGTAGGTGGCGCTCTAACACGTTCCATCACAATATACAGATGTGAACTGTAGGTGGCGCTCTAACACGTTCCATCACAATACACAGATGTGAACTGTAGGTGGCGCTCTAACACGTTCCATCACAATACACAGATGTGAACTGTAGGTGGCGCTCTAACACATTTCACCCCTCACAGATGTGAACTGTAGGTGGCGCTCTAACACATTCCATCACAATACACAGATGTGAACTGTAGGTGGCGCTCTAACACGTTCCATCACAATACACAGATGTGAACTGTAGGTGGCGCTCTAACACATTCCATCACAATACACAGATGTGAACTAGTAGTAGGTGGCGCTCTAACACATTTCACCCCTCACAGATGTGCTCGTCCATAGACATTCAGTCTAATGTTCAGTTCAAGCAACACCCTCATTATTACATTGAATATCTCGGCCTCTGAGTGGACTACAAGCTCAATCTAGGTGTCATTAGAAATCTGTGATCCTCCCCTTTGTGAAGGTGTATAACTATCATCTGATTTTTATCATTAATAGTCGATAACACATATTTCTTATGACTTGATTAGCATGCCTTTCTCGCTGGATTGCATATTTTGTTCTGGACATCTAAGATATAACATTGGATTATTAAACAAGATGTTTGTATTTGATGTCGTATAGAAATCATATTTCACTTTGTGATGCTTTTTCAAATATTTAGACCTGCGGTATGAGGGCAACACAATAGTGCAGTCACATTCCTGAGAATGAAAGCTTTCTTTTTATATATATTTTGTCTGTTTAAGTGCTGTATGAAGGACTTTTATATTGATATTAATATTTCTACTACATAACCACTAGGTGGCGCTTATTTGTGCCACAGAAGTTTTCACGCTTTGTTATTTTATGTAACATAAATGCAGAAAAATTGTGAATTTATCTCTGAAAATGTCAGATTCTAATCTTTCAATCGATACCTCATATGCAGTGTTGGTAGTAACGGATTACATGTAATCTGGATTATATAATCAGATTACAAAATAAAGTACTTGTAATTCAATAATATCACATTTTAAAATACTCATAATCGGACTACAATTACTTTTTTAGATTACATGATCACATATAAACAAGGCAACGGCAGTAAATTATTAATAATTGATCAATTTTATATCATCATATTCTTAACCCGATGCGCAATAATCTCACAGATGAACATTTTGAGCATGTGCTCTTTTTATGTTACAACAGCAAGATATGACCCAGCAACGTCATTGCTATTCATTTCAGGTTCATTAAGATGGCTCAGATGAGTGTGATTTGTGGCATATTTTATAAATTGATATTTTTAAATAATAGATTTTTTTTATAAAAGAAATTAGCTGTAAAAATGCAGTTTATAGAATTAAAGGTTCACATTTTCAGATTAAGAAGAAATTCAGAAATCCCAAAAAAATCTCTGCGATTCAGATCTATGAAATTCAGAATGTAAACAAACTAGGCCAAAGGTCAAAGTGGTGTTATTTAATGTATATATATATATATTGGAGCTCTGAAGTCATTTTTAATCTGAAAACATGAACCTGTAATTTTATAATCTGAATATTTACATTTAATATTTATATAAAAAAATACAAAACAAAAAAAATCTGATGTTAAAAATACTAATTTAGAAAATGCACCACACAAATATTATGATTTTTTTCAGGGAAAGTTATGCAAAAAAAATTCCTACTCCTTGTAAGATATCACTGAATTAAGTGTGAAATATCTCTGTGACAGCTCTAGACTCACAAATGTGTCCGCAGTCTCTGATGCTTTCGACCTGTCAATCATTCTTTGCGTGTTTTCATAGTTTTGTAGCAGCAGTTAATTATTGAGGCTTAATGCCATATTTATGCCATGTTGTTCATAACAGTTGCCAGTTGAGGGCGCTATTTCACTGCTGTTGTTTTTAACAGCCGTTTATGCACGATGTCGGTCTCAGTGAAGCTCATTTAGTACCTTTGGAGGGCGGGGTTTTGGAAATAGGGGCGTGGCTAATCCAACGGCTCATCTTGGGGAAATTCTAGAATGGCTAAAATCGCTCACAGCACCTTTAATGTCATGTGTCTAGAATTTATTTATTTTTTTAAATCTTACGAATACATATCCATATAATCTTCAGTGAATGAGGTGACATGGAGAGAACTTTGTAAATGATTCACTCTCATACAGATCTTTATTTACACTGCTGATGCATCATGAGATGTTTCTCCCATCACACACAGATCACATATCAGAGCTTGTGTTTTTGACTCTACCGAGATGAGAACAGACACACAAACAGAACTGATTCAATGTGCCGCTGCTGAAACTGATGATGATGAGCAGCTGTAATTGTGTTTCTTTTGTGTGTGATTCTGCATGTCAACAGCTGACAGGCACATAGTACAAACACAGTGATGCTCTTCACAGAGTCAACAGGAGAATCAGATCAAAGAGTCTTTCTCTCTATTTCTTACTTTTAACTGACACTCACTCACACACACACACACACACACACTCACTCGCGCACACACACACACAATCACTCGTGCACACACACACACACACTCACTCGCGTACACACACACTCACTCGCGCGCACACACACACACACTTGCGCACACACACACTCACTCGCGCGCACACACACACACACACTCACTCTCACTCGCGCACACACACACACACACACACGCACTCACACTCACACACACACACACACACACACACACTTTCTGTGCTGAGCAACAAGAAAACAGGAAGAATCGTCTCATTCAGTACATTTATAACAGAAAATATTATTTTCCTCATTATTTCTAAGGGAACAGTCTAGCAAAAAATACAAATTCTGTCATCATTTACTCACCCTCATATCGTCCCAAACCTGTATGACCTTCTTTCTTCAGTGGAACACAAAAGGAGATGTTTAGCAGAATGTGCACACTACTCTGTTCCATATATATAAATGAACATGTCCGCATATATACAAACATATCAGGGCTGGGAAAAGCAGTTTTTCCAATTATAGTTTTTGTTTAGCGCATGATTAAAACAAACAATGATTGCAGTATCTGTGGTTATTACTTCCTGAAACTTCACACTTTCTTCTCCCACTTCCTGCGGGTAAAACTGGCATATATACATTTCCAGAAGGTACACTTTTTATCTTGCCATTAAAGCTTGATATGAATTGAATCTGACCATTTGATCCTATTATTAAAAGTCACTTTTAATTACAGCACATGCACTGATTTTTAAACATATACGTGTATCAAAGATTTATACATGTAAATAAAAGAAAAACTGAATATATGAACATGTTCATAGATAAATTATGAATTATTAACCAATTTGTTCAAGTTCTTTGAGACAACATATGAAGTAAATATCTTTACAATTACATTTATATGTTTAATTCGTGATTAGTTCAAATACAAGTAGAAAAAAAGTGGATTATATTTGAATGAACGGTACGAAGGTGATGCATGATGTTGCACTTTAAGCTCTGAAGGTGTTTTTAAAGATTTTCTTTTCAGTGGCGCACCCAAAATGAAAAGCTTATAACTCCATTGAAATAAATAAATAAATAAACAAGGAGGGATATTTGTTTGGTATAATTTTAAAGAAAACTTTAAATTTTTTTAATGTTATAGATTGAAACATTCTGAGACTCTCAACCTTAAAGACTGCTGAAAAATACAATTTAGTCAAAAGTTTACTTTTCATTGTTTTTCTTATTGAACATTATATATCTCGGGGTGTAAATAAGGTGTCTCAGATAATCTGCTTTTGGTTTGTTCCCAATCATGTCATTTTTGTGTTCATACGACAAGTCAATCAAAAGTTCCACCATTACAAATATAATTGATCATGTGTCCAAAAACATCTCCAAACAAATAAAAGATAATAATTGTACATAAGAACTAATTACACATGCAAACACAACAATGACTAAAGGTTTGCAGAGCATGCAGACATGATTTTAGTCATGAGATTTCACAGAATGAGTTTCATTCTGTGTCATTTGAGTCATCATTGAGTCTGTGTCATGTATTTGGCACCATCTCCTGGTGGTCATATGTAACATTGTGCTTCATGTGGATTATCTAATGATCTATACATCTGATTATCTTGTGTGTGGACTCGATTGAAAGATAATCATCTCATTCAGTTTCATTCTGTGTCATTTGAGTCATCATTGAGTCTGTGTCGTGTATTTGGCACCATCTCCTGGTGGTCATATGTAACATTGTGCTTCATGTGGATTATCTAATGATCTATACATCTGATTATCTTGTGTGTGGACTCGATTGAAAGATAATCACAGACTCTAAATAATGATATGTGAGATTTTATGTTCTGCAACACCAACATAACAGTCAAACACACATATTTAGCTGTTACTCGCTATATTTTCATCTGTGAGTAAAACAAATAGTCTGGTTGTATTTTACTCTTTAAGATCTTTCCAACAACATGTGACACATTAGATCAGTTTGATGTTTTTACTGATTGTAATAATATGTGCAGTGCAATATGTTTTATTTAATTTATAAACGAACACTTCTGATTTGTCTGTAAATGTCAAAGCACTCGTTCAGTTTTGGTCATAATATCTACATGCATTATAAAGTCGAGCTTCTAAACTTTCAAACAAAATTATTTTGTGTTGCTCAAGACTGGAGTTATTCATATGTATATTTTTTTTTTAATAATTCTTCTGGGCCCGAATTAATTTGCCTGAATTTTGAAATACACAACAAGTAATATGTCATTTATATAGATTATATGTGCATATATTAAACTTCTCTCGCATTATTATGACATTTTAGGGGAAGTCGTGCTTCACATGCAGGCTTAAAGGAATATTCCGGGTTCCATATAAATTAAACTCAATCAAAAGCATTTGCAGCATTAAACATGACTCGTAAAGTTGTATAAATCATCAAGCGTTGAGCTGTCTCTATCTTCACACAGATGTGGTTAATAAGTGATTTTATCACAGTAAATTCATGTTAACACACATATTGTTTATGCCACAGCTGCTGTCGTTCCACTGATATACAGAATATATATATATATATAAACTACACACAATTCAAACACACTGAGAGCTGAACGTTCTGCACACACGTGTTAATGTAAGCCTGAAATGAAAGCATGTCATCGAGACGTGCAATAATTCTGCAGTACACTAAACAGATGCCATAACTGCACATGATAATGATATGAATCACTGAACGCGTCTCGCTGTCTGTCAGTGAACAGCCCTTTAATTATCTTTTAGTTGAATTCTGCAACGCTACAATGATAATTCTCTGTTATACGTGAAGATATTGTGAGTAACAACATTAATTATGTATTTCTCCAGTTATGCTCCGTCTCTTTCCAGCAGGTTCCAGACTCCATCATGACAGCTTCAAATTAAAAACTGCAATCTGAGAGCAACAGTAGCTGAACATTTACATGCAAATTGCAACTCAAATTAAATTGGGATTCTTATTGTTAATCTCTGTGAAACTTCAACAACTGGAACATTCTTTTGTTTTGCTGCATCAGTTCTTCAGACTCTCATGTCCCCGTTTAATGTTCAGAGTCAACGTCATGTAATTCATTGGAGAGTGTCCCGACATGTCAACTTCTGACTCAACCAATAGCATGAGATTTTGGGGGCGGGACTTCCTGTTTGGCTAACAATCATTAGGTTGGCTTGAGAAAGCCAACTTACTGAAATCCTATTTAAACTTATTATTATTATTATTATTATTCTGAGACTAAATTTCTAAATGTAACTCCTCCTAGAGCTTTTAAGCTACATGCACCAAACTCGGCACAGACCTTCAGACTAATCCCGAATAGTGTGCTATATCTTTTCTAACTGATCGGACTTACGGTTTTCCTAAAAATGACGATCAAAACTCGGAAAAACTCCCATTGATTAACATTGCGGAATGTTCAGAAATTTAAATCCCAACTGACGTTTTCACACACACAGACGAAAAAGGGCCTGTCAGCCCTGCGTCTCTCCTTCTCTCTCTCCCTCAGAGGATTTCTTTTATCAAGCAGCCAATAAGTAATGACCTAAAATCTTCATAGCCACAGTATAGTAGCTTCCAGGTTGACTTGATTCACTCAGTATGGAAAGGAGGCTTGATAAGTATCACCCTGGTAACTGCATAGCAACCAGACAGGGTTACCCTAGCAACCAAATAACAAATCACATATTTCTGCACCAGAAAATCATACAGACATCCTGTTTCACTTATTTCACTCAGGATGGAAAGTAGCCTTGATATGTATCACTCTGGTAACTGCCTAGCAACCAGATGGGGTTACCCTAGCAACCAAGTAACAAATCACATATCTCTGCACCAGAAAATCATACAGACTTCCTGTTTCACTTATTTCACTCAGGATGGAAAGTAGCCTTGATATGTATCACTCTGGTAACTGCCTAGCAACCAGATGGGGTTACCCTAGCAACCAAGTAACAAATCACATATTTCTGCACCAGAAAATCGTAGTGACTTCCTGTTTCACTTATTTCACTCAAGATGGAAAGTAGCCTTGATATGTATCACTCTGGTAACTGCCTAGCAACCAGATGTGATTACCCTAGCAACCAAGTAACAAATCACATATCTCTGCAACAGAAAATCAGAGAGACTTCCGGGTTGACTTATTTCACTCAGGATGGAAAGTAGCCTTGATATGTATCACTCTGGTAACTGCCTAGTAACCAGATGTGGTTACCCTAGCAACCAAGTAACAAATCACATATCTTTGAACCAGAACATGGTACAGACTTAGGGGTTGACATATTTCACACAGGATTGCAAGGGGCCTTATGAGTATCACTTTGGTAACTGCCTAGCAACCAGATGTGGTTACCCTAGCAACCAAGTAACAAATCACATATCTTTGCACCAGAAAATCGTAGAGACTTCCTGTTTCACTTATTTCACTCAGGATGGAAAGGAGGCTTGATATGTATCACTCTGGTAACTGCCTAGCAACCAGATGTGGTTACCCTAGCAACCAAGTAACAAATCACATATCTTTGAACCAGAACATTGTAGAGACTTAGGGGTTGACATATTTCACACAGGATTGCAAGGGGCCTTATGAGTATCACCTTGGTAACTGCCTAGCAACCAGATGGGGTTACCCTAGCAACCAACTTACAAATCACATATCTCTGCACCAGAAAATCGTAGAGACTTCCTGTTTCACTTATTTCACTCAGGATGGAAAGTAGCCTTGATATGTATCACTCTGGTAACTGCCTAACAACCAGATGGGGTTACCCTAGCAACCAAGTAACAAATCACATATCTCTGCACCAGAAAATCGTAGTGACTTCCTGTTTCACTTATTTCACTCAGGATGGAAAGTAGCCTTGATATGTATCACTCTGGTAACTGCCTAGCAACCAGATGTGATTACCCTAGCAACCAAGTAACAAATCACATATCTCTGCAACAGAAAATCAGAGAGACTTCCGGGTTGACTTATTTCACTCAGGATGGAAAGTAGCCTTAATATGTATCACTCTGGTAACTGCCTAGCAACCAGATGTGATTACCCTAGCAACCAAGTAACAAATCACATATCTCTGCAATAGAAAATCATAGAGACTTCCGGGTTGACTTTATTCACTCAGGATGGAAAGTAGCCTTGATATGTATCACTCTGGTAACTGCCTAGCAACCAGACGGGGTTACCCTAGCAACCAAGTAACAAATCACATATCTCTGCACCAGAAAATCGTAGAGACTACCTGTTTCACTTATTTCACTCAGGATGGAAAGTAGCCTTGATATGTATCACTCTGGTAACTGCATAGCAACCAGACAGGGTTACCTTAGCAACCAAGTAACAAATCACATATCTTTGAACCAGAACATCGTAGAGACTTAGGGGTTGACATATTTCACACAGGATTGCAAGGAGCCTTATGAGTATCACTTTGGTAACTGCCTAGCAACCAGATGTGTTTACCCTAGCAACCAAGTAACAAATCACATATCTCTGCACCAGAAAATCATAGAGACTTCCTGTTTCACTTATTTCACTCAGGATAGCAAGGTGTCTTGAAAAGTATCACTCTGGTAACTGCCTAGCAACGACAAGGGCTTACCCTAGCAACCAACTAACAAATCACATATCTCTGCACCAGAAAATCGTAGAGACTTCCTGTTTCACTTATTTCACTCAGGATGGAAAGGAGGCTTGATATGTATCACCCTGGTAACTGCATAGCAACCAGACAGGGATACCCTAGCAACCAAGTAACAAATCACATATCTATGCAACAGAAAATCATAGAGACTTCTGGGTTGACTTAATTCACTCAGAATGAAAAGGAGGCTTGATAAGGATCACCCTGGAAACTGCCTAGCAACCAGATTGGGTTACCCTAGCAACCAAGTAAAAAATGATGTATCTATCTGTCTATCGATCTATCTATCTATCTATCTTTCTGAGGGTCAATATCTATCTATCTATCTAACTATCTATCTATCTATCTATCTATCTCAGGGTCAATGACTATCTATCTATCTATATAGATCTGACGGTCAATATCTATCTAAGGGTCAATGACTATCTATCTATCTATCTGAGGCTCAATATCTATCTATCTATCTGAGGGTCAATATCTATCTATCTATCTGAGGATCAATATCTATCTATCTATCTGAGGATCAATATCTATCTATCTATCTATCTATCTGATGGTCAATAACTATCTATCTATCTATCGATCTATCTATCTGATGGTCAATATCTATCTATCTATCCATCTATCCATCTATCTATCTGTGGGTCATACTCTATCTATCTATCTATCTATCTATCTATCTGAGGGTCAATATCTATCTATCTATCTATCTATCTGTGGGTCATACTCTATCTATCTATCTATCTATCTATCTATCTAATCTATTTGATAGACTGAATGGTTTTATAATCTCTAAACTTTGAACTTTGAAAACTACTACTTATAATTACATCAAACTAGAAACCGTAAATCTTCAAACTTTTACAACTACTTCAAACTTTATGCTAGGCTTTCTCAAGCCAACCTAAAGTTTGTACTCAAACTTTTTAATCTAGTTGTTTTTGCTATTCTGTTTGGTGCGGCTTGTGGTGCATAAATGACAAGCTTGACGTCATGAAACTTATGTGACTGTTGAGACAGTTTCACAAAAGCTTTGGTTATTACACGTATCGCAGTCCATTTCTGCATATCGCGGCGCTGTTTTGTGCTCCGTTCTGCATAATGCGGCCCATTCGGCCCATTTCACGGCCGACCCACCGTGTGGTCACGTGTGCTCTTCAGGACTCGTACCCGCGTCTTTACATCACAAGTGCAACGCTTTATCAGTCGAGCTACCGCGCAATCCCATAACACTCAAACAAGCTTGTAAATATAGTTTATTATGTTACACAAACCTTAAAATAAGAGAGGGAAAGTTTTTAGATGTCATTGTGTGAGGAACAGGGCAAAAATGAAGTGTTTATGAACTGATAATCTGCCGTTTTACTCGTGATTTGTGTGAAAGGGATTAAAAGTTGTTTTTGTAGCGCCTCTAGTGTTCATTTCACCAGGAAACTGCCGCAATACGGACAAAAAGACACGTGAAAAATGTTTTTGCAAAAATGTAGCTGTAGTTTCATGATTCTAGAGGAATCTCAGAAACAGATAAATATTTAAGTCCTTTTTTTACAATCAATCTCCATTTACACTGCATATCATCACCAACTGTGCAGGGACAATTTATAGTAAAAAAGGACTTTAATATTGATTTGTTTCTCATCCACACCTATCATATCGATGTGGATTAAACCACTGGAGTCACATGGATTACTTTTATGCTGCCTTTATGAGCTTTTTGGAGCTTCAAAGTTCTGGTCACCATTCACTTTTCTTCTAAAAATCTTCATTTGTGTTCTGCAGATGAAAGAAAGTCACACACATCTGGGATGACATGAGGGTGAATAAGTAATTGGAGAATTTTCATTTTGGGGTGAACTGTCATCAGGTGTGACTCTGGCGTGTGTTTTCATCAGGTTTCACCAAGAGCTTCAAAGAGGAAGATCTGCATCTCCTGACAGCTCATTACGATCACACACATCTGGAGCACAAACACAGACACTCAGATGTCAGCAGAGGACACAATTTACACCCACAGCCACTTTTAAAAGGCAAACTTGTGTCGTGCCAAACCTGTTTAGCAGAATGTTTACGCTGCTCTTTTCCGTACAATGGAAGCATACAGTGACCACGAGTCTGTCAAGCCTCAAAGAGGACAATAAAATACAACAAAATGAACATAAAACCAAGTGTGTAGCAACCATTGTAAGTTTTCAGTTATGACTAAATTAGTCACATTAAATACTTTTTGCCAATAAATACATAAATAATCATTTCAAGTGTGCCATTTTTCTCGGAAGCTGTTTATAAAGATGCGCACAAAAATACAAATATAAAACTACAGACTAATTAAGCTCTTAACCACAGACATGAATCAAAACTCAATAACTCGATAACATTATCAGAAGCACTTCAGACACTTTATTATATTTCTGAATGATGAAAAGCTGCATCGAGAGGAAAATGACACCAGCATTAAACTCTAGTGAACTTTGAAGAATCAAATCAAAAGTTTCGTTTCAGAGCTCTAAGCCGAGCGATATAAAGAGTGTTTATAATATATGAACTGCACCCGTATAAGTGCCGGTTATTTGCACGCTCGTCTGCACTGTTATCAAAAATCCGGCTTTTGCTTTGTCATTATGGGGTGTGGAGCGTCGATTGATGTGAAAAGAAATTCATAATTTAATGCATTTTAGCTTAAAAAAATCTGAATACTTTATGAGTGCACTGTAAAATTACATTTCAGTTTCAAAAATACAGATTAGAGTTTGATTCATTTGTGCGAATCAGTTTGTTACATTGAATCGATTGAAAACTTTGATTTAAAAATGAGTTTGTATCATTGTAAAGTGTGACAGAAGTCTGCATGTGGCATTCAGATGTTGCCGTTTGTCACTGTGTATCGTTCAATTGGTGCATATAAATGGAAATAATGAAATATCATCTTTGTTTGTGTTCATGTTGTGATAACTAGAACAGCTTTGATTATGTTAAACTAGAATTTAGAGGTTGGCTGACATATCGATTGTGCCAATCATCTGACTGGTACTCTTGGAAGTAATGAACGCTGGATGGTTAAAAGTCCTGAGTTATGCACACGTCTTAATTATTGTTATTAATATTTATTTGTGGGATATTATTGGGATATTCGCCCAACAAACTGCATCTGCTACTCTTGTAGCCCCGTCACAGTCAGGAACGACTAGGAAAAGTCTCTTAAAAAGAAAACATCGTTTCAATAAATCGATTATTTTAAATATGGTTCTTGTCCTTTCCCACCTCCTCATCCTTGTATCAGCAAAATCCAGCATCGGTCAACCTCAAACAGACTTAAACTGGACTTCACTTCTTGCATTAAATATTTATAATCAACTTGGAAACAATGAATTTAGTTTGGTTGAAATGATGCTTTTAAGCTGTTTCCGTGCAAACACATGCACAGATATATACTGAATAAAGCTGAAAGTAACAGGGTTTATTTATTTATTTATTTATTGGTTATAATCGCCCAGCGCCAATTTGTGAGTGATTTGCAATTGGTTTTGCTCTCTCAGAATTGTTCAGCGCTGTCGGTCAGGAATGATTTTCTCTCACAGCAGGAGTTTGAGAATAAGGACATCGAAGATGAGGTAAATTTAAATGCAATCATGCAAATTCATCTCAATGCAAATTCATCTGCGTTGATGATCAAGAGTCCTTTACACATAAATCAGCTGCGCAAATGAGAAACAAAATCAGTTGAATCCATTTCATTTCACTGATCGGCCTCCGTTTCAGCAGCTCAGAAACATGAAGGTAGTGCCGTAATGATTCACATGCACGGAGGGAGATTTGTGGAAGTACTTTAATGCTTTGCATAAGTGTAATTCATGTATTGTCATGTGCACAATTTGGTGTGTATTCTTCTGACTTCCTTTTTCCGCACTCACACTATTGGCACTGATTGTGCGCCTAAACACGGCAAAAACATTGCAAACCTGCAATCAGCGATGTTGCATTATTTTATTTCTACACTCGCAATTTGATTTACACTTTCACACATCTAACTCTGTGCATGCAAGTCGTTTAGGCACAATTTGACCTCCATGCAGAAACACACTCTACACACGTGCGCAAACACAGATGCATGTGTATAGTGCCGTTTCTGCATTACTGTGGACGTAACAAACCTCAAGGGGGCGATAGAGTCTCCTTCAGATGTGTGCTAACGGCAGTAGAGAAAACTGACCGTAGAAGAAGACCGTTTATGCTAATGCTCACTATAGTTGTTTCCTTGTCACGCGTAAGAACAACGCCTAACATCAATTTCGTCTCGCTAGAAGCATTTGCGCTCTTGCTTCGAGTATATTTCTGGTGTATTTTCAGTTTAAAACCACACGTGTGATTTTTCCATTTATTAGTGAGGCGTGAAGTATGTGTAGAGGAATACAGAAGAAGATGAAGGCAAACTATTACATAAAAAGTATTTGAATGAAGTTTCACTTAACAAAAATACTATTTTGACATATTTACCGTACGGTTAACAGTTTTTTTGAGTGCACTAACGTGACTTTGCTAGCGTGTTCTGTGTCTCAAATGACGCACTATACATTATACAGTCAGCCATGTTGTTTATGAGTGTTTCAAGTGTACTATCGTCCCAAATTCAACACTAAACCTTTTTATACAACACGGAAACATTTGCTGTTTAACAGCTGACGGAAGTGACGATTCAAGCGCACGTGATGTGTTACCGCTAGCTTTAGCGCATTAGCCATTCACAGTTCAACATACACATTCACACAACGTGGGGTGATGGTAAAGTATGTAACATACATCTTTTAAGTTGCTGTTTTCACAGAACTTTCGCTAGTTGCTACATTCTCCATTATTTACAATTGATTTGTCAGACCAGCATTGTAGGCTGGTAACTCCGCCCCTTTCGCTATGTACGGCAAGCCATGAGTACTGAGTGCATTCCACACGCTGTTTTGAAGAAGTGCATCATCTGGGCACTCGTATTATACTTATTTTTGATGCACTGCAGAAGTGTGCGGTTTGGGACGCACTTTCTGATGTTAGCAAGCTGCTAAGCTAACAGCTCGAAACTCTTAGAAGCACAAAAATATACAGCACACACAGATATGAGGTGAAATACTGTATTTTCAATTCAACAAAAACATGTTCTATCAATATATTTCGATCACATTTCCGTCGTCTTGGATTAAGTTTGTTGCGGTGCATTCTCAGCAATGGATACATGTGATATACATGCGGCCATAAACAAAAAAGGTATCATAAATAGTGTTTTTTGTTTTGTATTATTGCACAGACTTGGGGTTAATGATTCAAACGAACCTCCGAAACTAAATATTCACCAATCATCCTGTTACATGTTGCCTAGGTAGGGAGCTCACTAGGTTTTGGAACAGAGCAACACATTTTCCATCGTTCAGCAAACGTTCATCATTATTACACAATAAACACAGAACATCCATTAAAACATTCCTAACACAAAACATCTCGTTACATTCATGATTTCTGTCCTCGTTTGGCCGTTAGATGTTTCTCCCGTCACGTCCGTGTTCTGCTTTCAGTCCTTCAAACACCTTCACACACGACTCGAACATACTGGTTAATGGCCAGTCACTTCTCCATTCTCTCATATAAGCAGTATCAAGCAAAAGACGCTGTTCTTATGCTGCGTTCGCTAATGTCAGAATTAGCATATTAGCTGAAAACTTGTTTAAAACATTAGTTTGTAAACACATAGATTACGCTACGTTAACACCTCTCATCCACAGCGGAAAGTGTTTTCCTCTACCGAAAACTTTAGTCACTGCTCTACTTTTGAAAACGACGACATTAGGAAACTGAAAACAGAGGTTTCAAACATATTAGTGTGGGCGTGGCCTAAGTTTGAAACTTAGCGAAGTCAATGGCTACATTTACATGTACACCAATACTCTGATATTGCAATAATCAGCGTGTGAGGAATAATTCGATTAAGATTTTTACATGATTTGGGCCAACCGCTTCAATCCCGTTTACATGCTACTTGCCATTACTCAGATTATTTGCTGAGAAATGTGAGGTTTTAATGCTTTTTTAAATTAATATTTATTTTTTTTACAAAAAACAACTTGTTTCAAACATGTCTCTTTAAATACAGCTTGGCATGAGGAAAATTAGTCAGTCAGTTTGTGAGTCTTTTTGAACAATTAATTAAAAGAACCACCTCATAAGAGTCATTTTCGACTACACTGGATGCGCTGTCTGTTTTGATTCACTTAAAAGAATCGGTTCGTAAGAGTCATTTTCGACTACACTGGATGCGCTGTCTGTTTTGATTCACTTAAAAGAATCGGTTCGTAAGAGTCATTTTCGACTACACTGGATGCGCTGTCTGTTTTGATTCACTTAAAAGAATCGGTTCGTAAGAGTCATTTTCGACTACACTGGATGCGCTGTCTGTTTTGATTCACTTAAAAGAATCGGTTCATTAAAGAGATATTTGTTTGTCAGACCACACTGGATGCACTGTCTGTTTTGATTCACTAAAAAGAATTGGTTCATAAGAGTCATTTTCGACTACACTGGATGCGCTGTCTGTTTTGATTCACTTAAAAGAATCATTTCATAGGAGTCATTTTCAACTAAACTGGATGTGCTGTCTGTTTTGATTCACTTAAAAGAATCATTTCATAAAAGAGTTATTTGTTTGTCGGACTACACTGGATGCACTGTCTGTTTTGATTTGATTGAATTGGCTCATAAGAGTCATTTGTGTGTGAATCGTAATACATGCGATGGATGTTGCAGAAACTCATTTCAAAGACGTGTTTCCTTCCTTCCCATTATTTCACGGCATATATTTTTATCTCCCCAACATTCAATTCAGACTGCAAACGGACATTCACAACTCGGGAAAATATGTTTTCTTTTGCCGTGGGGCTGTAGTCATGCACAAATGCTACATTTCATCTGTTTTTACGACAGCTAGCATTCATTGTCTGGCTGCATGTCTTAACATCAACAGGGGGTGTCTTAGTCTCTGTTACCTCACTCATAGTGTCAGTCCAGGGGTCGGAAAGAAAGCCATGCTTGGCCAGTCCTTTATTATACACCACAAGTTTCCCCTGTACTAAACTCCCAGTGCTGTTGCACTTCTTGGCCAGCGGGGGAGTTGGCGAACCCGGCGGGAGCAGAGAGGTCAAAGAGATGCTACTCAGATGATCCATTAACTGTTCATGACTACAAGGTCCTCCTGCTGAGATCCCAAATCCTGTGTCCTCATCAGAGCGGTCTGTGGACTCTCGTTGGATCCAGTTGGGGTTTGTGCAGCCATATCTGTGCTGGTTTCTCTGGCGCCCCCTAGCAGCCTGGAGGCTGCACACAGTTTGTGGTGCGTGTGATCTGTGTGTGAGTTCTGGAGAGGGCGTGGGGTTTTTGGAGTGTGGACAGATCGAGGGCAACGTCAGGTCTCCCGGAGGACAAACACTGACACTCAAACCCTCTTCTAGCATCATCTGCAGGCTGCTCACAGAACTACCTGAAGCAGAGTTACTATGAGACGTGTTCTGCAAGAAACCACATGAGAGATATCACAGGAAAGAGAAACAAACTGACATCACATCATAGACAGAACAAACAGGGCTTTGTGTTGTCAGTTGTGCAATCTCCTCAAGGAAGTGCCGCTGACATTATTAAACATGCCTTATGCAGTAACATAGATGACTTTGAAGGTAGAAAATACCACAGCTTTACATTTATAAGGTGTATATGTAATTTGAGGGTAAATAATATCATAGAAATCCCCATGGAAACAACCAACAAATGAGTTAACATTGGTTAATGCGTTCAGTATAATAAACAAAACTATTTTTAGAAAATGTTTTATGTATTTATTAGGGCTGTCAATCGATTAAAATTTTTAATCAAATTAATTACATGGTGTCCCGATGAATTAATCGCGATTAATCGCATATACATATATTTGCTGTGAACGTCCCTCATATAACAATAATTCAATATATAATGTTGAAATAATTATATATATATATATATATATATATATATATATATATATATATATATATAAAATTAAAAATATTCAGGTAATTAAAATGCATGACATTCTTGTGGCAGAAGAGTTCATTATTAATAAGACAAAAAACGGCTTTAGAATACAATGTATTGTTTACTATCATATTATTGATCATAAGTCAATCATTGACACACAGTTCACAGTAATCCATTACACAATTTATTTATCAATCAGTTGGAGATTTATTATGAGGGCTTGTTTAAGGATGAACACCTGCGTCAGATATTTACCAGGGGTGCACATAGTACACAATACTACAGATATATTTGACAATAATGCCGAGACATTATATTCATCACATAGTGCTTTTCAATGCTCTGGAGTTGTTGGAGGTACAAACAGTATTTAAATAATATTTCAAGTCTTTACAAAAAATTGCAAATAGTGGCTTTATAGACAAATTTACACTTATGTATAAAAATCTTGCCAAGAAAAATAAACAGATTAATCAGAAAATATTCACTTTTTAAATGATCAAAACTGTGCTCTATAAAGACATTTTATTTGGTTTTCAAAGTAAAACTAGTTAAAATAGAGGTACGTGCAAACAAACAACATTTCCTCCAATACTACAGCATCTCAACAAGGTGAGGGGCAGATTCATCTCCAGCATTACAGAAGGAGCAAAGTGGATCTATTTCAGGAACATGTTTCTTAAATTAAGATTAACGGGGTAAAAACGGTGTAACAGTTTAAAGAACACCTCCGTAACCTTGTTGGTAATTATTAGAGATGCACCGATCGACCAGCCAGGGACCGGAATCGGCCGGTTTTCCACATGCTCGGCCCCGGACCGGTAACCGGTAACGTCTTTCCGATTCCGAGCCGGTCCGTTTTGTTGCCAGCAGCACAGGCAATAACGTCACAGCCGCATGGAAACATGTCATTGGCGTGGAAGATCTTCACTGGGAGTGAAAAATACATGAATTTGCAATTTGTTATATTTGTACAGCTAAAGTAAACCTCGGGGGAACCACCACAATAACGTTCGGAACAACAAACCTAATTAGACACTTAAAACACCCTCACCCAGCTGAAAATACCGCTTTTAAAAAAGAAGCTAAAAAAGTTAAGCAGCTAAAGCTAGCCAGAGCTCAGAGCCAGCCAGAAGTCAGCATCCTCTCCTATATTTCCTTGGTATGATCAGCGAAAAGATCAAAGGAATTATGAGGAAAATTATGGAATTCATGGCCCTGGATGACCAGCAGTTCTCTGAACTTCCCGCGTCTACGGCCTGCGCAGATTTCAACAGCGCAGAAATGTGTATGATGTGTCGATTGTGTGAGTTTGATGCGTTTCATACAAGATCTGGCAACTGGACAACCTTGGAATAATATATTGATGTAATTATTCATATAACGTGGTTTGGGCCGTACAAATTACGGGAGTTTCCTGGGAGAAATAACAAAACTGGAGGGGGGCGGGAGATGGGTGTGAAATATGGGAGACTCCCGGGAATAACGGGGGTGAGTGACGACAGGTGTGGTTACAAGCCGATCCCGAAGCAGCGATCAGTTTCACCTCTGATATTTGGGATCTAACGTCACTTAATGTCAATGTGGAGTGTATTGGACACTTCAGTTTTGGCTTGTAATATTTGGAATTGTTTTGTTAGACGAGTAAAAAAGAGAAAAAGGTCCATTTATAAAAATATGTTTTGTTCTATAAACTCATTTGCAGTTAATTGTTATTTCTGCCTCTTTCCAGTCACAGACACTTTATATATCACAAGTCAGAGAACATCCTGGAACTTTGTTTGGGGGAAATTGTAACGTTTAATCATTTATTTTATTATGAAAATTACATTTTGCATGGAAGAAAGGTCGATTTTGTTTGTATATGTGGTCAATAATAGTTCTTAGAAAGAAAATCGGAAAAAATCGGTATCGGCAGGTCACACTTGGAGAAAAAACGGAATCGGCCAAGAAAATTGCAATCGGTGCATCTCTAGTAATTATATATTTGTAAGGTAAAGACCAAACGACCTGCGTCAGACATGCTTGTGTCGCGTCTCGGGTGCGTTGCATCATAAACATACATTTTTAGGTCACTGTGTCAAGTTAAATATAGTTTAATACTTACAACACATCTTGAGATCCCTTAGTTCAGATTTGTGCTCCATCAAGTGTTTTGAACATAAGAATGTAACACATGTTTGTGTTGTTCTGCTGAAGTGTTTCTTCACTGTATAAACTGTGTGTTGCTCATACAGCTGAAGTGTCACTTACTGCCCCCTGGAGTAAACAGGTGGTACTGCAAGCTTGCGATTAAATGCGTAATTTTTTTTAATGAGTTAATTTTTGTAAAATTAATCGTGCGTTATTAACGCGTTAAATCAACAGCCCTAGTATTTATGCAACATAGAAAGTATAAAGCAAATAACATAAAACATATATATTTTGTAACTTTTTGTTAAAAAAAGTGAAAACTGAAAGATTGGATTTTGTTATATTTAAAAAAAGAAAGAAAAAAAAGTATTTTTTAAATAATTTTTTTAATATCTATTTTCGATCAGATTATCGGGTAGGGTGCACAAAATGTTTTCTTCTTTCAAAAGGGGGCGTGACCAATAAAAATGTTGAGATCCACTGTGTTACCATAAACACCCTTAATGTAAAGTTTTACCCACAATTTAAACACTATTTCCTTCTATTTATATTAACTATGTAATATGAACTAAAGTTCAAAGTTTTATAAAAATGTAGTTAATCACTGCTGTCTGTAGGCCACTTTCTAGTTTTATTAGTTTGAACTTACTTTACATATATGTTTAATTTAATGCCACTCAAATTATATTTATTGGGAACTTCTGATGGCAGAATTAAATAATATCATCTGATTATTTATTTTAAAATATTTTATTCTTTAAATAGCTTAAATGCACTTAGTTACTTTAAGCTTTATATATATATATATATATATATAGGAGTAGCTTGACTGTAGTTGAACTTAAAGTTATGAGTAGCTTGTAAAAGTTACAATTTAAAAGTAGCTTCAGCAACACTGCCGACCAGCTGTCTGATGAATATTGCACACAAAAACAGCCCTTTTCATCCTTTTGATTTACTAATATATAAAACAGCACTCATCATGTTTTGGGTGTGTAGCCTGCATTCAGATTATGGCATGCATAAACCCCAGATGAAATAAGTGTTTTTAGCCAATTCTATTAATCGTAATGAATCACAAATATAACACAAAGAGAATTAATCAACAGTAAATATTTGTGTCATACCTGTGAGCTCACGACCCTGCTGTTGGCCCCTGATGACCTGAGAGAAGCCCAGGATACTGGAGATGCATGTCTGGATCCCACCTGAGCCGCACCAGTCGCTGGACTCACCTGAGGAGTCGGGTGGAAGAACTCGTCTGGCAGATGAAAGAGAGGTGAAGATGTGTGGCCGTCTCGTCGGCTCCCATCTGACAAACACAAACAGCCAGACATCATCTCTGCTGGAGGCTCTGATGGCAGCAGCATCAGTTCTTTAAAGCTTTTGAAACACATTCACTCTTTACCCTGATGGGAAAACCATGATGGCTGATTTGTTACTGATCGAACATCTAGACCAGGATGGGGTTGTCCCAGCAGGGTAACAGCTCTTGGTTCCTGATGTTTAACAGTAAAGAACACACAGACAGTATCTGACCTCTGCGCTGACCCGAATCAAGCTGCCCGTTCTGTCTGTCTCTCTCTAAACTGCATGTCTCACTCTCAGGGAGAGATCTTCTGCAAAGACCGTCGTCTTCTGAGCTGTGGGAGTCACTGCTGCCCTCATCCTCCTGTCCACACACACAGAGAGATGCACGCTTGTGTGTGAGTGCTGTGATTCCACACAGTTGACATGGACTTCAAGGAATATTCCGGGTTCTCAGCATTTGTGGCATAATGTTGGTTATCAAAAAAATGCATAATGATAATAATAATAAATTGTCACACACACACACACACACACGCACACACTCACACACACACACTCACACTCACACACTCACTCACACACACACACTCACACACACACACACACACTCTCTCTCACACACACACTCAAACTCACACACTCACACACACACACTCTCAAACACACACTCTCACACACACACACACTCTCACACACACACACACTCTCTCACACACACACTGTCACACACACACACACAAACACACTCTCACACACACTCTCTCTCACACACACTCTCACACACTCTCTCATACACACACACACACTCTCTCACACACACACACAAACACACACACACAAACAAACACACACACACACACACGCACACACACACACACACACACACACACCTTATAGCCTCTGTCCAGCTGCTGGGACACACTGTGCTCATCTAGGCTGATGTCATCGGCCAGCGCCGGCGATGAGGATTTATCTGAGAGCTGTTCTGACATCAGAGACATCTGCTCGACCTCCGCCAACTGAATCTACAACACAACACCACATTAAACTTGTCCTGGGTAAAACTCAGATTAAGACTGAGGGGCTGTTCACACATCAAGACAAAGTGAAACAGAATCAGAGAATTCACTCCCATTATATCCAGTTAACTGCTGATAATGTACACAATCAACACACTAGAGATGCTTCAGAACCTCTGATTGGTTCATTGTTTTGATCGGACTCAAAAGGTTTTATTTGAAAACATGATGCTCATGGCAAAAGACGCTAAACAGCAAGACACAACGTCAAGGCTTTGTCCTGTTTGAACGGACCCTTTGAGATTTTACATTTCATAATATTTTATCAACACTTTATGAAAAGGTTCAGACAACAGATTCAGGTGTAAATCAAGGAGATTCGAGTCTTTGTGCTTCAACCTCCTGACTCAAACATGTTGAGTGATCCAAACATCATCTGCAGCCTGAAACTGAACTTTTGATCAGATTTTAGGAGTGAACGCACTTAACTGCATAGAGAGATATAGGATGCTCCCTTGCTCCCTATTTAGTGCATTACTTAACCTCCAGTGTGCTGTCTGTCTGCACTGGTCTCAGAACAGTTATAGGAGAGCTATAGGATGCTCCCTTGCTCCCTATTTAGTGCATGACTTAACCTCCAGTGTGCTGCCTGTCTGCACTGGTCTCAGAACAGTTATAGGAGAGCTATAGGATGCTCCCTTGCTCCCTATTTAGTGCATGACTTAACCTCCAGTGTGCTGTCTGTCTGCACTGGTCTCAGAACAGTTATAGGAGTGCTATAGGATGCTCCCTTGCTCCCTATTTAGTGCATGACTTAACCTCCAGTGTGCTGTCTGTCTGCACTGGTCTCAGAACAGTTATAGGAGAGCTATAGGATACTTCCTTGCTCCCTATTTAGTGCATGACTTAACCTCTAGTGTGCTGTCTGTCTGCACTGGTCTCAGAACAGTTATAGGAGAGCTATAGGATGATCCCTTGCTCCCTATTTAGTGCATTACTTAACCTCCAGTGTGCTGTCTGTCTGCACTGGTCTCAGAACAGTTATAGGAGAGATATAGGATGCTCCCTTGCTCCCTATTTAGTGCATTACTTAACCTCCAGTGTGCTGTCTGTCTGCACTGGTCTCAGAACAGTTATAGGAGAGATATAGGATGCTCCCTTGCTCCCTATTTAGTGCATGACTTAACCTCTAGTGTGCTGTCTGTCTGCACTGGTCTCAGAACAGTTATAGGAGAGCTATAGGATGATCCCTTGCTCCCTATTTAGTGCATGACTTAACCTCCAGTGTGCTGTCTGTCTGCACTGGTCTCAGAACAGTGTGAAATGCATCTTATTTTCATCATAACTCCATATAAACGTCTGAAAGACACATTTATCAGTTTTTGGATGAACACATGTATTCTCAATGTGATAATGACAGTAAATATAGGATTTCTAAGGGAAAAACATGATAAATCGCTCGAAATGTATAAATGGCATATCGGATGAAACTAGAGTTTTAATGTAAAAACTTAATTAGGCTTCTTACCAGATGTTGTTTTGTTTCTGTTTCTCTCAAAGACAAACTCCGCTGTGATCAGCGCCATGTTGTTTTGTCACATGACTCGTTAAACTAAAAGTTTAACCCTTTCCTGACAGCACAGTGTGTTCTGAACTGAGATCAGTCGGTTTAAATTCATTTAGTAAATCTCACGTGTCACATGCATTTTCCATGATCACTGAGTTCAGGATTTGTTTTGAGCAGAATTGATTTAGTTTATTTTGAACCCTGTTCTGTGCAAACATGCTCATCCCACGTGTCTTCACTCAGTCTGGTGTCAGTTTGTGAATCCGCTGATCTTCACTGATCTCAGTCATATGGACACTCTGTTCAGACTCTGAAACTGATGCTCATTAGCATATCATCTGCATATATTTACATTTAGATCTGCCAGAATGACTCACACATTTGCACAGAAATGTCATGATATTAGCTGAAAATAAATATTTGCTAGTTTTTTTGGGAATTTCACCAAAACACGTCTAGCTCTTATTTCACTAAATAAGTAAATACATAATTAAATAATATCATGAATAGAAAAGAAGCCAATTCTTTTGCACCGTGACATTATTGTCAGGACAGTTAAGCACATTTTCCCTCCAAATTCTCAGTATTTTAATGCAAAAATCTCATTGTCATTATGAATGCATCGAGACATCAAGTTTTTTTAACAAATAATAGTCTTTGATAATATCTATATATCCAAATTCATACCTTAATATATAGAAATGAAGTTTGTGACAATATTAGTCTACAGTGACCAGACAGCATGTGTGGATCGCAGGAACCATCGACTCGTTAGGGGGAGAAAGTCCCCAATTGTTTTCGTTCTGTCTTCTTCTGCTCTTGAGTCTATGGCATCCCATAGAACCGCTTGTGGGAAAGTTATGAAATTTGGCACACAGATAGAGGACAGTCATGTGTGTTACCACAGCAAATTTGGCATCTCTACCTCAAACCCTCTAGCGCCACCAACTGCCCAAATTTGCAAACATGAACTCACGTTTATGTTAATAACTTTTGAACCGTGAGTCCCAGAAACAAAATTATTTTTTCATCTGATTCCTTGGCTCAAGTCGATTCGCCACTTTTTCGAACTTGTCCTTGGCCGTTTGTCCGATTTCCTCTAAAATTGACCTGCATCATCTAGAAGCACTCACGACAAAAATATATTCACAGAATTTTGATACACCATACCGTTTTTGAATAGCACTTCAATGAATTCGAGGAAGAACGTGCAAAATTGAACTTGAGGCTGTATCTCCACAATGCTTTGAGGGATTGAGATGGAACAGTTTGTCTCATTAGATTCAGTGGGATATAGCGAGTCCAACGATATGAAATATTCCTATGTCTGCAATTTTGGACGTCGGCCATTTTGAATTTAGACATAAAATGCTGTATTTTAGGAACGACTTGGTGTGTAGTTACAAAACTCTGTATGTGTCTTTGGCACCATGCTCTGAAGGGACTCAAAAGGTTTTGGGACAGTGCCACCTTGTGGTCAAAAATGATAATGCTATTTCTAAAAATGCTAATAGCTATTGACTCCTTTTGCCTACTGTCATGAGACTGGTCTTGATATATTACGTCTTTCATGCCAAGATCAATGATACCATTTATGTCATGATCGAGCAAACTTTCTGTCCGCCATTTTTAAATGTTTTGAAAACCTACGTTTTCAAACTCCTCCTAGACCGTTTGTCTGGTTTGCACAAAAATTGGCCTGCATCATCTAGAGGCACTCATGACAAAAATATTTTTGCAAAATATTGATAAACCATACCGTTATCGAATGACGCTTCAACGAATTCGGCGAATAATGCACAAAATTTTACTTGAGCTTGTATCTCCACAATGCTTTGATGGATTGGGACGAAACTTGGTCCGTATTATCAAAATTAGGCCTTGAGGTTACCTGCATTGATTTGGCGCACTGCCCCCTACGAAAAATGGCAATTTTGTCTTATAACTCTTGAACGCTTTCCTGTATTATAACCATCATACTCAGATACTACCTGAGCAGTTTCAGAACAGCGCCACATACTGGACAAAATTCTAAGAAGAAGCTATTTTTAGTCATTTTTAAAATAAATAGATTCTTTATGATTGAATCATTACTTTTTCTAACTCCTCATACACAGTTCATCAGACTGAAACATGTCAAATGAACATAATTTCGTAGGTGTGTGTTTACCTCTCCTGAATTGCTCCTGTCGTCTCGTCTGATTGGAGGAGAGCAGTAATGATGAAACACTGATCCTGATAGATTATCAATCATGTGCATTTCACCATCCAATGAATCCTTCATCAGCAGCGACACACTCTCCAACCACAGGCTCTCCTGTCACACACACACACACACACACACACACACACACACACAAACACACAAGTTTCTCACAAAAGATTCTCTTTGACATTTTGTCATTTCATTGTGGGTCATTTCATAAATTTGTTCTTTATTATTGAATACTTTTGTTGCTGAGGTCCACTTATAATTTTAGTTTTACTTAAGTTTTTTTTTTGTTGCCAAAAATGAACCGTATTGAGCTGCGGGTTTGCTGCTGGCTTCAGTAAAGTTTGGAAAGGCTTCATCCTTCAACAACAGCACATTTATTCTCTCTCTCTCTGTGTGTGTGTGTGTGTGTGTGTGTGTGTGGTGACCGTGAGGTGATGTATGTCAGTGTTCAGTGAACTGTGTCTCACAGCGGTAACAGTCATTCAAGCATGTTCAACTCTGACTGATGCGTTCTGCTCCTGCAGCGCTATGTGGATCTCATCGATCCGTCAGGACTGTAGAACTCTGGATCTGACCCGACCGTTACCTGTCTACACCATCCATCACTCTCAATCCACACTCTTATATCATGTGTCTGTGAAAGACTCAGATTACAACAGCACGACAACATCCACTGTGACAATTATTAATAGGAAACATGAATTATACGTCTGTCTGTAAGTAAGCAAGCAAGTAAGGAAGAAGTAGTTAGGAAAGAAGGAAGGAAGTAGTGAGGAAGTAGTAAGTAAGGAAAGAAGGAAGGATGTAGTGAGGAAGGAAGGATGGAAGGAAGGAGTAAGGATGGAAAGTAGGAAGTAGTGAGGAAAGAAGGAAGGAGTAAGGATGGAAAGAAGGAAGGAAGTAGTGAGGAAAGATGAAAGGAAGTCATAAGGAAGCAGTAAGGAAGGAAAGAAGGAAGTAGTAAGGAAAGATGAAAGGAAGTAGGGAGGAAGTAGTTAGGAAATGAGGAAGGAAGTAGTGAGGAAGAAGTAAGGAAAGATGGAAAGAGGGAAGTAGTGAGGAAAAAGTAGTAAGGAAGGAAATAAGGAGGAAGGAAGGAAGGAGGAAGTAGTAAGTACTGGAGGGAGGGAAGGTAGGATGGAAGGAAGTAGTGAGGGAGGAACTTAGGAAGGATGGAAGAAGGAAGTAATAAGGAAGGAAGTAGTAAGGAAGGAAAGAAATAAGGAAGTAAGTTCCAGAAGTAAGGAAGGAAGGAAGTGCAGTGATGATGTCTTGGCTTAGTGTTGAGTTTGCATTCACTATTTGAATTCAGATTCATTCGGACTCGGCTGTTGTAGACTCGGGTCGGGACACAGTTTTCTATGAATCCAACTAAAGCCTCTTTCTACTTGAATGGTGAAAGACCAAAACATCCAAAACAATTGGTCAAGATTACGATAAAATATCGAACAGTATTTAAAAGAGCAGTTAAATCTGACAACAACAGTATGATAAATGATGCTCCTTTACCTCAGATCACATTAAAGAAGGCAATTGTTCAGGCTGGTCCAGCTAATATGTGTGTATGTAAAAGGTGGTTGGCTCCTTTACCAGTAAAGCAGGACATTCTTTTCTACATCATCATATTGGGCGTTCCAGATTCTCTGTGTCGGGCTAAACAGTCTTTGATTTGATCTGATCATTAAAAGTCAGTCAGTGTGCATCTACAGAACTGAATGACACACTGATGCTGCTTCAGTGCGAGTGTGTGTGATTTACTGCGGACAGATTGTTTTGTCTTTCAGCTCTAAAATCATTTCCTCTGATGACTCACAACACACACACACACAGCCGGAGACCCGTTCAATGTCAGAAAGGAAATTTACAATTATTCAGTGTGATGCGTTGTGTAAGAGTTTCATGCCCGCTGTCCTGCTTCCACAATAAAAGCACTTTCAGAGAGATTATAAATGGATATTACCGGAACAACATTTACACAATGATTGCAGTAGTTCACATAAACATGAAAATATTGCCATCATTTTCTCACCTTCATGTCGTTCCAAAACAATATGACTTTCTTTCTGTGGTGGACACAAAACGAGATGTTTATCTTTTGAGATGAGTCACTATTCACTTTCTTCAAATCTTCCAGATGGTGACTGAAGGTGTCCTTTTGACTAACGTCTCCTTTTGTGTTCCACAGAAGAATCGTGACAGAAATGTCTTTTTTTTGGGGAGGTGAAATATTACTTTAAGTCCCACACCAGGGGCGGAGCTAAGGGGTGGGCAGTGGTGGCCGTGGCCTGGCCACCCCACTCGCAATTGCAGTTTTGGTAATTTTTTGGCATAATTTAGTTCTTTAGAGGTGAAATCATCTCAGTACAAATATACAAACTTAACATGTGCGCACCTCTCTGTCCCGGGTGTCAACCCACCCCTATAAAAATGCTACCCGAACATTTCTCTGCCACCACAGACTGATTGCTTGCCAGTGCCCGGAGACCCCTTTGAAAAACTCCTGGCTCCGCCCCCTGGTCCCACACAGAAGTGTCACGGCATTAGTGATAAAATGCACAAATTAAAAACGTTGCGGTTTAATTGTATGAAGATTAGAGATTTAGAGAATCTCTGAATATAAAAACTAAAGACTTGAAATATTGTATTGATTTAAGTGTGATTTAGTGCCCAAATACTTTTGGGTTATAAAAGGAGGCATCACCTGTGCCGGTGAGTAGAGTTTCCTCTGGTGCGTGTCGTGTGTTGTTCGGTGTATTGTTAATGTGCTCTGGTTCGGCTGCGTGTGGACCGCCGCCATCGCCGCACGTCTGTTCACGCAGTTTCCTGCGGGTCTCTCAGCCCCATCAGCACTGGCGAGACGGTCGAGTCGCCCCAGACAGCACAGGCCGCCCTGCGCCAGCTCCAGCTCGATCTCAGCATCCATCTCTGCGTCCTCCTGCGCTTCTTTATTGGAGTCGTCCAAGTGTTTCATCAGAACGGCCACAACCACGTTAATCAGCACAAACTGAGCCGTCAACACGAAGCTCACGAAGTACATGGGCGAGATGATCTGCAGGCTGGAGTTACACGAGTAGCTGTCGCCCGGCGGACACTCACGCAACGTGTCCTGAGATGAGAGAAAGAAAGATTTCTAATTTAACTGTGTCTGACACCGACTCATGCAATACTCCATTTAACGGGCTACAAACGTTTTAACCAATTAGTAACGTAAACGAGAGAGAAGAGCTATGATTAGCAAGGACAAAACCTCAGAAATAAATCAGACTGTATCAGGTCATGTTTGGTTAATATAAACATCTGTACCTTCATGATGCCGTTCCAGTTATCTCCTGTAGACACCTGGAACAGCGTGAGGAACGCCATACCGAAGTTCTCAAAGGTAGCATGACGACTCATTCCTTCACACGGGTATTCCACGTTACACACTGACATACATCACACAGATCAGAGACAGTAAAGAGTGAGATGGAGGAGTGACTCCCAGGACTTGTGATTCAGTAATGAGTCATTTAGACCCGTTTGTGAACCATTTCAGCTAATTCCTTGAACAGAACCGACTCAAAAGGAACCATCTCTACAAAACAGCAAAATTAGCTGATGAAATAGTTTAGAACAGAACAAATGTAAAACTTTCCATGACCTTTGAGATTTTATTAACCCTTTAAGCTCGGACAGGAAGAAAAAAATATAATTGTCAAAATATATGAATAACTCCAGTCTTGAGTAACACAAAATAAGTTTTGTTTGAAAGTTTAGAAGCTCGACTTTATAATGCATGTAGATATTATGACCAAAACTGAACGAGTGCTTTGACATTTACAGACAAATCAGAAGTGTTCGTTTATAAATTAAATAAAACATATTGCACTGCACATATTATTACAATCAGTAAAAACATCAAACTGATCTAATGTGTCACATGTTGTTGGAAAGATCTTAAAGAGTAAAATACAACCAGACTATTTGTTTTACTCACAGATGAAAATATAGCGAGTAACAGCTAAATATGTGTGTTTGACTGTTATGTTGGTGTTGCAGAACATAAAATCTCACATATCATTATTTAGAGTCTGTGATTATCTTTCAATCGAGTCCACACACAAGATAATCAGATGTATAGATCATTAGATAATCCACATGAAGCACAATGTTACATATGACCACCAGGAGATGGCGCCAAATACATGACACAGACTCAATGATGACTCAAATGACACAGAATGAAACTGAATGAGGTGATTATCTTTCAAACGAGTCCACACACAAGATAATCAGATGTATCGATCATTAGATAATCCACATGAAGCACAATGTTACATATGACCACCAGGAGATGGCGCCAAATACATGACACAGACTCAATGATGACTCAAATGACACAGAATGAAACTCATTCTGTGAAATCTCATGACTAAAATCATGTCTGCATGCTATGCAAACCTTTAGTCATTGTTGTGTTTGCATGTGTAATTAGTTCTTATGTACAATTATTATCTTTTATTTGTTTGGAGATGTTTTTGGACACATGATCAATTATATTTGTAATGTTGGAACTTTTGATTGATTTGCCGTATCAACACAAACATATTTCTCAGATGCAGTTGACATGATTGTCAGTTTTTCTGAGCCACTTTCTTTACAACCAGAGATGTATAATATCTTCAGCAGTTTATTTGGCCGAGAGTCTCAGAATGTATCATAATCCATATCAGTAAAAAACATTCCTTACACTGTGAACACTTCACCATCCTTGCTTTATTATTTTATTTGAGTTATTATTGAGTTATAAGCCTTTAATTTTGGGGTATGCCACTGAAACAGGACATCTTTAAAAACCCAGTCAGAGCTTAAAGGATTAAATTCAATTCAACAATACCTATTTTTCACTAAATATCGTCTAAACTACAATAACAGCATCTCACACCTTGAAAACAACAGTAAGAACCATTTTGGCAAAAAAATATACAAATTAAATCTCATGTTTGTCATAGAAAAATGGCAACATTACAAAATGCAACCTTTTTATGTTATTCACACAACATTCAGCTAATCATATATAAATACTCCAAATTAATTTCACCGTAGCCTTGTTAAAACTGCTCACAACAGTCAAAGCATTTGTACGTTTACTGAATTATTAACTGTGGTGAAATTTAGAAAAGTTCTCTAAAATTCACCTCAAATCAAAATGTGCATAGAAATGATGGTTTTAGTCATTACAATTAATTATAATTAGGAGTAAAAATTTAAATGCATCATCAATAGGCCTTTCAACATTAATCATGTTCAGGATATGCATAATAGATATTGACAAATTAATCTGAACTAAAATACTTCATTTTAATTACTACAAGTCAAAGTAATATTGTTTATATCAGTAATTACATTTGCACATTTGCACTAGTTAAAAACGTTAATTCCAGATATACAAATGACATCATTAATAGCAGAAATTCACATTGTTGATATCAAAAAATGAGCATCAACTAATAAAATCCACCGCTGCATTTTCACAATGATCTGTTATTTCACTCTCGCTCAAGATCGCAATTATAGATATCTCAACATAATTTCTTACTAGATAAAATTCCAATTTCACATATATCAGCTATGAACTTTTTATTAGTAAAAATTATTTGTATGAATTTTTAGATTAATAATTACATTACAAATTTTTCTCACTCAAGTTTAACAGCTCACCATTTTGGTCCCATCTTTTAAAAAAGTCTAAATAATATTGTATGTGTTTATAATCTTTTGATAAATAGATTTTTTTTTTGCTGTCCTCGATTTGTAAACATGTCATTTTGGTTCTGTTCACACTGAAAGGTCTCATTTTATTCCACTTGATGGCAAGTAATAGAAAAAATACATTATACAGATGTGAACTGTAGGTGGCGCTCTAACACATTTCACCCCTCACAGATGTGAACTGTAGGTGGCGCTCTAACACGTTCCATCACAATACACAGATGTGAACTGTAGGTGGCGCTCTAACACGTTCCATCACAATATACAGATGTGAACTGTAGGTGGCGCTCTAACACATTCCATCACAATACACAGATGTGAACTGTAGGGGGAGCTCTAACACATTCCATCACAATACACAGATGTGAACTATAGGTGGCGCTCTAACACATTCCATCACAATACACAGATGTGAACTATAGGTGGCGCTCTAACACATTTCACCCCTCACAGATGTGAACTGTAGGTGGCGCTCTAACACATTTCACCCCTCACAGATGTGAACTGTAGGTGGCGCTCTAACACATTTCACCCCTCACAGATGTGAACTGTAGGTGGCGCTCTAACACATTTCACCCCTCACAGATGTGAACTGTAGGTGGCGCTCTAACACATTCCATCACAATACACAGATGTGAACTGTAGGTGGCGCTCTAACACATTTCACCCCTCACAGATGTGAACTGTAGGTGGCGCTCTAACACATTCCATCACAATACACAGATGTGAACTGTAGGTGGCGCTCTAACACATTTCACCCCTCACAGATGTGAACTGTAGGTGGCGCTCTAACACATTCCATCACAATACACAGATGTGAACTGTAGGTGGCGCTCTAACACATTTCACCCCTCACAGATGTGAACTGTAGGTGGCGCTCTAACACATTCCATCACAATACACAGATGTGAACTATAGGTGGCGCTCTAACACATTCCATCACAATACACAGATGTGAACTATAGGTGGCGCTCTAACACATTTCACCCCTCACAGATGTGAACTGTAGGTGGCGCTCTAACACATTTCACCCCTCACAGATGTGAACTGTAGGTGGCGCTCTAACACATTTCACCCCTCACAGATGTGAACTGTAGGTGGCGCTCTAACACATTTCACCCCTCACAGATGTGAACTGTAGGTGGCGCTCTAACACATTTCACCCCTCACAGATGTGAACTGTAGGTGGCGCTCTAACACATTTCACCCCTCACAGATGTGAACTGTAGGTGGCGCTCTAACACATTTCACCCCTCACAGATGTGAACTGTAGGTGGCGCTCTAACACATTCCATCACAATACACAGATGTGAACTGTAGGTGGCGCTCTAACACATTTCACCCCTCACAGATGTGAACTGTAGGTGGCGCTCTAACACATTCCATCACAATACACAGATGTGAACTATAGGTGGCGCTCTAACACATTCCATCACAATACACAGATGTGAACTATAGGTGGCGCTCTAACACATTTCACCCCTCACAGATGTGAACTGTAGGTGGCGCTCTAACACATTTCACCCCTCACAGATGTGAACTGTAGGTGGCGCTCTAACACATTTCACCCCTCACAGATGTGAACTGTAGGTGGCGCTCTAACACATTTCACCCCTCACAGATGTGAACTGTAGGTGGCGCTCTAACACATTTCACCCCTCACAGATGTGAACTGTAGGTGGCGCTCTAACACATTTCACCCCTCACAGATGTGAACTGTAGGTGGCGCTCTAACACATTCCATCACAATACACAGATGTGAACTGTAGGTGGCGCTCTAACACATTCCATCACATTATACAGATGTGAACTGTAGGTGGCGCTCTAACACACTCCATCACATTATACAGATGTGAACTGTAGGTGGAGCTCTAACACATTTCACCCCTCACAGATGTGCTCGTCCATAGACATTCAGTCTAATGTTCAGTTCAAGCAACACCCTCATTATTACATTGAATATCTCGGCCTCTGAGTGGACTACAAGCTCAATCTAGGGGTCATTAGAAATTTGAGATCCTCCCCTTTTATCATCAGTAGTCAATAACTTATATTTTACTGATGATTTGTTTAGGATTCTTTTCCTGCTGGATGGCATATTTTGTTCTGGGCATCTAAGATATAACATTAAATTTGAATTTGAATATTCAGCCAAGCAAGCTCACAGACAAGTAAAAAAAATGCCTATTATTATTATTTTATATTTAAAAAACTGCCTAAGGTAAAAGCAGATATAAAGTTTTTGGCTACTTGGGGCCACAGTTACAGCAGCAGTTATCAGAGCATAAAAGACATGTTTGTATTTGATGTTGTACAGAAATCATATTTCACTTTGTGATTCTTTTGAAAATCTTTAGAACTGTGATATTAAGGCAAAATAATAAACTGTGCTGTCACATTCCTCATAATAAGAGCTTTCATTTGATATATGACTTCTCCAATCATGTGCCATATGAAGGAGTTTTATTTTCATATAAATATGTTTACCTCATTACCTCCAGGGGGCGCTAATTTTCACCAAGAAAGTTTTCAGGCCTTATTTTGTTCCTTTAAGTAACATAAATGTAAAGTGATGTCATCTCTAAAATAAATTACATTCCAAGCTTTCAAATGATACCACGTATGCCTGACTTACGTATACGGAGACTTAAACATTTTAAACGTAAACTTTTTTTGTGATATAGCGCCCCCCTTTGGACCCGCCGGTGGCTCCATAGAGTTTAAGGCTATCTTACAATTACAATCACATTATAAATATCTATTATAAATATAAACTAGTAACAATGCAATTACTGATTCCATTTTTGATAATGAATGTGTAAAAGCCGAATCGTTCCTATTCATCATTCACTTCCTGCACATGATTAACTGAGGAAAGTGCTGGCGGCAGTAACGAACAGTGCTGAACGATTGAAAGGTGTTTTAGACTGAAGCTTCTCACCCAGTTCTCCAAACAGCTCGACGCCGAGCGCAGCGTAGATGAAGAACAACAAGACGAAGAGTAAACCCAGATTCCCCACCTGAAAACCAGACAAATCCACGTCAAAACCAGACAACACTGGAACATGACATGAGACGTGACATTGTGCATGATTGTGCTGGTGTTCAGTCACTGTAGATTGTTTGTGTTGGTGGAGCTCATTTAAAGCATCAAACCTGCCGTCGACTCTGAACATGAAGTTATTGAATGCAGTAAATGAGGTTTGGTGCGCTCACAGTGTGTGATTAGACTCGTACGCTATATTGTTTACAGTATATTCAATGTTACTGCACTTCCATTAGAAGAGGCAGAACCGCATCTGAGCCCACAGACAGACGGACTGATGTGTCTCCTCTGTGTTTGCACTGAAGGAAGTGATGTGAATGTATGCGTGTAAATAAACATATAAAAAGGAGGAAAAACTCAAATGCAATACGTCGGCTATCAGCACAGCCCTAATGCAAATGCAGTATTTTTATATATATATAAAAAATGCATTTATTTCATATGTATGTATCTTAAAGAACTACACTGGTGTTGGCAGTGACAGTTCACAGTTAATTCTATATTTAATTTCATTCTGTTGGAATGTGAATAACTTTGAAATGAGTCGCCTTCAAATAAATACAAATAAATGTGTATTTACAAGCAGATAAACACACCACTGAAGGAGGAATCGGAGCTATATTTATAATATAAAGTGTGACATTAAACATTCGGCCTGAGAGTGTTCAACAGAACAAACACTCGTCTGCATCGTCGGGACACTTCAGAGCTCCTCTGACCTTCAGACTGATCAAATGAACACTTGTGCACTTATTAATAGAGAACTCTGCTCCATTTCATGGGTCAAATTTGACCTACAACATCAAATGTGGAAACCCTAAAATAAATACAAAAATCATCATCTTCACTGCAATAAAAAACATTAAATTCATGCGTTTCTTTTAGGATTTTAAGGTATTGTTGAACATCGTTTACCTCTAAATTAATACATTTCTCCATTTATGTTCAAATGACATATGCACATTTTATGTTCATTTTTGCATATGTCAAATTTCACTAATAATTTCACTAAAAACTCTTCATTACAGCTAACTTTAAGATTGTGAAAACATGAAAAAAAAAATAATAATATGCATTTGGGGGTTCCAGAACTACTCAAACCAGCCCGTCTGGCACCAACAATCATGCCACGCTCCACATCACTCACATCACATATTTCCCCATTCTGATGGTTGATGTGAACATTAACTGAAGCTCCTGACCCGTATCTGCATGATTTTATGCACTGCACTGCTGACACACGATTGGCTGATTAGATAATCACATGACATGATTGTTGGTGTCAGATGGGCTGGTTTGAGTATTTCTGGGATTTTCACACACAACAGTCTCTAGAATTTACTCCGAATGGTGCCAAAAAACATCCAGTGAGCGGCAGTTCTGTGATGGAAACGTCTTGTTGATGTGGTCAACAGAGACTGGTCAGACTGGTGTGAACTGGTAAAGTCTACAGTAACTCTGAACAATTGTGCTGAAGAATATCATCTCTGAATGCTGTTCTGACATGCGGGTTGGCACTGGTTTGGTGGCACGAGGGGCATCTACACAATATTAGACAGGTGGTTATAATGTTATATTCAGACATTATAAAGGTCAATTAATTGTCCAATTTTAGGATTTTTTTAACTACTGAAGTGTGAGATTTTTCAATGATGCAGAAATACACTCACAGTCAAACCTGACCATGATGTGCAGCTCACATACCTGAACATACTCACAATGGGGTCAGACTAAGATATATGACCTTGAAGTGTGTGTGTGTGTGTGAGTGTGTGTGACTGTGTGTGTGTGTGTGTGTGTGTGAGTGTGTGTATGAGTGTGTGTGTGTGTGTTTGTGAGTGTGTGAGTGTGTGTGAGAGTGTGTGTGTGTGTGAGAGTGTGTGTGATTTATCTTTTTTTTCCCATTCAGTTTTATGTGTTTGTGCGCATGTTTGTGTACATGTGTGTTTATGTATGTGTGTGTGTTTTCGACATTGTGGATGTGTTATAATCACTATATTATCACTTCCTTTACTTGTGATTGTGTTCTGCATTGTCTGATTTATTGAGAACACATGTTATAGTCTCACATATTTATTTCCCTTGGTGGGTCGAATTTGACATGAACAGTACTGGGCAGTGCTTGATGAAACAACCTGGACTGTGTGTGTGTGTGTGTGTGTGTGTGTGTGTGTGTGTGTGTGTGTGTGTGTGTGTGTTCAGGTGGCAACTTAAGGTGAAGTCACCAAGCCTTGTAGCGCTCAGATTCTGGATTGTGCTCATTCATTCCTCATGTGAGAGACAGTGACACGACAGCACTGATGATAGACAGTTCAGCTCTAGATGTTTCTGTGTTTGTGATGATTTACCTGAGGTAACGCCTGTACGACAGTATCTAGCAGCGCTCTCATTCCTGTGGCCATCTTCAACAACTTCAGAACTGTGACAGAACACAGAAACATACATATAAGAGTCATGTACAGATTTCAGGCCTTTGTAATTAGTTTGTCCTATTGGAGTCACTGCAGGGAACAGTCACACCTCTAGAGGAAGTGTTCATTACAGATGAGAGAATGATGTGCCAAACCAATTAAAACACACAATACAGTTATAACAACTGTCGCTATCTGCCTCTATTGCATAAACACTTCACAACACTGGCCATGAGACCGTAGGGAGTCCAATTTATCGTCTGATGCACATACTGTAAGTCACTGTCATCTGCTTTGATTGACAGCCATTATTCCTTCTCTGTAGCACAAAAGGACATGTTAGGCAGAATAACACCTTTAATCCTCATTCATTTGATCTTTCTCCAGATAATGAAACCCAATGGCGGCATTCTGCTAAAAAAACTAAATCTCCTTTTGTGTTCGACAGAAGAAAGAAAGTCACACAGGTTTGAGAGAAAATGAGGGTGAACTATCCCTTTAATTATTCATGTTTTTATTTTGTCATTTTCTCCCCAATGTGGAACGCCCAATTCCCAATGCGCTCCAAGTCCTCATGGTGGCGTGGTGACTCAATCCAGGTGGTGGAGGACGAATCTCAGCTGCCTCCGCGTCTGAGACCATCAATCTGCGCATCTTATCATGTGACTTGTTCAGTGTGTTACCATGGAGACGTAGCGTGTGTGGAGGCTTCACGCTATTCTCCGCGTCATCCACGCACAACTCACCACACGCCCCACCGAGAGCGAGAACCACATTATAGTGACCACGAGGAGGTTACCCCATGTGACTCTACCCTCCCTAGCAACCAGGCCAATTTGGTTACCCCATGTGACTCTACCCTCCCTAGCAACCAGGCCAATTTGGTTACCCCATGTGACTCTACCCTCCCTAGCAACCGGGCCAATTTGGTTACCCCATGTGACTCTACCCTCCCTAGCAACCGGGCCAATTTGGTTACCCCATGTGACTCTACCCTCCCTAGCAACCGGGACAATTTGGTTACCCCATGTGACTCTACCCTCCCTAGCAACCGGGACAATTTGGTTACCCCATGTGACTCTACCCTCCCTAGCAACCGGGACAACTTGGTTACCCCATGTGACTCTACTCTCCCTAGCAACCGGGCCAATTTGGTTGCTAAGTAGATCTGACTGGAGTCACTCAGCACGATCCCTTAAATGACTGACCTTATCAATCAGAGCTCAATCATGGATTTCGAAGCCATTTTGTCTTTCAAAAATGCACGTTGCTAACCCATCGCTACATAAGGACTACACAAGTCGTCCATTTCATAAAGCATGCAGCTCACATGCTGATGGGAGTTGTAGTCCTTAATGAGCATTGTGAAAGACAACTTATAACATGCGTTATAAAAATCACAAATGATCTAATTAAACTGTTGAGGTATGACTGTGTGTAAATATATGTTCCAGAAGAAAACAAGAATGTCTCAAGTCATTTTCACACATCTGGGGATAAAATGATATTTGAGCCTCATCTGGGAATTGCGAGTCATCTTTCCTACATTTCGTACCACTCGTGATCTCTACAAGTGAGCTAATAAAATCATTCCAACTCAAATCAATATTTCATGTACATTTATCAGTTTATTTGGTAGTTAGCCATTTAATAAATGGGATAATGTCTCTGCTTCATGTCTGACTGTGCATTATCCCTTATATATATATATATATATGTGTGTGTGCTAGTTGCACATTTGTCATGTAGGAAGTATTTTCAGTACGTGTCAGAAAGTGATGGGCTGTATCTGTTCAGTGTCTTCTCTTCATGATGTCAGAAACATCCTCATGGCTCTGTTGCTCTCTGGAGGTACTAGTGCTCTGATCACATTTAAGCTGCTTTGGAACGATGTGTGTTGTTGTGAAAAGCTGCAGAACTAAAAGTGAACTAAACCGAGACAGAGAGAGATGAGAGAGATACAGCAAGAGGAAGTCAGACGGAGGCGGTTTCCATGTAAACACTGATGCAAGATTAGTCAGTGTTTGTTGTGTGAGTTTAGAGGTTTTGAGTTGCAAGTTTGTATCAGATGTGCTTCTAACTCCCAGTCTGACAGCAGTCATGACACACAAATACAACCTCTGGTCCAAAACATAATGAGCTGCCTAAGGCCACGTCCATGCTAATACATTCTGCCACATTTATGCCCCTCATCCACATCAAAACCGTGTTTTCCTTTTGAAAACGGTCTCCATAAACATACTTTTGAAGGCGATGATGTTAGGAAACACGATGACGGATGAGAGAGGAAAGGGATGAGACTCACCGCGGGCGATGCGCAGCACCCTCATGATCCGGATGATGGTGGGGTTGATGGGCAGAGACGCGTTGATTTCAATCTCCTCTAGAGTGATTCCCATCACAGACAACAGAACGATCGCCAGATCCAACTGATTCCACCTGCAGAGAGACAAAGGCACGTGTGAGACACAAACGCAATTTGAAGTGATTTTCACAGCTCAGAAAATCATCACAGCTCATTAACGCATATTAAATGAGCTCAAGATTTGGTGTTTAAACATCAGTTCATTTGTGTGTGCGTATTGTTTTGTGCACATATTTACTGTACAAGCAGTGCTGGGTAGTAACGGATTACATGTAATCTGGATTACATAAACAAATCAAGTATTTAAATCAGTCACATGCATCTTTGTTGCTTTGCACCATTGAATAGTGCCTGTCACAGGCTAAGGCCACACCTTCTCATGAATAATTATGAGAACATATCTAGAGACATTCACTCATTATTTCAAAGCTGGATAACAAACAGTCCAATCCCTATTCCTAAATAACAATCAAATAAATCAAATAAAAAACCCTTGTAATATATCAGTGTGTTCCCTTTTGCTTTACTGAGAGACTGACAAATAACAAGTTTAATTTAAGGAGCGTTCATTGAAAAATGTATATATTTGTTTTAGGGAGGCTGCCTGATTATTTCTCTGTTTACATGATGCACAAACGTGTGTTCCAGTGAGACACTTACAATGCAAGTCAATGGGGTTTAATCTGTAAACATTAAAATACTGTTTCAAAAGTATAAACACATGACATGAACAATATGTGTTAATGTGATTTTAGT
>JAVLUX010000010.1:50373533-50381033 GCA_032164185.1 Moxostoma hubbsi
ACATAATTTCAAGGTGATCTTTGGCAAACAATGATTTTTTTGGAAAGCAGCAGCTTCCTTCATGTTGTCCTGCCATGAACACCATACCTGATTAATGTTTTCCGTATAGTAGACTCATGAACAGAGATGTTAACCAGTTACAATGATTCCTTCAAGTCTTTATCTGTCACTCTAGGGATCTTGTTTACCTCATTGATCATTCTGCAGTGTGTCCTTTGAGTCACCTTGACTGGACGGCCACTTCTAGTGAGAGTACCTATAGTACTAAATCATCTCCATTTATAGACAGTTTGTCTAACTGTGCACAGATGAATATCTAACGGTCACTTCTAGAGAGAGTACCTATAGTACTAAATCATCTCCATTTATAGACAGTTTGTCTAACTGTGGACAGATGAATATCTAACGGACACTTCTAGAGAGAGTACCTATAGTACTAAATCATCACCATTTATAGACAGTTTGTCTAACTGTGGACGGATGAATATCTAACGGCCACTTCTAGAGAGAGTACCTATAGTACTAAATCATCTCCATTTATAGACAGTTTGTCTAACTGTGAACAGATGAATATCTAACGGACACTTCTAGAGAGAGTACCTATAGTACTAAATCATCTCCATTTATAGACAGTTTGTCTAACTGTGGACAGATGAATATCTAACGGACACTTCTAGAGAGAGTACCTATAGTACTAAATCATCACCATTTATAGACAGTTTGTCTAACTGTGGACAGATGAATATCTAACGGCCACTTCTAGTGAGAGTACCTATAGTACTAAATCATCTCCATTTATAGACAGTTTGTCTAACTGTGAACAGATGAATATCTAACGGCCACTTCTAGAGAGAGTACCTATAGTACTAAATCATCTCCATTTATAGACAGTTTGTCTAACTGTGGACAGATGAATATCTAACGGCCACTTCTAGTGAGAGTACCTATAGTACTAAATCATCTCCATTTATAGACAGTTTGTCTAACTGTGAACAGATGAATATCTAACGGACACTTCTAGAGAGAGTACCTATAGTACTAAATCATCTCCATTTATAGACAGTTTGTCTAACTGTGAACAGATGAATATCTAACGGACACTTCTAGAGAGAGTACCTATAGTACTAAATCATCTCCATTTATAGACAGTTTGTCTAACTGTGGACAGATGAATATCTAACGGCCACTTCTAGAGAGAGTACCTATAGTACTAAATCATCACCATTTATAGACAGTTTGTCTAACTGTGGACAGATGAATATCTAACGGCCACTTCTAGTGAGAGTACCTATAGTACTAAATCATCTCCATTTATAGACAGTTTGTCTAACTGTGGACAGATGAATATCTAACGGCCACTTCTAGTGAGAGTACCTATAGTACTAAATCATCTCCATTTATAGACAGTTTGTCTAACTGTGGACAGATGAATATCTAACGGCCACTTCTAGTGAGAGTACCTATAGTACTAAATCATCTCCATTTATAGACAGTTTGTCAAACTGTGGACAGATGAATATCTAACGGACACTTCTAGTGGGAGTACCTATAGTACTAAATCATCTCCATTTATAGACAGTTTGTCTAACTGTGGACAGATGAATATCTAACGGCCACTTCTAGAGAGAGTACCTATAGTACTAAATCATCTCCATTTATAGACAGTTTGTCTAAATGTGGACAGATGAATATCTAACGGCCACTTCTAGAGAGAGTACCTATAGTACTAAATCACCTCCATTTATAGACAGTTTGTCTAACTGTGGATGGATGAATATCTAACGGCCACTTCTAGAGAGAGTACCTATAGTACTAAATCATCTCCATTTATAGACAGTTTGTCTAACTGTGGACTGATGAATATCTAACGGCCACTTCTAGAGAGAGTACCTATAGTACTAAATCATCTCCATTTATAGACAGTTTGTCAAACTGTGGACAGATGAATATCTAACGGACACTTCTAGTGGGAGTACCTATAGTACTAAATCATCTCCATTTATAGACAGTTTGTCTAACTGTGGACAGATGAATATCTAACGGCCACTTCTAGAGAGAGTACCTATAGTACTAAATCATCTCCATTTATAGACAGTTTGTCTAAATGTGGACAGATGAATATCTAACGGCCACTTCTAGAGAGAGTACCTATAGTACTAAATCACCTCCATTTATAGACAGTTTGTCTAACTGTGGACTGATGAATATCTAACGGCTACTTCTAGAGAGAGTACCTATAGTACTAAATCATCTCCATTTATAGACAGTTTGTCTAAATGTGGACAGATGAATATCTAACGGCCACTTCTAGAGAGAGTACCTATAGTACTAAATCACCTCCATTTATAGACAGTTTGTCTAACTGTGGACAGATGAATATCTAACGGCCACTTCTAGAGAGAGTACCTATAGTACTAAATCATCTCCATTTATAGACAGTTTGTCTAACTGTGGACTGATGAATATCTAACGGCCACTTCTAGAGAGAGTACCTATAGTACTAAATCATCTCCATTTATAGACAGTTTGTCTAACTGTGGACAGATGAATATCTAACGGCCACTTCTAGTGAGAGTACCTATAGTACTAAATCATCTCCATTTATAGACAGTTTGTCTAACTGTGGACTGATGAATATCTAACGGCCACTTCTAGAGAGAGTACCTATAGTACTAAATCATCTCCATTTATAGACAGTTTGTCTAACTGTGGACAGATGAATACCTAACGGCCACTTCTAGAGAGAGTACCTATAGTACTAAATCACCTCCATTTATAGACAGTTTGTCTAACTGTGGACAGATAAATACCTAACGGCCACTTCTAGTGAGAGTACCTATAGTACTAAATCATCTCCATTTATAGACAGTTTGTCTCACTGTGGACAGATGAATATCTAACGGCCACTTCTAGAGAGAGTACCTATAGTACTAAATCATCTCCATTTATAGACAGTTTGTCTAACTGTGGTCAGATGAATATCTAACGGCCACTTCTAGTGAGAGTACCTATAGTACTAAATCACCTCCATTTATAGACAGTTTGTCTAACTGTGGACAGATAAATATCTAACGGCCACTTCTAGTGAGAGTACCTATAGTACTAAATCATCTCCATTTATAGACAGTTTGTCTAACTGTGGTCAGATGAATATCTAACGGCCACTTCTAGTGAGAGTACCTATAGTACTAAATCATCTCCATTTATAGACAGTTTGTCTAACTGTGGTCAGATGAATATCTAACGGTCACTTCTAGAGAGAGTACCTATAGTACAAAATCATCTCCATTTATAGACAGTTTGTCTAACTGTGGACAGATGAATATCTAACGGCCACTTCTAGAGAGAGTACCTATAGTACTAAATCATCACCATTTATAGACCGTTTGTCTAACTGTGGACTGATGAATATCTAACGGCTACTTCTAGAGAGAGTACCTATAGTACTAAATCATCTCCATTTATAGACAGTTTGTCTAACTGTGGACAGATGAATACCTAACGGCCACTTCTAGAGAGAGTACCTATAGTACTAAATCACCTCCATTTATAGACAGTTTGTCTAACTGTGGACAGATAAATATCTAACGGCCACTTCTAGTGAGAGTACCTATAGTACTAAATCATCTCCATTTATAGACAGTTTGTCTCACTGTGGACAGATGAATATCTAACGGCCACTTCTAGAGAGAGTACCTATAGTACTAAATCATCTCCATTTATAGACAGTTTGTCTAACTGTGGTCAGATGAATATCTAACGGCCACTTCTAGTGAGAGTACCTATAGTACTAAATCACCTCCATTTATAGACAGTTTGTCTAACTGTGGACAGATAAATATCTAACGGCCACTTCTAGTGAGAGTACCTATAGTACTAAATCATCTCCATTTATAGACAGTTTGTCTAACTGTGGTCAGATGAATATCTAACGGCCACTTCTAGTGAGAGTACCTATAGTACTAAATCATCTCCATTTATAGACAGTTTGTCTAACTGTGGTCAGATGAATATCTAACGGTCACTTCTAGAGAGAGTACCTATAGTACAAAATCATCTCCATTTATAGACAGTTTGTCTAACTGTGGACAGATGAATATCTAACGGCCACTTCTAGAGAGAGTACCTATAGTACTAAATCATCACCATTTATAGACCGTTTGTCTAACTGTGGTCAGATGAATATCTAACGGCCACTTCTAGTGAGAGTACCTATAGTACTAAATCATCTCCATTTATAGACAGTTTGTCTAACTGTGGTCAGATGAATATCTAACGGCCACTTCTAGTGAGAGTACCTATAGTACTAAATCACCTCCATTTATAGACAGTTTGTCTAACTGTGGACGGATGAATATCTAACGGCCACTTCTAGTGAGAGTACCTATAGTACTAAATCACCTCCATTTATAGACAGTTTGTCTAACTGTGGACAGATGAATATCTAACGGCCACTTCTAGTGAGAGTACCTATAGTACTAAATCATCTCCATTTATAGACAGTTTGTCTAACTGTGGACAGATGAATATCTAACGGCCACTTCTAGTGAGAGTACCTATAGTACTAAATCATCACCATTTATAGACAGTTTGTCTAACTGTGGTCAGATGAATATCTAACGGCCACTTCTAGTGAGAGTACCTATAGTACTAAATCACCTCCATTTATAGACAGTTTGTCTAACTGTGGACGGATGAATATCTAACGGCCACTTCTAGTGAGAGTACCTATAGTACTAAATCACCTCCATTTATAGACAGTTTGTCTAACTGTGGACAGATGAATATCTAACGGCCACTTCTAGTGAGAGTACCTATAGTACTAAATCACCTCCATTTATAGACAGTTTGTCTCACTGTGGACAGATGAATATCTAACGGCCACTTCTAGTGAGAGTACCTATAGTACTAAATCATCTCCATTTATAGACAGTTTGTCTAACTGTGGTCAGATGAATATCTAACGGCCACTTCTAGTGAGAGTACCTATAGTACTAAATCACCTCCATTTATAGACAGTTTGTCTAACTGTGGACGGATGAATATCTAACGGCCACTTCTAGTGAGAGTACATATAGTACTAAATCACCTCCATTTATAGACAGTTTGTCTAACTGTGGACAGATGAATATCTAACGGCCACTTCTAGTGAGAGTACCTATAGTACTAAATCATCTCCATTTATAGACAGTTTGTCTAACTGTGGACAGATGAATATCTAACGGCCACTTCTAGTGAGAGTACCTATAGTACTAAATCACCTCCATTTATAGACAGTTTGTCTAACTGTGGACAGATGAATATCTGACGGCCACTTCTAGTGAGAGTACCTATAGTACTAAATCACCTCCTTTTATAGACAGTTTGTCTAACTGTGGACAGATGAATATCTGACGGCCACTTCTAGTGAGAGTACCTATAGTACTAAATCATCTCCATTTATAGACAGTTTGTCTAACTGTGGACAGATGAATATCTAACGGCCACTTCTAGAGAGAGTACCTATAGTACTAAATCATCTCCATTTATAGACAGTTTGTCTAACTGTGGTCAGATGAATATCTAACGGCCACTTCTAGTGAGAGTACCTATAGTACTAAATCACCTCCATTTATAGACAGTTTGTCTAACTGTGGACGGATGAATATCTAACGGCCACTTCTAGTGAGAGTACATATAGTACTAAATCACCTCCATTTATAGACAGTTTGTCTAACTGTGGACAGATGAATATCTAACGGCCACTTCTAGTGAGAGTACCTATAGTACTAAATCATCTCCATTTATAGACAGTTTGTCTAACTGTGGACAGATGAATATCTAACGGCCACTTCTAGTGAGAGTACCTATAGTACTAAATCACCTCCATTTATAGACAGTTTGTCTAACTGTGGACAGATGAATATCTGACGGCCACTTCTAGTGAGAGTACCTATAGTACTAAATCACCTCCTTTTATAGACAGTTTGTCTAACTGTGGACAGATGAATATCTGATGGCCACTTCTAGTGAGAGTACCTATAGTACTAAATCATCTCCATTTATAGACAGTTTGTCTAACTGTGGACAGATGAATATCTAACGGCCACTTCTAGAGAGAGTACCTATAGTACTAAATCATCTCCATTTATAGACAGTTTGTCTAACTGTGGACAGATGAATTTCTAAACTCTTCAAGATACATTTTTAATCCTTTCCAGCTTCATGCAAAGCAAAAATTCTTGATCGTAGGTCTTCTGAGATCTCTTCTTAGTGAGGCATGCTCCATGTCAGCAGATGCTTTTGTGAACAGCAAATGACTTGCTTTTTATAAGTCAAAGTAGCTCTAACCCAATCTCATTTCATAAGTTGTCAATATGTACGAGAATAATACAATAATTTGTGTGTTATTAGTTCAAACAGATTATGTTTGTTCATTATCGTAACTTAGATGAAGATCAAGAATCTTTATACATAAATGCAGGTCATTCCAAAGGGTTCACATACTTTTTCATGCCACTGTATTGTAAATGAACCTCAATAAAAATATAAAAATAATATAAAGGCATGTCATCATGACACCTTTAAGACACTGACCAGGGACTGTACAGCCCCAAAATTAACAAAAGAAACACCATAAAAGTCTCACAAAAGGAGTCCATATTACAGTGATATGGGGAGCTTCTGTGACACTTTTATGGCATTATATTTATTTATCCTGTCCTTTTTGGAGTTTGAAAATCATGGTCATTGTATTGTAAAGATTCATGTGAAGAATCTGTGGAGATGTAGATCAAAATTTCTCCTTTTGCGTTCAACAGAAATAAAGAAAGCCATACAGGTTTTGAACAACATGAGCCTTAATAAATGATGATTTTCATTTTTGGTTAAACTATTACTTTATTGGCACACTTTGTACAAACGCAAAGAGGTTTTAAGTCAACTTCGGTCAGTGTATCATGTCCTTTATTATTTGTACTATTTATTACCGTTTCAGTTACGATCACTATTATCAATGCTGTTATTATTATTATACTTAACGTTATGTGTTTTGTTTGACCACTTTGCCTCAAGTCTGATTTGAATGTGCTCTAAAAATAAACTCAGTTTGACAAACACGCGTGTGCCATGTCTTACTGCGTCTCCTCTTCTCCATGCGCTTGAGTCGTTTCTCCTCTCGTCGTCGGGCCTCCTCCACCTCCTGATGTTGACGGCACTTGTGGAAGTTCTCCACCACCACACCAACGAACATGTTCAACACGAAGAAACTGACGATCAGCAGGAAGGAAATGAAATACAGCAGCATCCAGGGATTGTTGTTAGTCACTGGCTGAAGAGAGAAACGAATCACTCATCACTTCATTTGCTTAATGTAACAAATGTAACAATTCATCAGTGGTGTCTGTTACTTTAGTTTCATAAAGGCAGTAACCCATCCAATGTTACATTTAAAACCACTATAACATCCATGATTTAATAGATAAAATCCCATCCTACACATTTCTTTTTGCATTGATTATA